>JBBPDJ010000019.1:14542288-14690389 GCA_037974625.1 Cucumis cinereus
GGGGGGGGGAACAAGGCTCTGTAGGAATTCATGCAGTTAAATAAAACATAGAATGAGAAAAACAAGTCTCAACTATAGAGGCTTGTGGTCAAGCGATGGTTCACAGGTACAAAAACACTAGTACACAATGAAAACAGAAGCGAACAGAGAATGCACTCACCTGACAAGATAAAGAAGTCCATTTTGAAATGCAGAGGCAGTGAAACGAATGGTCACATAGTGTGTGAATTATCCCACTAGTATCAGGATCAAATCTCTCTAACATTCAAATGCAGATTAGGTTAGCAGAATTAGACTATCAGAATTTCCAACTCAAGCAAAATAAATCAAGCAACCGTTAGGAGGCGAGAAACAGAAAGGCTCGACTCACCTAGGCAAACAGGGCAAGTAGGCAATTCAGTACATCCGTCGGGAGGCGACCCGGCTACCTCTGCTGATTCTGTGTACTCGACAGACATCAGAAACAGAATATGACATACCTCAGCCTAAAATGAATAATATTTGAGGCAATATTATATGAGCATGTTTCCATTAAATTAATAAACGACGGAAATTGAAGTTCTCGTACCTCTGAGGGAGAAAACTTCTTGCCATTCAAATTGCTAAAAAACCTATCAGCATCCACTAGATTTCCAAGCTTAATCAAAACACTGTATCGTTCTTCCACACCATCGTTCCTAAAAGTTCCATCAAAACAAGAAAAGTTATCAAAATTGCCACCAACCGCCGTAATAAAATTCCATCAGAATTGCAGATTAAGTTCATACAAAAGAAAAACAAGAAATTCCCAAGAGAATTCCAACGTAACAACTTTCGTAAATTCACAATCAACGACTCAATTGCGCTTCGTGATTGCCAAAAGAAGAACTCAAGGAAAGAATCTTGAAAATAAAAGAATTAAAGTCTTAAGGCTCACTATCCATTGGCTAATCGAGGAATGTTTGTAGTATAATATCAAGTAAATCAAGAAAGCTCAGCTCGATGTTGTTATCAATCACTAGAGTTCGATTCATCAGATACCAAGACAAAGTAAATTTTTTTAACAAATAACGAAAATACAAGCAATATCAAGGGTTACCTGATGAAGAGAAGCTCGGAGACATGGTTGATGCGAGAGCCACAGAAGGTGACGAAATCATCGTACGATAGATAGTTCGGAACAGCAACAACAAAGAGGACCGTGGATTGAGAGCTAGGGTTGGGGAGCGATGAGTTCGAAATGCTTCGGAATAAGTGGACGATACCTCTTCGTTCGCTAAATTTCGTGTGGGCGTGAGAAGCTGTACTGTTTCGTTGAGAAATGGTGCTGGTGGTTGAAGATTCGTCCGGCGGAATTCCGACGGTAAGAGGGTGGTCGGTGTCCACGGTATGAACTTGCAGGAAAAACATGGCGGCGGTACCGTCGTAAAGAGAGAGAATTTACAAAGCACGGTGGCCGGAGTTGGGTGAATTTATAAACATTTCATAATACTTAAATTGCACGTTTAGCCCTTCAACCTGTATCTAATAAATTTGTTGATTTACATAATAATGATAATATATAATATAAATAAAAATAATATAAGAAATAACAAGAAAAAATTATACTTTGCTTTAAAAAAAATTTCGTGAAAATTTGAAATTCAAACCTCAACTAATCTAAAATATGAAGAAGAAAAGAAAAAGCTTAACTAAGTAGTATAAATACATCAGGTTGTTTTTAATGAAAATTAGTATTCGAGTATTGTGTTGATTCTAAATTTTCATTTTAGATTACTGTCACATGGTTAAAAAAAAAAAACACAAAGTTAGTTATTATTTTTTATTTTTTTTACAATTATAATTTTAGATTAAAAACTATTTTAATCTTTATATTTTTAAGTTTGTTCGGGTGCAATCTTGTACTGTCAATAGATCTTAATTTATGCCTATTTTAATTGATTTTTTCAAAATATTTATGTTATTTATTAACATTTTCATAGATTTTGAAAATATATTATTAATATTACTTTTTTTAAAAAAAATTATCGTAATTATTTAGCTAATTTTGATTAAAAAAAAGATTTAACTTAAATAACCTAATTTTAAATTTTATTAAAATTGCAAGGGCTAAAGTGGAATAAATCACCAATTACAAGGATGAAAATGAGATTTTAACAAAAATTTAGAAACCACGTCATCACCATCAACAATCCACCGGAGAGAAGCTAGCTCTCAGTCAGACTCTCAACCGTCAGAAAAAAGCTCAAATTCTGTTCTCATGTCAAACGTCGTTGTTTTAGACAACGGCGGCGGTCTCCTCAAAGCCGGCGTCGGCGGCGACCTTGACCCCTCCGTCATAATCCCCAACTGCCTTTACCGCCCTCTCTCCGCTAAGAAATGGCTCCACCCTTCTCCAATCTCCATTTCTACTACCGCCACTGCCGCCACCGAACCCCCCTCCGATCTCGACCTCACATCAGCCTCCGTCCGCCGTCCAATTGATCGTGGGTATCTCATAAACCCCGACCTACAACGCGACATTTGGTCTCACGTCTTCACTTCTCTTCTTCACGTCAATCCCTCCAATTCCTCCCTCCTTTTAACAGAACCTCTCTTCACTCTCCCTTCCATTCAACGCGCCACTGACGAACTCGTTTTCGAGGATTTCAATTTTGCTTCTTTCTATGTCTCGGATTCTCCATCTTTAGTTCATTTCTATGAGGCCAGCCGCCGCCCGACGAGCCTTCTATCTAGGGCACAATGTAGCCTTGTTGTTGACTGTGGGTTTTCTTTCACTCATGCAGCTCCAGTGTTCCAGAACTTCACTCTGAACTACGCTGTCAAAAGGATCGACCTGGGTGGGAAGGCATTGACGAATTATTTGAAAGAGTTAGTGTCTTATCGTGCTTTGAATGTTATGGATGAGACCTTCATCATGGATGATGTCAAAGAGAAGCTCTGCTTTGTCTCCCTCAATGTCCCCCGCGACCTCCAGATTGCGAGGTTTGCACCCATTTTCTTCTATGGCGGGGGTATCTAATGATTTCATAGATGAATTGTGCTGGGGTTGTTTGAAATTCCTTGTTCTTCTGTTGTTTTCAGACTGTTTGTAGGGAGAATTTTGGTGAATTGATGTTAGAAGACCATTTTTTTTTTCAGGGGATGGGTGCTAGTTATCTGGCTTCTGAATTTTGGTTATCCCATTGAAGTTTCTGATAGTGTCTTTTCTGTGTTTGAAGATTTATTGTGAGATTGTTTTAGGCTGTTCGTCTTTTTCTAATCTTAGAATGTTGGTTTCCTTTACATGTGGGGAAAGGATGGTGAAGTTTTTCAGGTTTTAAGACCTTTTGGCTTCTAACTTTGCTATCCTATAGAGTGGTTTTGGTTAGCACTTTAGTAGTTTTGGCTGTTTAAGTAGTTCTGGGTTTGTTTATGCACCACTCTTGAATAAAAGCAATTGTTTGTCATGGATTTTTGTGTAGGAAACCCGGAAAGGAAAATCTCTTCCGATGTACGTATGTTCTCCCTGATGGTGTTTCTTATACAAGGGGTTTTGTGAAAAATCCAGATGAAGCTAAGAGGTATCTCTCCTTGACTGATGAAAAAGCCTCATCTCCATCACTTGGAGTCAAGAAGGATGCGATTGAACTAGATGTATCAGAAAAGACAGAAGACAAGAAGAGAATTGATCTAACAAAAAATGTAAATTCTCATTCTTGTGAATCAATATCAAGTTTTTCCTTTGTTAAATTCAATCTTCCTGCTTTTACAGGAATTTGATTTGACCAATGAACGCTTCCTTGTTCCGGAAATGATATTCCACCCTGCAGATTTGGGTAGGTACCATATTCGTTTAAAATATGAATGATTATGAATTCGAATAACCTTGGATGAGAAACCAATGTCTCCTATTTTCTCGTCCTCTCTAATGACCTTGGATGAGAAACCAATGTACCATATTCGTTTACCACTTAATTTGGACAAAAGGGCAGGGGTTCTCAAGGTTTTGGCAGAATCTTTTGAAATCTCAATTATCTCTAATCAAAGACTTGAAAAGCAATGGCTTGCTATGATGCCATGTGTATTTCCATCCCATTTTGGCTTACTCAACCAGTTGTAACAGGAATGAACCAGGCCGGTCTAGCAGAGTGCATTGTTAGAGCTGTTAATTCCTGCCATCCTCATCTGCACCCTGTGCTCTACGAGAGGTGTTTTTGTTTGCTATTTGTTAGTAGAGTCGCGAACAGGCATATATTTTTTAATCCGTTTTAACCTGATACTAACTATTATACTTTCAAGCAGTATTGTTTTGACTGGTGGAAGCACTTTATTTCACAATTTTGCTGAGAGATTGTGAGTCCCTCATTTCTTTGATCACAAGTTTATATGTTCTTGATTCAAATAAATCATCAATTTGGCATTCAATTTCAATCTGTCATCTCAGAGAGAAGGAACTCCGTCCTCTTGTCCCAGATGAGTGTCAAGTGAAGATAACAATTCAAGAAGAGTAAATATATGACCCAAAACTTAATTCTTTTTAGTTTTTATTTAGTCAAGATAGCGGCCTGACAATTGTAAACATTCTTTCTTTTGTTGCAGTCCCATTTTAGGGGCATGGAGAGGGGGATCCCTACTAGCATCTAGTCCTAGTTTTGAAGCAATGTGTGTTACCAAGGCTGAATATGAGGAACTTGGATCTGCTCGGTGTCGGAAGAGATTTTTACATTGAGTGCTTGGAAGCATAAAGGTTCCTACTAACTTTGACTGAACTAGATCAGTCATTTATAATTAAGTATACTACTGGGTGCTGCTGTTCTGTTTTTAGTTTTAAACCATAAGATCATTTGTATCTCAAATGATTCTGGAGCATGAAGTTTCTTGTAGATTTTCTCTAATTTTTCGTGCAAAAACACGATCATGGATATGGGGAGGAAGAATTAACTGATGATCACCCCCATAATGAAGGAAGGTTCAAGCAAGCTTCAATGGCAGCTCAATCAGGCAGATAAAAGGTAAAACGAAGTTTTCTTCCTCATTAGGAAATACCCTGTTAACTTCTTAATTTCGTAAATGTCTCTTTTAAGAGACGACTTTCAAAGAGACTCTATCCAAAATCTATATTAGGTTATAAGTAACTCATCTTTGAAATAAATAGTTTACCCAAATGCATCTTTCCAAAAGACAATAATTCATTTATTCAGAATTATTTCTAAGCCAAAACCCTCTTTTAAGGATTGTCTAAAAAAAGATGGTGGACAAAACCCCCCATAATATTTCCAGCAAGATTTTAAATATTGATGTTGATGGAAATATCACAATCCCAATTTTATGAAGATGTCTGTTGATATTTTACTAATGTTGATGTTGACTTCTTTATAGCATATTAAAAATATTGTTTCATCTATTAAAGCCGAATCTCTTGTCTCATGGTAACATCCACACATCAATGATATATTCTATTTCATATATGTCAGTGAACAGGCATTTGTGGGTCAATTCTACTGCTAAAAATTAAGTTCATATATGAGGGAGGTAGATGCAAAATCTTCATTGGACTGATCGTAGAGGGTTTACAAAATACAGGTAACATGAGTATAGCTAGTTCAACGGGTTAGCATATACTCCCAATAAAAAAGTAAGAGGTTCGAATTTTCACGTTCTAACTAGAATGCTGGAAGGATTTATATATTTTGATTCCTGCTTTGGCTGTGGTTTTGGTATTATATTCCAACATTTGAATGTGGGGTGATAGCCTCTCACAGCAAAAGTTGTCAGTCAAAAAGAGTAATTTTCTCTGTTTCTGTTGTCTATTGGATCTGTTTGGTTGGACGCTTGTAGATGTATAATTGCTTTGATGATATATATACATTTGGCATTCAATCGCTGAATGATGCAATCTGTCTTGTCACATTAATGCTGGGGTTGATCTTGACATCTTATTGTTCCTGTACTTGGGGAACATTTTGATTTTATTTTGTAATTTCACTCTCTTGTTCTTTTTTTAAAGTTTATTCTTATTGCCATTTGGTTACCCAAAGCCACTTTCTTGAGAAAGTAATTATCTAAAAGTAAACACTTTTTGTTGATTTCTGAGTTTCTTTTCGTGTATAATAAGTATTGGAAGATTCTATCTACGAGATGATTTAACTTATGATTTTTTAGTTAGTTATTTAGACTATGTCTTTTTGTTTACTACTTGATCAACCCATGATGGTTTATAAATTGATAGTTTTCATTATTGGTATGACATTTATAGAAGTCGACACATGATTACAATTGAATCAACTATTCAAATGTAATCTTAATTAAGGATATTAATTGATTCACTTATAACAATTTTTAGGTTAAATTGAAACAATTATATGTTTCACACAATATTTTTTGAACTAAGTTCATGTTTATCAATATGTAAGCAAAGTTGATATAGTTGTAACTTCATTTATGGATCAATTGCAGATGTAATTAGATTGTTTATGTTTATGTGTATTTAGGCATGTTGCAAACATAATTAGACTATGATTTAGGTTGGTCACTTTGCATTGTCTGGTACCATTATCTTCTTTTCATTATTGTTTACAGTCGGTCGACAACAATATTTGTAACAATATCAATAACTATGATAGATTCATATGTCTCCTACAATAACAAAACCTACACTGTTAATGGTAATGATATTTCTAGTGGGTCCCACGTAATTTTTAAATGCAACAAGATTGATTACCCTCAACTTCACTATTAGATTGCGGAGTTAAACAACAAATACAAATGAAACCCATTTTCAAAATTACCATTGAGATTATGCTTCCTCTTAAAGTAAACATGTTGATTGGTCTCTATTTTTTAAAATAATGTCATCTTTAACTATATATGAATGGAAGAATCGAACTTTTAACTTGGAAATCAACAATAACAAATTTTATATAAATTGTGCTTATGTTAGTCCAAAATAATTTCTCTTAAATGCAGAACGACTATTAAAAGGAAAAACGGTATGTTGTTATCTTCTTTCTTTTATTAATTAAGTCGATATTTAAGAGTGATTTTACAATAATTAAAATCGTTCTATTTTGAAACACACTTTAAATCACACGAAATCAATTTAATATTTAATTATACTATTAAAATTGACTTTAGAAGCTACGTGGTAAAAGCATATCATGTCATTATCATTGAGTTAATGATTCTTTTAATTTTATATTTATTATACAAATTTTAACGTTATGAATTTAATTTATAAATTACTTAATATAAGCACACACACAAAGCACTTTCAATGTTATTCCCATGGTATTTCCCTACCAAATATATGAAATATCAAAAGCATGGTATGATCGTTTAATGGACGGCTTGGATTCAAGATTCGAAATAGTGAAGTCGTTTTCCTTCCAATAAGGAAGCAAACGACATGTCGTTTCTTTGTTTTTTTGTTTTCTCTCTTTACCATGAAGTTGACCCTTTGTTTATCCCTTTTATTATTATTATTTTTTATTTTTTTGTTTATAGAAAAAAATGAGTGCAATTAATCCATTTTCATGAATTTTTAAAAGAGTTATGGAAAAAAAGAAGTTAAAATGTTGTTTTGGTTTATTTAATAAAACTGCTAATTTTTTTATAAAAAATAGTAAAATTTTAGATTCTATTAATGATATATTTCTATTAATGTGTACCAACATTGATCGAAGTCTATCAATGTTTATCACTAATAAAATATAAATTTTTTCAATATTTTTTATAAATATTTTGATTTATTATTGTGATAGAATAGTAATTCAAACACTCAAATTAAAAAAATAATAATAATAAAAAAGGTTGAAGGACCAAAAGTTATAATTAAACTTATTTATTAATGATGATTAATAAAATTAGGTTTAGCTTTTTCTAGCTCCCTAAATCCTTATCATTACTGATGAGAAATAAAGATGAAGGAAGAGAAATCAAATTTTCTTTATTTAAAAAAAAAAAGAAAATAAAGGAAAAATCAAATCAAAATGCAATTATTGAGAAAACAAGAGTTGACTTTTGACTTTTAAGTTTGTCTTTATTATTTTATTGTAAATAAAAATGAAGTAAAAAAGAAAAACTTTTTAAAAGTAACTGAGAAACTCGAACGACAAATCTTATTGCTACTAACACACATAAATATATATCTCGGTTGCACTAAAGAAAACAAAAAAGAACAATACTATAACTATACTAAAAAATATTATGGGTGTATATACGTGATATATTGAAGTTTGACGGTAAATAAATGAGAAAGGATTTCAAAACTTTAGTCTTTTGATATAATACATGTCTGTCATATTCAACTACATTAATCTTTTACTTCTCTGTTGTGATTTGATTTGCTGTATCATATCTTTCATAAATATGATAATTAATTAAAACTCTAGCTAGGACGTCTAACTAAATGACATTTTAATCATCATCCAATCACTTGATTGTTACATTTGAACAACGTTTGTTTAATTATATTCGTGCATTATCTGTTTTATACCGATTTGACACGCTAAAGAAAACTATAAGGGTGTAGTAAATTTTGAGATAACTTAATTTTTGTTTTTCGACCTTAGAAATTGTTTACATTCATGAAAATCTAGAGGTATTATATTTTTTAATTTATTTAAAGTCGTTAAATTCAAAGATTTGGAAGTACAAATTCTCGAAAGACGAAAAATAAATGATTGTAAGATAATGAAGATGGTGAAATAATGAAGCTCTAAGTGCATAGACTTTGAGTGGATAAAAAGATAGGTTGATTTTATGTGACAATAATGGTCAAAGTTTGGTATTAGAATCTTCTTGTCTTGTTTTTGTTTTGTTTTGTTTTGTTTTTTTTAATGAATATAATTGATGTTGATAGTACTTTCTATATTATGTGAATATATATAATTTAAGAAATCAATCCGTAATTATAACATATAGTAATTTTAGAGATAATAATTAAGTGTATAGCAATAATTTCAAAAAATTGCAGATATAGTAAATTTTATCCAAGATGGACTTCTATCGCTGATAGACTCTTATAATTTATCGAGTCTATTACTGATAGACCAATATTTACAATATTGTATATCAGTGATAGACTTCTGACACATTTTTGCTATATATATAATTTTTTTAAAAATTTTGTTGTATATGGTAATACTTTATTTCAATTACTATATTTGCAACGATACCTCGTTACGTTGTGAGAGGTAATTTGTTTTTAAAACCACCAAAATTATTTGTAATTTGATTGGTTGGCGTTGCATTTCACTATATAAACTATTTTAGATTGCATATTCAAACCATAGGTTGTGTGTGTGATCCACTTCACATCCCAAATAATCAAAAAGGGAAAGGGCTACAAATATTATCCACTTTCTTCCAAGTTTATTTTAATTTTTAAAATTTTAAATAATTTTATTTAGTCTATGAAAAGCTAATTTAGTAGTTTATTAGAGATTTAATATATATATATATATATATACACTTAGCATTTTGTCTATTATATTGGTTTTAAATAGATTTTATATATTTAACTTTTTTTGAGTTAAAAGTGAACAGGAACGAGGTCATTCTTATTCAAGTGCTTCCTGTTTTGTAGATATCATTGTACTTATTTCTATAAAAAAAAATATAAGTTATTTATTCATAATGTAAATGAGCAACACATGTAGATGTGTTTAATGATAATATCTATCTGGGTCTATCACGATCTATTCACTGATAAAAGTAAACAATGCATGTTTGATTGACGTAGTATGGTCAGAATGAAGACACTTATGTGAATAATGCACGTTTTAAAAAACAAGAGATACTTGTCCAGCCATTCAATTTCAAGGAGATCAAAACAAAAACTAAGGTAGTATAAGTTCAAGTGCAAACTGAGCAAACTTGTTCAATTTTACTACAACAAAAGTAAAATTTGGTTGCTTAAAACCGAAATTTGTGTAAATATTTAAACACGATATGTATTCCACTATTTTTTCGTTCGGGAGGAGAGCGAAGATCCTTACTAGGGCTTGTGTGTCTAAAGTTTCGATATTTTAAATTTTTATAATATGTGGTTAATTCAATAAAGATTCTATGATGTATTTAATTCTTCGTTTGAAATCAGAAGTTCAAATCTCCATACTCTTACTTGTTTAAAAAAATCAAAGAAAGAAACATTATCTTCAGAGATATATTAAAGACGATTGACAAATTGACATAAATTTATCAAAACAAAAGTGCTATATAATTGAATAACTTTTGGTTTAGAAATGATCTACAAATTTTGTAACAGCAATCACTCGCAAACTAAACTATTATGGTAAGTTAAAAAAAGAAAGACGAATAAAAGTTTATCAATGTCTATCCGTGTAATTTTGCTATAATTTGTAAATATTTTTTTATAGTTTAGTTATTTACGATAATTTTTTTTTTTTAAAAAAATGAAATTATCCTCGTTGAATGGCATCTCTAAAAAAAATGGTTTAAGAAATGCATTTCTACAAACAAGGAGGTGACAATTATTGGGTTCCATCTCTTGAGGAGCAAGACACAGCCATATTAGAAATCTCAATGACCAATAAAGCTTTTCTTAATTAATAAGAAACTTTAAAATATATATATATTTTTAAAAAGTAATTTTAAAAATAGAATAATGATTTTAAATGACAAATTTTTTAAAAATATCACTGATATAGACAGGCTACTATCATCTACACTGATTTAGACTTTGATATATTTGTAAATATTTTGATTTATTTTATTATATTTTGAAAACATCCCTTTCAAATATGTTTTTACGATTTATGTATAAATATTTAGTTTTGGAAAAAAAATATTTTTTTAGTCTTTAAATTTTGAGGAATAAGTGCATTTAGTCATTATGTTTTCAATTCAACTATTTTAGACCCAAGATTTGAGTAATAAATTTGAAAGGTCACCCTTTCCATTAATTAAATTATTTTTATTATTTTAAATGATGTACAATAATTAAATTACTAATTATTAGTGACTAAAATGACAAAATTGAAAACATAGGGACTAAATGCACCTATCCCTCCAAACTTACAAACTAAAAAGGTATCTTTTTCTGTAGTAAAAATAGTTATTTTTTTTTCTGAAAAATTTAGACATTGTGTGTTTTTTTAATGAGATGTAAATGAAGCTTCTTTTTTTTGGTACATTAGTTTTTTTTAAGGTTGTATCAATAATTTCCTTTCAAGTTGATGTTTAAAGATTCAAATCTCTTTATTCCCGTCGAATGTGAACTTTATATACTTTGTCATGCGATGGACTTGACATTTTACAACTTAGCAAAATACTTATCTTAAACGGCTTGAAAGAAGATTATTCCTACATACCAACACGAATTCTTTCAGTATGTTTTTCCTTTTTTGCTGACTCAGTATCAATTCCTTTTAGTCCATCTTCACCCCACTTACATATACTAAAGATCTCTCTTACGTAAATTGAATCTCTATTCGTTCACGTGTTATTTTTGAACTCAGGCATTATAATGTATGCCTAAATTTAGTTATGCCACGTTTACGTTAACTATTTAAAAAAGCTTTGAAGATAAAATGAAATGTAGTGCATTATCCAAAACAAAGACGTTTCATTCTTAACCATCCAAAACTAAATAGCAAACATCCCTACTTTCAAAGCTCCCAAGTTAGAAAAAGGGCAAAGTGGACAGACAACATACATTGAAAGAGAGAAGATGAGTTTGCCACTTTGGCAGTTTGAGCTCTCTATAGACATAGACTTGTCATGAAAATGGGGAAAAAGATGGAATGGAGAAGAAAAATGACTAAAATGAAAAAGAAAAAAGAAAAAAAAAAAGAAAAATTGCAAAAACGATTATAAAATTTATATGAGTGTTAAAACTGGACCCTTAAACTAAACGTAGAAACTGTAATAGTTGTATAAGTTTGAGAGTTCAAATTTTATCATTTAGGATTTCAATTTCTACAACTATTGTAAATTAGATAATTGCAATGAATAACACTTTTAGAGTTAATATTGATCCCTGTTAGACTCTTTCACTGATAGATTTCTATAGATGATATAGTTTATCACCGATGACTTCGACAACTAGATTTAAATCATACTATATTTCCAAATTCTTTTGTATTATACTAATTTACTAAAACATTGAGGTGAAATTATATTTATAATTGTTCTTTGTAAGTTTGAAGGTTCAAATGTAATACCGGTGGAAGTTGAAGAACTCGTAAAAGTTTGAAGGTATAAGCTATTTTTGCCATTTTGGGAAAAGGAAAAGAAGAGTTTTTATGGGGTCATTCATTGTGATGGTTTTTCCAAAGTGGGGACATGGAAATGAGACATGAGAGAGTGGGTATGGCATGCAATGTCAGGGCAGTGTCATTAGCCACTGCCACCACTCACAAAACACAAAATTCCTCTCCATTCTTCAAAACCCATTACTTATTTTGAAGCAAAGGTTGTGAATTGTGCGAAAATAGAGAGACCCAGAAGAAAAAAAAGTGTTTTTTCTTAATGGGGGGAGTAAGAAAATGGTTTGAGATTTTTGAAATTTGGTTTGGTTATTTAGAAGATAGATTCAAAGTTATGTTTGAGATGATGGGAAGTCGCTGTTTTTAGAGGTGGTGTGGCCCATAGCACAAGGTTAATTGATGTGCCAATTGCTTGAATGTTGTGGCAGGGAGATTTTACAGAGCACTTTTTGAAGCCCACCCCACCCCCTCCACTCTATTTTCCCCAATAGGTGACACTCCTTATACACAAAAACAAGTAGATTGAACATCAAAGCTTTGGGGGTAAACTATCTTAAATTATTGAAGAAGACAAGGGAATGAGAAAGCTACCCTTTCTCTTTCTATCTTTCTTTCTCTCTTTTCTCCAAAACCCAGCAAGAACTGTCCCGTTGCCAATTGGGGAATGAAAATGGAGGATTAAAAGAGAGAGAGAGTTAATGCAAAATCATCCAAACCCATCTTCAGTAGTACCCACTGAATTTTTGGGAGCTAAGAGTTTCGAATCTTTTGTTGATTTTTTATTTTTGTGACTGGCTTAGCTATTGGGGAACGAAGATGCCGAGGCCAGGCCCGAGACCGTACGAGTGTGTGCGGAGAGCTTGGCATAGCGATAGGCACCAGCCCATGAGAGGTTCTATTATTCAGCAAATTTTCAGGTTCTGGGTCTTGTTAATTTTGTTGATTCGTTTCGACTTTATGTTTTGTTTTGTGCATTTTGGTGAATTTGCACACCTTGTGTTTGATCAGGGTTGTCAATGAGAATCATACCCCTGCTACTAAGAAGAACAAGGAATGGCAAGAGAAGTTGCCGATTGTTGTTTTGAAAGCTGAAGAAATCATGTATTCTAAAGCTAATTCCGAGGTATTTTTGCCCTTTACTCTTCTTGGTTTTGCTCACAATTCGGATCTTGTCGTGTTTAAGCTTTGGATTTCATTTCCTTAATTTGCTTAGTTTTGTTGCTTAGGTTGAGTATATGAATCTTGAGACGCTTTGGGAGCGTTTAAATGATGCTGTTAACACTATAATTCGAAGAGATGAAAGTAGTGAAAGTGGTGAGCTTTTGCCTCCATGTGTTGAAGGTAAAAATCGTAGTTGCTTTTCAAGTTCTTGGATCTAATGGTGAAAATGTGCTCTTTGTTTTTCTTTATTGGAAATGTATTAGGTTTTGGTTTGTTTTTTGTCATCTGTTTGTATGAACTCAAGTTGTTAGTTATTCCTGTTTTATTTTTCTTTGCTTCTTCTCTGTGGCATTCAGCTGCACTTAACCTCGGTTGTGTTCCGGTACGAGCTTCTAGAAGCCAACGCCATAGCAACCCAAGGACTTATCTTACTCCAAGGGGTCAAGAAACAACATCTACTCTTGCCACTACATTGAATAAAGCCACTGACGAAAGACGCCTACCGATATCGCCATTACACCCTGGCAACCAGTTGAACTTTGCAAGAGCCAAGACTATGAACTCCAGTTTTTTTGCTTCAGAGCGCAGTAGCCAAATAAAACAACATAACAACCCTACCATTCCGAGTACCCCTGGTTTTTTCATTGAGAATGTCCCAGTTGTTCATAACAACTACTCAATGACTGAGACCAACACCCCACTTAACTTGGGATCTGTTTATCCATTGTATTATGGAATTCGTTGTCAAACTGAAGAACCCAACTTAATCTCCCAGATATCTGCAGACGCCAACCAACAGACTATATTTTTGGGTAGACCAATCATGTCAAGTGCAGAGCCTGCTGAGCACAGCCTTCGCTCTTGCAAGACCGGAAATGCTATGAGCAGATTCCCATCAGAAGTTATCACAGCCAGAGAAGAAAAACTACCAGACACAGAATGTGATTTATCTTTAAGGTTGGGTGTACCTTCCCTGCCATGCGTAAGCAGGAAAACTGGGGCTCTTGAAACAGGAGACGTTGCTCCAAGCAGCTCCCGTGAGAGGCGCCAATTCCATGATCAAACCATTTATGCGAATAAAGAATTCAGTTTTTTCCCAACCAGAACTGAGTTCGATCGCTTTGGTTCCTGTTCAAATATGTGGAGTTCAGATGGTGGTGGTCAGAATTCAGAATCTTCCACAAAAAAACGCAAAGAGCCAATTTGTAGCAATGAGGAGGATGAACCATTTTGTTTGCCACCTGAGGTTCCATCTTATTGGTTTGACAGTCAAATTAAAGGGTCAGGTTTGTAGACAGTTTTTCAATGTTGTGGCATATAAGATTGGAAATGTTAAAGTTTCCCATAATGTCGTATTGTCACCAATGAGAATGATTCCTTTTGTAGCTTTAGTTGAAATTTTATAATATTTGAGTCTCAACTGCACAGAACTATATAATTAGATCAGGCCCTCCAAACATGTGAGGTGTGACATTGAGTTGAGTGAATCATTAGCCAACGTGGTTAGCATAGAAATCTGACTTAACCATGAATGATTACTTTAATTGAGGCACATAACTAATACAGCGATAGAAGTGAATTCAATCTTGAGGTTACAACTTTCTTTGTCCTACATGAGAATTACTTTTCATGAATTGTGATACCATGCTGTTTATGCTCATTGAAAATAAGATCATTTTCTTTGCCTTCTCTGAGACCCAATGTGAACTCATTATGCCAGTGGTTAAAATTAATTGAATTATTAGGTGTTCATCATTTTTTGGTATGTTATGATGTTCTTCCTTGGCTTCCCCAAGCAAACTACAATTCCATGCGTTGTAACTTGGGGAGCAGGGTAGGGAAGTTATCACTTGAACCCTAAGCCCAATACTTTGAGTAATCCTAATACTTATAATTCATATGGAAGCATGCGTTGTATAGTTCTGAAATTTGTTGATTCATGTACTTAAATTTGGTTGCAGCTTGTGGTTGCAATACTTTGAGTAATCTGTGTCTGGGATTAGGATACTTATCAAGAGAATATAAAAATAATTGATTTTTTTCATTGAGGGTGTCTCGTATCTCACTCTGAGCTGCTGACCGTTTATTATTGATTTACCCTAATTTCTGGAGTTGAAGTTGCATCTTTTCTGGGAGATTCTGCTGGAACTTTACCTTTAAGTCATTATATCAAAAGTAAATAAATAAATACTCTTTTGAATGATGAGATTTTGTACTAAATAGTGCATCATAATTCATAAGTGAATTGGTATTATTGCTATACAATTGAATGAGAAATATACACATACACATACTTACTATATGTGGGGTGATGTACATGCATATTTTTGTATGTATGTAAGCAGAACATGTTTAAATTAGGTAAATTCACATATTTTTGTTCAAATTCAACTGAACAAAATTACCTAGTCTTCAAAGGGCCTAAAAGGAGGAAGAAAAAGAAGGCTGAAAGAAAGGTCAGTATACTGGGGAAGTAGTCTTTCTTACAGATGTCTGTCAAAGATTATTCATATGTTATTTTTCTTATAAATGTACATTGCCTTTGATGAGAAATGGATGTGAATTTGCATGACATGTCTCAGAATCTTTAGTTGGTATTTTGATTCTCTATCACTTTATCTTTATCTCTGATTTCGTTAAATCTTTCAGTGCATAAGACCCCGTCCTTGTGAGTGGGGTAATATAAATTCATCAGGGCGATCGTTTAACATGAGATTATTGGTGCGTATATTTAACTTTCTGTCTAGTTTTGGTTAATCAGGTGTTTATATTAGTCTTGATCTCCCAAATCACTCGATTCATTTCAAAATTTATTTAGCATTGGATGCTTGACTTGTTTAGTAAAATAGAAAAAACTGCACAAAAATTTGCTTCCTCTCTGATTCCTTCTAACTTTAGCTTCAAGGAAACAATGAACAAATGTTATGGAGGTTATTTGAAGAGGAAAACATGTCATGGTAGATACTTGGTACTTTATGCTTTTCAGAGTTTTGTGGTTAAAGACCCCCCCCACCCCACCAAACTCAAACAAACATGGGGGATATATAATTGCATTTTTTTGTCTATGGGAGCTTGCTGATTTAAAACATGTCTCAGTTTCCTTTCAAGCACATCTATCTTTTCTGCCACCGACTGATTGATAGTTACCTTATTATTTTCTTTAGCTTCCTCCAATCCAGAGCCAAAGATAGATGTAAACATCATGGAGGTTATTGGAAAGAGAAACATGTCATTTGTGGGAACTTGCTGATATGAAATCTTCCGCAAATTCCTTTACAAAGTTCCTTTTTTATTTCTATAATGGTAAATGAAACTGAACAGAATTCGGAGAGGCTGGAAAATACCACTAGCCAGGAATCCTACTTCTTAACACATTGGTACGGCACATGAAATACATAATGAAGATGAGCCAAAAGATCTTGAAGTCTTCTTACAGACGAGTGAAGAACATGCTAGCTATGATGAGCATAGCTGCATACAAAGAATTTGCCAGAATTGAGGAGGGAGCAGAGCTTGGTGCTGGTGTTGGTGTTGTCGAATTATCAGGTTCGACAACTAAAGTTAACCTCTGCCCAAACGCGCAGTGGGGAACGACGGCACAGATAAAGTATTTGGGGCCAGGAGTATCAAGAGAGATTGTCACAGGGCTAAACTCATGAACTTCTTCTACCTCTATACATTTTGTAAAATCTTCCTTTGATACCTCAGCCACATTATGTGTGCCCGTCCATGTGAATTCTGTAAACAAAAGAGAAAAGATCTTATTTATATATAACTCAGTTATGTGCTTGTGAAGGCTTGAACATTTATGCAATTAGAATAGAACATAACATAATGTTGTGAAAAGGAAACACAGTTAAGTTACATGAGAGAGCTCATTAGGGTGATTGGAAAAGGGTCATCTTTAGTTCTGTACTGTTTGATCTCAATAGTTTTACCTGTCAGTTGAAATGTGACATTGATCTGCTGTCTTACTTCAACTTGAAATTCAACACAAGTGGTATAAATACAAGTAACTGTATTAGTTCTCTGCTCCTTGTTTGGCCAGAGAAGTTCTTGAGTCCCGTAACTAAAAACCATTAATTTGATATCTTATTAATTTTTACATTGTGGGTTGAACAGTTTTCAACTCTCCAAATTTACAACTCTTTGGATCTCACCATCTACTTGCCTTGGGTAGAGTGAGCTGTTATAACTCATTCAATGTTTGAGTTTTCGTAATGATAGTCGAAAGTTCTCCATCATATAACCCACACTACAACAAAACTATTTAAAACCCTTCATTATTCACAACGTTTGCTATTTTGTAACTATACTTTCTTCTTATTTGTTACCTAAACTAAAATAATATGTACTCCAAACATAGACTATTACTAGAGATGTCCATTTACCAGCAGATAGCCGCTCCGAATGGGATGGAGAATCCTCGTGCGAATGGTTATTTATTTATTTATTATTATTATTATTTTTAATTAGTGCCCCTTCTTGAAAAAATAGTGCCCCACTAAATTTGTGTGTGAAACTCAACTTGTATGAGTTTATGATCTCATATAAAACTCATTGCATAAAACATAGATGTTGTTGTAATATTTAAGTTTTAATTTTTTAAAATTATAAAAATAATCATTTTAATTATCTCGGTCATATATGAGTGAAAAATTTAATTGTTTAAATAATGGTCATTTAAGTTACTTGAAAAAAATCTAATGGAGAAAAATTGTCAATGAGGAATCTGATTCCCACAAACTCCCTGTGGGAATCTTCGTATCGATCCCCATAGACAATTTTGTAGAGATGTGGAATGAAAAGGGTAGTGGAGATAGGGACGGGGAAAGGACTCCCGACCGCGCTCCATCTTGTGGACATTTCTAACTATTATAGCTCAGAAGAAAATAATCTACACTAAATACAAACTATTATAACTCATTAACTATAATAACTAACTTAGCGCCTCAAACAATCTCTTAAAGTTTGAACTTCGATGTTCGTGGATTTGTTAACCTATACAAATTTAATTCATAAAACAAACCTTATGCAATATCCAAGTACATTGTCGTTCCCTTTCATGACTTTCCAATCCCAAATTCCATAAATTCAAGCTTCCTTAGATCATTGAACCAATCATCCCCCTCATAGTTGTTGAACTCATTAGCTATTAATGCAATTTATACTACGTAAACCATGAGTTTCAAGTTTCAAAGGTAAATATGACCCGATTACGATATGTTCCATTGGTTGTACAATTATGTCCTTGAATTCTAAAGAGTCGTAAACAAATACTTCCTAGGAGACAAAGACAAACATCAGTAAAGCATCGAATAAAAGGCTTATTACCGAGTTTGTCACCGACGATGAAGGTCTTATTAGAAGGCCATGCCATGTAAAGGGCGGGGTCGTCCTTTGGAACTTTCCAGCCTTGATCATCTCCAACCATATAGGTTGTTGAAGCAGTTGAAGTTGTAGCCATAGCTGCCAATGCTAAAGCAATGAGACACCAAATAAAGCTCATTGTGCTGCCCATTATTTTTCTGCTCTCTGTTGTTAATTCTCTCTTGAAGCTTTAAGCTTTTTGCTATTTATAATTATATGGAAGTTAAGTTGAAAATAATTAAAATCAGAAAGTATTTTTAGTAAAGGAAATAATCAAATGGAATGTGGATAACTGTGAATGCATATTCATACAATAGAAAGTTGCTTAAAACCACTCATTTTTTGGGACTTTAATGAACAAATTTTGTTTTTCTAACCATTTTAATAGTAAAAAAAAAAAAAAAGGCTAATTTAGTCCATCTACTCTCAAACTTGAAACAATTTAGTTCATAAGTTGTAACGATTTAATTGTCCTTGTTATAAAAAACATCATTAAAATTTAACGAAATTTATACAAATGTAGATCGTCGGGAGTCACTATTTTGTGATAAACTATAGAGTTTAAGTTGTTACGTAATAATAATAAACATTAATTTCGAAGAGACATTTTATAATAGAGACTAAATTATTGTTACAAATTTCAAAAGTATAGAGAATAAATGTTAATTATTCAACTTTAGGGATTAAATTGTTATAAAATTTAATATAAAAGAACTAAATTGTTACTAATTAACTAAACTTCAAGTAATAAATTGTTACTTTTATAAAAGTTTTAGAACAAAAATGTTTTTTAAATTATATATATATTTTGAAGAAACAAAGATAAAAAGAGAGATAAATTAGAGGATTTTTCAAATATAAAAAAACTATTTACACTTCATAGAAAAAAATCAATAAAAGTCAATTACATGAACGGTAAATATCTTGTCAATTTTTTTTTATTTTTGATATTTTTATTCAATAAAAATTTAGTCATTTTGATATTTGTTTTATTTTATGACAATTTATTAATTTTTAAAGATCTTATGCCATGAGTATGAATTAAAATTAATTTTTATGAGTGTAATTGTATAAAAAACTTGAAGTTTAATTATTTTATAGACAATACTTAAATACATTTCGGGTAGAATGCACTTTTGCACCTCGAGATAAACCTAAATATTTTTTTTTCTCAAAATTCAAGAATATAAATTCATTCAATAATAATATTAAAGATTTAAATATGTTTACATCAACCAATATAAAGCAAATTACAAAATAAACAAAAGCTCTATAATTTTATTTATTTATTTTTTAAAAAATACTCCTTATAAACTATAATTTATATATCTACCATCAACTACGGAGACTAACAAAAATAACTCTTTGCGAAAATGTCGGACCCGAATTAATTAATTAACGCCACGGCGGTTAATAAAACAGAGCGACGGCGACGGCGAGAAGAGAGGCGGAGAAGGCGGAGGCTCGGAGCGATGCGGCAGCGTTGGGAGGCGGAGGAGGGGTAGTCGGAGACGGAGTTGAAGGGACGGTGTCAGATGGAGGCGAAGCAATTGAGGACGGAGGTGTGGCGGCACCGTCGATGACGTTGACGGTGAGTTTCTGACCGATACTGCAGTGGCCGGCGAATGTGCAGATGAAGAAATGCTCCCCGGGCTCGGAGAGAGTGATTCTGACCGGCGGGCTGGTGGAAAGAGAGATCGGCGATTGACCGCTGCAGCGGGCGAAATTGTCCTTTGTGACCTGTGCCACGTCGTGTCTTTGAATTGCGAAGTTGAATTCTGCAAAAGTTCGCCGGAGAAGAACATGAGCTTTAAACTTTCAATAAATTCGTAATATTCTTAAGTGTTGGGCTAATTTTGTAATTTTTAAAAATAATATTCAAATGTTTAGGACTTGGTTTTTAAATTTAAAAGATTAGTGCACTATTTAAAGGTAGAATGGACTATGGACCTAAAAAGTTCGAAGGTAAAATTTTGTATCCTTACCAAGAACATCTCCGACGACGAAGGATTTGCCCTGAGCCCACGACTCGTAGAAGGTGGGGCTGGTAGGGACGTTCCATCCGAACGAGTCTCCAACGACGTACGTCATGGGTTCTCGTGATGGAGCAGGCGATGGAACAGGTGACGACGGAGTAGAACTAGGTGACGGAGAAGGCGATCGAGCGGAAGAGGAGGGCTCGGGGGCGAGAGAGGGAGAGGGGACGGGGACGGGGACAGGGGAAGGTGACGGAGAACTAGGTTGCGGTGCCGGAGAAGATGATGCTGATCTAACGGTGATGGACAACTTTTGGCCATTGCTGCAATGGCCGGGGAAGGAGCAGATGAAGTGGTGGTCGCCAGCGGAAGTGAGTGTGATCCTCGCCGGACTGTTGCTCACCACGGAGATGGGGTTGCTGCCATTGCAAGAATCGGAAGCACTTTTTGTCACTTCTGTTACGTCATGTCGTCCGCTTGCAAAGTTGAAAACTGCAAATAAACAATCAAAGCATCTTCAACTACATGTCGTTTCCCCATTTTTTCAACTAATTGTCTCGAATTTATTAATTTTATTATATAAAACTTTCAAGTTTAACTTTTTAGAGTTAAAATTACTTTTTGTCCCAATTTAGTTTTTAAAATTTTCATCGGATTTAAATTTTACAATAATTTTCGTTCTTAAATTTTAAGGAATAACAATTTAATTCATTGTATTTTAAAATTTATAATCCTTTTCTAGATAGAACATCTGTAACACAAATTATCAATTTTATCGTATAACTATTTTAATTTTATATTTTATTAAATAATTAATTCTCATTTAATCTATATCCGTTGACATATGTAAAGAAATTTCACTAAAATTTAATAATATTTTTTATGATAAAAATTAAATCATTATAAATTATAAAGTTTATATTAGATGGTTACTCATTAAAATTCAAACACTAAATTCTTACAAATTAAAAAATACACAAAATTAAACGTTATCCACTAAAGTTTAGAGACGGAATGTTTCTAAACATTTTTCTAAGTCGAAGATTTAATTAAATTAATCATAATAATAAATAGGAAAACAATAAAAACAAAAAAAAAACATTTCTTCTTACCAAGAATGTCTCCGACCACAAAAGTTTTTGTAGAAGCCCAATCGGAGTAGATGGTCGGATTGGGCGGGACAGTCCAACCCAAGGCGTCGCCGACAGTATAAGTGGCGGCGGAGGAGCTCCGACACAAAGCAGCGGCAACGAGAAGGAGGAGAATCCCCGTCCGATTAAATCCTACTGCCATGATTTCGTGTTCTCAGATCGCCCTTTTGCTTAAGCTCTTTGAGTAATTTTGTGTTTTTTGGTAGAAGAAACAGGAGAGTTGTTCTGGGTATTTATAAAGCATGAGGTCTCAAACAAAGATGGAAAATAGGCCATTGGATGGACGACACGTGGAAGAAATTGACGGTTAAGATTAAGCCGCCGCCGGTGTAGAGAAATTTGGGGTTTCGCCGCGTTAGATCTGTTTACCAAACCATTGGTTAGAGTATTTGACTTTATCGCGTTGACTGGTCAGACTTTTTAACTTGGGTTTCACATGGAAGAGAAGTGGGAATCGTTGACTAGTCAAATGAAAAATTATTATTTTAAATAATTATAATAAATTCCACCCTTTTGTTTGTATTTTTACGATAGTTTCAAACATTTACGTAAAATAATGCAAGAAAAATATCGAAACAATGCAAGAAAAATATCGAAACACTTATATGAAATTTAATTTAAGTTTTTTTTTTCATTGAATTTAAGGGTAGCGATTCATTTATTACCCACACATGATCGTTTTCGATAGAAATTATTGTCGATGTAAATTTTCGTTGCATCGATAGATATAAATGTTGAAAGAACCTACATTTTTTGTAGTGCGAGCTTGAAAGATGGTAAAGAAAATGGATGTTGGCATTGTTGAAGCTTGAAAGATGGTAGTAGATTAACGTGTGTATATATATATATATATATTCTTCGTCGTCATTCTTGAAAAATTTAGATCTTGATTGGTATGCTTACTAATATTTGATATGTGTATAAAAATTATTCTATTCTATTTTATATGTAAATCATTAAAGTCTTTAATTTTGATAATATTTGTCATGATTGAAATCCAGTTAAAATTATTAGGAGCCAAAGAACATTATTGCTTATTGGTGGCCTGCCTTTTGGATTTTTAATATATATATATATACACACACTTTTTCTTATTTATTTAGGATACTTTGTCTTCCATGGCATCTTTTCCCTTTTATTTAAAGAAAATAATTCATGTTACATCAATTATTCATTAGAATAGACATTTGTCCCATTTCATTAGGTTTAAAGTTTCAAATGTGTAGGTCACCTAAAAATATAACAATACCCATAATTTTTCATAACCAAAACATAGACATTGACAAAAAAATATAATCTAATTGTTAGATTAAAAATCAAAATTAAAATAGAAAAAAAAAGCGTGTTTGATGACTTTCACGTAATAACAACGAATTTGTAATAGAAGGAGAAACGTGACTTGCAATATAGAAATATCTACACACCATTTTGGTGTTTGTTGCCATACGAGCTCCAATATTAAATCATAAAGTATATATGTGTAACAAGTATTGTGTTTAAGTATATAATGGACTTACCTATTCAAGCTATCATGATATATTTATAGGTGCAGTTGACCTAAATCTTTTATAGTGGAGTTTCAAAGTTGTTTAACTCATTCGGTAAAACATGCAAGGAGTTGCGCGCAATTTGACATTTTACTAGGGTCCATTTTGATCATTTTGACGTCGATTTATAATACGAAATATATAAATATCAAAGGTTGTAACCATGGTCAAGCTTTTGAAATAAAGAAAAAAAAAACAAATTTATTAAAATTCCCAATTGGGAAGAATATAAAAAAGAAACGACAAAAAAAAAAACCAGAATCCAAAGTAAAATGATAATTAAATAAAGTACACACAAAACGAATCCAACTAACTCTACAATGCCGATCTCTAGTAAATCAAACCAACAACAATCGCCAAACCGGCGGAGAAAAAGAGGCCAAAGCCGCCGACGGGGTTGGCAGAGTTAGGCGGCGGCGGGGTTGCGGTTGGCGTTGGAGTTGAAGGAGCGATGTTCGACGGCGGCGTCGCGGCAGTTTCCGGTGGAAGGGTAGTGGTCGGAGGAGAGGCTTTAGGTGGGCGGGCGGTGCGTGGTGACGGCGTTGGAGAAACGGGAGTGCTGGATTTGGGGGAGGGTGTAGGGGCGGTGGTCGGCGGTGAAGAAGATTGTGATCGGACGGTGACGGTAAGCTTCTGGCTCAAGCTACAGTGGTTGGGGAATGAGCAGATGAAGTGACGGGTACCGGCCGCCGAGAGAGTAATACTCGCCGGACCGCTTCTCATGGCGGAGAGGGGGTTGGTGCCGTTGCAGGAGTCGAATCCGGCCTTCGTCACTTCGGTGACGTCGTGCATTCCGGTGGTGAAATTGAAAACTGCACAATTTTTTTTTAAAATTTAGAATTAATAAACCCATTGCCGAAAATTATTAATTCTTAATAATTATGTCGATTTTTTATTTTATACAATTTATTAATAAAGATTCTGAATTGTTCTAATATCTTACCTAATTTTTGGATTATAGTTTGTCCCTTTTTCAAAAAAAAAAAAATTGTTTATTATTTATAAAAATGAAAGTTTGTTATATTTTAAAAAATATTTTATCTCATTTTACTATATTTAAAAAATCAAATTATTAATATAATAAATAATTGAACATGAATTATGCTTATAATTTCTCATCTATTTTTAAGAAATTCTCAATAATCAATAATAATTAAATTTGAAAGTAATTATAGTTTAAGACAATAAAATAAAAAGTAATTACAACAATGAATCAAACAATTTAACCATAAAATAGTAATTAAAATATTTATCTACTAAATTCGATTCTAATTTTTAATATGATAACTAAACGAGCACAGTTCAACTAACATGATCCTTGCATTATCAATTTCAAATTTTAACCTTTAATTTTTCACGTTAAAATTCTAATTTTTTTTAGTTATAGAAGACTAAATTTATAATTTAACTAAAACTTTTCAAAAAGACTTAAATAGATTTAATAAATTTTACTATATTTAAAATGGTTGAAAAATAATATTAATGTAATTTAATTTATTTAGGGAGGAAAAAAAAAGACTCACAGAGAATGTCGCCGACGAGAAACGTTTTAGCTGAGGCCCAATCGGAGTAAGTAGAAGGACTGGAAGGGATGGTCCAGCCAAGCGAATCGCCGACGTTGTGAGTGGCGGCTGCGGCCATTTGCGGAGGAGCAACCACCGCGAGTACCACAAACACCGCCGCGAACATCGATTTCGCCGCCATTGTTAGTTCTTTGTACGCGTGTGTTCTCAGATCGCCGCTGGTTGATTTTCCGAGATCCGAATGGAGTTTGTTATTTATGTAGAAAAAGAGCCGTCTGTTGTAGAACACGTGTCCATCTTATTAGTGATGTGCAGATCAACGGTTGATTGATTATTATAAAAGTATTATCTAGTTGACGCGTGAGGATTTTCCATTTTTCTTTCTAGTTTTGGATTTTAATGTTTGGAATTTACTATTTTTTAAGAGACAGTTACAAATATAACAATTAAATTTAAATTATTTATACTTATAATAGTATTTTAGAAAAATCTTAAAAAACTACTCGATAAAAGTATATCACTAATAAAAAACTATCAAAATGTTGTTATACATTCAGTTATTATATCTAAAATTACTACAATTATAATTATTTTTTTATTTTAATTTTATATACGTGTGTTCCGTTTTAGTTTTTAGACTTACAATTGTCTAATTTAGTCTATATACTTTAAATAAATATTAGGGTTAGTACTCAAGGTTGGGTAAGTGTTTATTTTAAAAAGCTTTTTATTTTTTACTTTTATTTTTGTTATCTTAACATTTGCACGGTAAATTTTGAAAATATATTCACATATTAGAGTTTCTTACCTGAAAATAATGTTAGTAAAAGTTAAACTTTAAATGACTAAGTATATAAATTAAAATTGAACAAATTTTGGATCGAAATTATATTTTAATATTATTTTGTTTTGAATTTATTATTATTTTTCCTTTTTGGAGCTTTGGAATCAGAACAACTTTAATTGGAGAAAGTGGAGGGAGAAAAAAGGGAGGAGAGAGAGAGAGAGAGGGAATAAATGGGAGAGAGAAAGTGTGTGGGAAGATGGGTATTTTTTTTTTTGGATAAATTATTATTATTATTTTTTTAATTTTTAGTATAATTAAAGGGATTTGTTTTTATTAGAGTGGTGTGTAACAATAGCTAGGTGTGTACAAGTGTGCAATTTGTGATAAAATGTCAAAAATGGTTATGTGGAAGTTCCAAATGGGGGAAGAGAAGAGTTTTAATTAGAGACTTTTCTCTTTTAGCTAGGGTTTAGTATATAGTCAAAAATATCATAGGAGTCGAGATTTCAAACTGACATTCTTAATCATTAAGTTATACGTTTGAGTTTAGTAAAATCGAAAAGAATTATAAGTATGTTTAGTAGAACGACACACATCTTTCCTTTGACAAAATTAAACAAGCACACAATTTTTTGTGTGTACGTACCAGTATCTATGAAATTAGGGTTTCTATACATAACATCATTAAATTAAAATTTGAAAGTGCTTCTTCATTTTTTTTAAAAAACGTACTTCGTTTATATATATATATGTATATATACGTATATTGTAGAATAATTTTCTAACGATTTACGACTCGAGAGCAAGTAACAACTAGTTATTAAATAAGAGCGGGAAGAGAAGAAAGGTCATACATGTGCAGTAAGGACAATATTCTAAATCAACTAAATAGTCAATCTTTACTTAATTTCGCCCAAGCAATATCAAAAGCTCATATACCTTTCTTAGTTAAAACCTACCCGACTAGAGATTTTGGTCTTGGTCGTTTAATTGAGAGTACAAATAAGTCTTTTTTTCCCCTATACTATTTCTTTAATTTTTTTTAAAGAAAATGAGTCAGTTACATTGATAGACGACGAGACATGTAATTCATATTTTAAAGTGATTAAAAAGTTGAAAATATTTACAAAATATAACAAAAATTTCAGATTCTATAAATGATAGATACTAATAGACACCGATAGAAGTCTATCAATGATTATCGTTGATATAATATAAAATTTTGCTATATTTTTTTAAACATTTTGATTTGTTACACTAAATTATTTTTTTGATATTGGAATTAATTAATATATTTGGAGATTAAATGAATATTTTATTTAATAAGATTTAAAATTATTGATAAAAATGTTTAGACAAGGAGGAGGTTGGCCAACAAGAGGAGTGGAAAACACGACATGTGAACAACTGGATTTACGTCAACATTCGACCATATTATTATAATATCATTATCATTTCTTTTTAATTAATTTTTAGATTACAATTTAAGTTTCATAATATTATCTCTAATTTCGTTTCATATTATTCTTTCACATATTTTATTCAGAAAAAAGTGTATATATAGAAATAGATAGATATATATTCTTTTTAACATATTTTATTTAAAAAAAGTGGGTATACATTCGGAAAAAAAACGTTAAATTTGAGATATTTTGTTTTGTGTTTGAGGTTGATATCTATATAGCTATGTACTTTTAAAATTACAAAATACTTCTTGAGTTTAAAATTTTTTTACCGAAGAATTTACTAGACACGTTTAAGATTCTGGATTAAACATAAAATTTATATTTATATTTAAAAGACAAAAAGAGTTAAAAATTGAAGTTGTAGTTTAATTAAAATAAGATCCGATCCCTATAAATTTATATATATATTGTGATATATAATCTTAATTATATATATATATTATAATAATTCTTGGAAAACATTAGAATCATGCTAGCAACAACACAATCCATTGGTTATAATTTGAAATGCTCACCACATATGAAACTAAACCATATTATGAAATGATTAATTTCTTAAAATTATAAACAAAATCTTTGAATGATTCAAAGTCAAATTCTTTCGGTTGACTTTTTCTTAAAAAATTTTTAATTTAATTTTCATTTCACCTCAAAATAATGAAAGAAAAATACACAAATTTCCCAAATTAATGAATGAGATATTGGTGGAGGTTGATGCTACCTATTTTCCAAACCCTAATTCAAAGTTTTTTTTTTCTTTTTATAAAAAGTCAAAGTTTAAAAAATATTAAAATTAAAAAAAAAACAATAACTTTGGAAATTCCAAATGGTTGTGGGTATAGTGTCAAATTTAGTGCTTACATCAAAATTTTATTTGAGATTACATAGTTAATTTAAAAAGTATTTAAAAATACACGACTTTAAATTGTCCAGCTTTTAAAAGTGTTTCAATTTTGACCTAAATTTTTTTTCATCTATACAGCATTCTTTAAAGTTTGTAGAACAATTAATAGAGTTATAGACCTTGACCAATGTTGAGATTGAGAATAAAATAGAATAGATTAAAAAATAATTAAAATCAAATATCAAATTACGAGAATTTTATTTGTAACGTCTACCATATTATACAAAAACATCATAGTCATGAAGAAAAATCTCAATCACCGTGACATATGAGGAAAAAACACACACTTTCTTAAACTTGGTTAAAATGTTGCGTTTGAAAACTTTAACTTAGAGGCAACCAAACTCAACCTAATAAACTAAGGATACAAATTTTCTAAAAATATGAGCCCATATTTAATCTAGGTCATTTGTTGTCGGTTCGGTTGGTTTCGATTGTTTGACTCAATTTTTCGGTTTGCTTTCCACCCCTGCTATAGTATATATAAGTGGAGTTACAATGGAGAATATTTACTCTCCTTTTTTGCCCCTACATTTTTTTATTTGTAGACGTCTCTTTTATTTTTCAACCTTTGGAACATGACTTTTAGAGTTTAAGTGTGTGTTGAAGGATATTAAACCATTGAGGTGCAATTTTTACACTGATTCGACATGATTTTTAGGTGCATGTAGGCTTACACATTGAAATTGTGCATGCATTTAATATGTGGATGCGACCCATGAATAGAACGACAACTCTTTGAGTTTTAGTGTGTGTCGATATACCCATGAATCTTTGGGATACGACTCTTTAGGTTTAGATATACGTTGAAGTTATGATGCATAATGAATAATGCTAATTCATGTCGAGAAAACACTACTATTTTGTAGGCCTGTTACACATCAAATGATTGCACTCTTATTATTGTATAATGGATGCAACCCATATGTAAAAATGACTTTTTAAATTTAGGGTAAACATGTTTGGACGATGGATGTGGTTTTTTACTTTTCATTCTACATTGTGTACGAGAAATTTTTGAGTAGTGTAATTTATGTCGATGGACACCAAGGTGTAGGCATTGTTACATATCAAACCGATACATCCATAATATCTAACAATATTATAATCTTTTCTTGTAGAGAGATATCACTGTATCATTTATAAAAAAAATGTAAACTTATAATTAATTATAAATAACATTGCTAATAAAATAAATTTGCATGATTTATAACTTAAAGAAAATAAAATTTCAACATTCACGCCTACATAATTCATATTTATGTGCTCGAGATCCATTACTAACATTTATTTATTTCAACAAAAATCGAGACTAGCTACTTAATTGTAATTTACATATACTCATACATCAAGATTACTATTTAAACTCAGATAATTGGTATACACACAATCACTCAATATTCGAACCTCAATCGACCAATGTCATACTAAAAAATGATACAAATAAAGTTAAATTGTAAATGTAATTTTATATGATTTGAAGAAAGTTAAAATTTAATCTCTATGACTTATAAGTAGAATTTAGTCTCTATAATTTCGTAAAATCTTTATAAATAACCTTATTGAAATATTTATAAAGTCTTACAAAATCATAAAAACTAAAACCCTAATTTTTAAAATCTTAGAAACTAAATTCTAAGTTTTCTTAATCATATAAACTAAAACTGAATTATTATTTTTATTATTATTTATAAGGAACTAAATTTGAATAGAATACGGCTCAGAAATAGAATGCGGAGGCCATGACGGAGACCAGGAAAGTACCGAAGTAGAGCCGGCCGCCGGTGGTTATCGGTGCAGCGGAGTTTTTCGGTGGAGGAGCCACAGCTCCACCGGCCGGGGAAGAAGGAGAGGCCGCTGTGGAGGGTGGGTGTGCAGTGGCCGGAGAAGGAGAGACAGCATGGGAGGGTGGATGTGCAGTAGCCGGAGAAGGAGAGACCGGAGGGGAGGGTGGGTGTGAAGTGGTGTGTCCGGTCACATTGATCGCTAACTTCTGCCCTAATATGCAGTGTTTTTCGTAGGTAGAGGTGTAGTAATGTTCGCCGGTGGAATTCAGGGTGATATTCGCGGGTGTTGAGTTGAAAACTGCGAAAGTTGAAGTGATGTTGCAGGAATCGAACACTTCTTTTGTTACCACAGCAACATCGTCGGATCCGTTGTGGAAGTTGAAAACTGCAAAGATCAAATTTAACTTCAATGATCAATGTATTTTGGGGGTTTCTTTATTGAGTGTGCCCACCAAATGTTTGATAAATTGCATCAATGAAATCGACACTTACTTAAGGTGTCACCAACTAAGAAAGTCTTGTTATAAGCCCATGTTGCATAAAAGAGACCGAGAGGATCTGGTGGAGGGATTAGCCATCCGAGTTTGTTGCCGACGGTGTAATTTTTCGGCCCTCTTGGAGCTGGAGCTGGAGTCGGAGTCGGGGAGGGAGTTGGTCCAGCATAGGCAGTGACATTGATGGCCAACCTCTGTCCCAAGATACAGTGCTTGTCCAAAGTGCCAATGAAATAGAACTCCCCAAGTGAGTCCAATGTAAAATTGGCTGGACCAGTGGTTTTGAGGTTGATTGGATTGGTTGAATTGCAGTTTAGAAATGCTTCCCTTGTCACTCTAGCAACATCTTCTTCTCCAGTAGTGAAATTGAACACTGAAAATGTTGCACAGAGATTATTATGCAATGCTTTTATGATCTTCCCATATAGAATTTTTACTGATAGTTCCTTCACTTGTAAAAAGTTCATTTTATAACAAGTCAAGATTGTGAAAGCAAATACTGAGAAACAAAGACCAGAGATGATCTAATTTGATTGTCAATACTGTCTATCTTGTTCCAGATGGTTTTAACTATACAAAAGTCTCCTGCTTGATTTGAACAGTTATGAATATGCTAAAGATTCAGAAACTACAACAATTGTCAAAAGAAATAAGAAACAAAGATCGATGATCTAATTTGACATCCACCTCATTTGGGAGACTTAATTTTAACATTTCAAAACCCTCCAACTTGCTTTGAAATGTTCTGGATACACAAAAAAAATCAGGAAATGTCGTAACTTTTGACATTGGAAATTCTAAAGGATCCAAAATCTCAAACAAATGGATTCAAAGTGCATAACAGATTGATAAGTGATCTTACATAAGATATCACCAACTAAGAAGGTATGGGAAACAGCCCAAGTGGCATAGACAACGGGACCTCCAATGGGAACCACCCAGCCCAAGCTGTCTCCGACCACATGGGTGGTCCCTGCGGTTGTGGTCTGTAACAAGGCACAGGTTGCCACTATGGCTAGCACAAGCAGGGCCAGTGTTCTAGCCATTGTTGTGCTTTAGAACTTCTTCCTATCTGCAAATGGTGAAAGATTCCCAAGTCAGAATGAAACTTATAACCTGTCATTACTGATATTTTTATATAGAAACTGGTTGGAGAAGTTGGCGGGTAGTACTTGATTGTTATGATTATTTAATTCGGGGTGGAGTGATTTAGCTACTTCCATTTCCATCTCCTGCTCTTATGGTCAATTTCAACTTATGTTTAGAATTCAAAGCCTTACATAACACCGAGCTGCATATATGGTTTTTTTTAATAACTCCAGGATCTGGGCCATTTTTTATTATGCTTATTGCCTACACATAAATCCCCGTGAAGATTTAGTCCACACTAAAACCTATAACTTTAAATCCAACACCTTGGATAATACTTCCAAACATCCCAATTCTTTACCTTGAAGGTGCCAATATGTAGTTCTAACAAAAAATCCCTTGATCTAGCCTGTCTATGGTTTTAAAATATTCTCTTAAATGTTGATTCGGTTACAAGTGTAGATAGTTGTATTTCATCGAAGGATTCATTGGAACAAACATTTGCTCTAATTCATACTGATTGATGCCGGTTTACAAACATTAATCAAACGTCAATGTATGGTTTATATTTCAGTTAGAATAACACATAACAGGAGACTTTCTTGGGAAGGTGCAATTTACTCTAATACATAAACCAAATGAAATGGCTCAAGTTTGAATAATAGTAAGTATTAATTATGATTTCCTGTTGTCTCAAATAACAGGGGACTTTCTAAAGAAGGTGCATTTGTCAAAATATAATGGAAACAGGAGCTACATTCTGGACAAAGGAGACTTATTCACAACAGAGATGTTTGATCCGCGTGGCATTTGTAAGTCAACAGAGCACATTACTTAAATTTACACATGATTCTTAAATAATGTATTATTTGACCATTTCGTTGCCTCAACTGATAAGTTAATAGAATTTCTAGACCTTGCTTTGGCCATCATTTTGGCGTTTTCTTTGATTGTGATGTGATGAACCAGTCTTTGTCAATTGTTTCAATTGCTTGTTTGTTAGAGAAGAAGCTTCTACTTCAATGTCAATGTGTTGCGTACTGTATGTATATTCACTACTTCTCTTAGTTCCAATCATCGGCTTCTAGAATTGTAATCAGTGTCGTATCCATGACTTCTGATTATAATATTTTCAATGAAAAATGCTTGAATCTACAGGTATTTTGGAGATTTTTTTTGTTTGATTCTACGTTATTTGAAGTTAGAAACTTAAAAGACAATATAGTTTTTTTTAGTACAATAAAAGAGAACAATAGAATACTAAAGACAAAGCAAATCAAAATGAATGGCAGAATCCACTCAAACATGATGGTCTTCAAACCACACGACAGAGTTTTCAAAATGACGAGCTTGGGAAGCTAGGTCATGAGCAACCGAATTACAATGGTGATTAGTCCACGGTAAGCTCATAATAGAACCACTTGATATGGAGATCTCTAATAGAATCAACGAATGCCCAAACTTCGTTTGCAAATCTAGAATTTTCAACTAAAATTTTTCAGAGAACTTGGAATCAGTTTCAACCCACACTAGGGAGATGCCAACCTCAATAGCATAAGAAATACCATTAGAAAATGGTAATGGCTTCAACAAACTTCAAAGAGCCCATCATAGGAAAATGACTTTCCAGAGCGACCCAAACGATAGCTACGATACCCACATCACCATCCAAGACAGCTGCAACATAATTCACCTTATTCGAGCTAGGGGGAGGAGTTGACCAATGGTCTCCTAAATGATATCAGGAAGACTAGCCACATTAGCAGGAACTATTGCAGATTGTCGATTGATAGGTTCTACCAGATTCACTGTCCACATTTATTATTTTATTATTATCATCATTATAAGGTTAATATAGCATTTTTTCTCCCATATACTTTGGAATTTGTTCTAGTTTGATCCTTGTACTTTATTTTAGTTTAAATACTTTCAATATATCTTAAATTTGATCTCACCTATTAATTTATTAACTATTTTATTTTTGTTATTATTGTTTATTTTGTAGGAGCATTTTTACTCTAAATTTTGAAAACAAATGTCTAATTTTTCCATCCCTTGTTGTTCATTAAGTCTAAAATTTATTTAGAATCAGTTGTCTCCAACCCTAATTTTTACAAACAAACCAATGGTTTATTATTCTTTCACATAAAAAGTTCTCACCCTTTTACTGCCTTGTCGTTTACAACTTCGAAAAACTTCGAGTTTATTTTGACTATCAGTATCCAATAAAGTTTCATGTGTCAAATTGGTTGAACACTAGAAGCATTAGTGAACTCTTAAAATCATTCACAATTTGATGGTTTTAACACGTTTCACCAATTTTTCCGTTAAGAATAGGAACTAAAACTCGTGAAAAGTTATTTCTTGCCGACGCTATAAACAACATGGTTCAATGTCCAGAAGTGTTTATCTATCTCATTATGTTTACGATTGCATATTAAGATCGTTGTCCAACACCACAACTGGTGCAACGATCAAACACCGATATATTTCAACCACATTATTACACAAATTGCAACACGGTACATTCTTAGTTTGTGATAAAAATCAAAACAATAAACTAAAAAATTCAATCAATTATCATCTACTTCATCAAACAAGTTCATATGCTCTTCATTGTTATTAGGAGAAAGTTCAAACATGGAAGTAAGCAAAATCAATAAAAATATATCTGAAGAAACAATACTTTTCAACTGCGATCAATTAAAAAAGATAAATTTTACATAGCGAAAAGCCGAAAGAGGTGGTTACACGAGTTGGAGGGACGGTGACGGGCTAACAACTAACTCAGAACATTATAATCTCTTAACCAACCCAACTATGTTTTGATCGTTACAATGCAATGCAAACCTGAATTATTAATTAAAAAAAACTGGGAAAGGCACAAATCTGGAAATCATAAGCATATATTGCTTTATTTTGCCACTTCCATTCATATGATTCAATAGCTCCATCTCAAACTCAACCTTTATGGAAAATTGGGATACAATTTATATATAAAATGGGGTGAAAATGGAGAGTTTCATTATGCAAGAGGCAAAAGAATAAACATCAACTATACCATAGTATGGGCTGAACCAGCAGAAGTTGCAAATTGCTTTCCAATACATACTGCAGCTTTACCTTTCTAGCTTAAAAGTTCTCGGACATTCTAAATTCCATTTTTCATCTCAACAATAGTAGAAGTGCCACGGCCGAGATCGTTAATGAGATCATGTGGCTTCCCAAAAGCCCTCGAGCTCGGAAATCCTGTTCACATAAGCAACCAGAATGTGTATGGATATCATTTGTATTAGTACAAACTATGAAAGTAGGATTAGAATACAATAGCTTTCCACGTCGAGAAGTAACAACATTAACATGATTTTTAGTAATTTCTTTTGCTGTTGAACTTTTGTTCTTAACAATCTTTCAAACAAGTCAAACTAAGCAAAGTTTGATGCTCAAGAACATCAGCTTTTGTTTTGTTATTAATCATGTCGAATCAATTTATTTGGATGAGGAAAAAGAAAACGATAGTTTCAAACTTTCAACAGATATGAGATTTTTTCAGAATTACGTACCTTGAGAGATAAATAAGATGAATCTGAAGAAGAAGATTTAAGTCCATGAAATCCAATGTCATAGGATATACTTCCATCAGCTTTGAAAAGTCCAAAATTTCTCTCAGAAGTCGGCCCTGGCTTCAAATTTTCGTTAAATGTAGCGAAAATATAAGCCTTCAATGCATTCTTTGGCCTGAAGGGAGTTCCTTTCTTCTTAGCAAGCCTCTTCCTAAGGTTGTAATTAAATATCCTTGCATTACTTGCAGTTGCCGCACCTTCATTTTCGTCTCCACGGGAAGCCCAACCAGTTTCCGTGACTATGACTTCCATTTTCTGATATCCAGCATCGGCTAATGCTGCGTATGCAGCATCAATCTGAGCATCGAGCATGTTGTCATAATGTAGACCAGTTTTGGGATCAAAAATACCTTTAGTTGATTCAAAAAGTGCATAGTTGATATCAATATTTTCAGGGTCACTCATATAGGCTAGAAAAGGGTAAGCATTTAAACAGAAAGGTGAACCAATCTCTGAGAGAAACTCCAACAAAGGCTTCATGTATTGAACAACATTTTCTCTAAATATACACGAAGAAGGCGGAAACGAGTTCCAAAAAACAGCCTGAGAATGCGCGGTTGTGATCTGAACAACACCATCTAAGTCAAGGTCCTTTACTGCCTTATAGATATTCTTTGCAGCACCTACGAGTGCTCCCCACAACTCAAGGTCACCTCCTCCTAGAACTTCATTACCTATGGCAATTCCACAAATGTGAGTCTCAGGAAGGAATGCTTGCACATTTTCTTTAACCCAATTCATTGCGTGTTCCTCGCTCGCACTCATTTCTCTCAAGAAGCCATTTGGGAGACCAACTACCAATTCAAGACCAGTCCCACTAAACGCTTTTAAAACCTTATGATCAGCGTCGTAAATCCTAACATTCTTAATTTTTGCCGCTTTGAGAAGCGAAACAACTTCATCAGGTGAAGGAATGTTATCAGCAATCCTTCCATAATTTATTCCATAAGTACCAGTAAATGCTTGGACTGTCATTGTCAAGGAGGCTGGAGAAAGATAAGAAGATGTTTTTAACTACAAACTTCCCTCAAATGAATGACTTAACAAGAAACATCAGACTTTTAAACATGAATCCAAACCCACTCTCAGCACCCAAACAGCGTCTTCAAGAATGATTAAGAGAAGCATATAATAGAACTTAAAGAAACTTTTCAAATCCAACCCTGATAATAACTCTTTCCACATACTAAGCAGTCAAAATAATAGCCCACCAATTTTTTTATACAGTTCACAAAGTCAAGAACAATCTGAAAACTTGCAAGCTAGAAACATAGGATAAAGAATTCTAGGTGTCACTGTCCAATATGATATATATTGACTTTGCTGACTAAATCAACAAAGAGAAATGAAGGAAGATCCATAAAAAAACTTCTGAATATAAGTAAAATGAAAGCAATCTTTATAGAAAACAGAACAGACAAAACAAAAAGACAATACTACAGAACGATCTAGAATAGAAGAAATTATAAAGAACCAAAACCCAAAACTCAAATCATCTGATTACTAAAAGAGAAGAAAAAAGAGTACAATACCAATGGCAGAGAAGACGACCCAGAAACCAGGAATCGATTGAAAACAGAACCAGAAGCATTTCCTGGCCATTGATAGAAGAAAATCGCCAAGAGAAATCGAACTTCCAAGAGATATGGAAATGGGAAATTGATCAGATGGCTTAAAAACCAAGCAAAAACAGCAGATTTCTTTCAAAACTTCCCAAAGTTTCTACTAAGAATTCCACTGAAACAGTAAGAGAAAGAAGAAGAAGAAGAAGAAGAAGAAGAAGAAGAAGAAGAAAAAGAAGAGAACCCAACAAAATTAGAACAAATAGACGAATACCCTTTTCTCTATTTTGTCCAAAACCTTATGGAAACTGTTTGGGAGAGAGAGAATTTCCATGAGAGAGAGTGAAAGATATGAAAAGGGTTTTAGGAGGGTCGTTTTCTTGGTGAGTGCACAATAAGGGGTTTTGATTTGGAAGTGTTTTTTGTTTTTGAGTCCAAATTTCATTTCTTCCAAAAGTCTTAACGCGTAAGTTTGAAGATTGAATGAAGATTGTCTCATATCATGTTTGTATTCAGCGAAAGAAAACAAAAGATTAGTTGAAAAAGGAGTAAAGATCACACATTTGATTTGGGAAAACAAAATTGAGTGAAAATTATTACACATTTTTGGAGATTTTGAAGAAGTTTGTTCATTCCATTCATTATACTCATTGTTGTTATGATCAAGCTTTGATTTTTTTCTTTCTATTTATCTCTGACATTCCTCTTTGTTTGATGGTGGATTAATAAATGAATTTTTTAGATTTATATGAATAAAAAAATTGAAAAAAAAATGAAAATGATGATGGATGAAATTAGTTGGTGGGTCAAATTATAAGTTGAATTTTTTAAATTTAAAAAATGTATCGAAGTGTTTTTGTATGTGTAATTAAAGGTCGGATTTTTAATTTTGCATCTAAAAGTTATTAACGTATTTGAGATTAGGTATAAAATTGAAAATTTAGCACGGTTTCATCTAGTATTTGAAATTGTTCTTATTTTCTTACTAATTTTCATCCATTCGAAAACACAAATAAAAAATATTTTTGATTTAAAAAACATTGTAAAAATAGTAGGTAGCAAAACAAAGGAATCAATAGGTGGAATAAGTGTCCATGAACTTAATTCTTTTTTTTTAAAAAAAAATTAAATGAACATAAAAAATGAGACTTTTTTAGTACAATCGAAAACAAGCATATTTGAACTACAAAATCTTGTAGTTACTGACACACTCGTATGACAATTGACTTGAGGTTGATTTAGTATAAAAATGGAATCTTTGAATCTATATATTTAGAAAAAAAAATCCAAAAGAATAGTTTATTTAAAAAGAGTGTCAAATACGTTAGAGGACCTAAGTGGAATAAAATCAAAAGACGTAGCACGTATAAAACACTTTTAAAGTTTATGCCTTATGGTTGATTAGATGGATAATATATAAAGTTGAAAAATTTGTTCGTTTCGTAATTGTTTCTAAACTATTTGTTTTGTTATCTTTCAACGTTTTTTTTTTATAAAAAAACATGTCAAGTTTTGAAAACAAAGTAAAAAAATTTAAAAGTTTACCTTTTGTTTTTGAATAATTTGACTCAAAATTCGACTATTTTATATGGTAGAAAAATGAAAAATCAAATGAATTTATCAAATACAAAAAATCAAATGATTATCCAACGAGCTAAGGAGTTGACTTTTTTCAATCTACTATTTTTCGTTTGTCGTTGAATAGAATGTGTAGTTGGTTTTCATTTGTCCCTTGTGCCCTACTTTAGTTCATTAGCTTATTGTTTGTTTCTGCTAATTCTTGATGATGATCTAAATTTAAAAATAGTCAAAGTTGTTTGGTTTAAAGTTAGGTGAATTGTTTTAGGGTCAAAGGGTTAGAAATGATGATAGCTTAATTAGTTAGTGAAATGTTTGAGAATGATTTTAGAACGATTAAAAATATTACTCTAAAATACACCTTTAATCACTCAAAATTCATTCAATATCATACTATTAAATTAAATTTGAACGATTAAAAACATTTCCAGAGAGGTTTTAAATATAAGAAAGTGATTTTAGCAAATTCAGAATCACTACCAAACATATCATCATCATAGATTAAACTAGTATTAACCTTTGAGATGATAAACTCTTGGGTTATTGCGCTCAAAATGACTTTTTTGTTATACAACTTCATTAGATATTTTACATGAGGAACTTCCACCTATTAGTTTGAACAATGAGTTGTGATTTGTTCATGGAAAATATGCACTTTTGGTCCTTTACGTTTAGCTAAATTTTCAAACTCGACAATTTTTAAGTCCAGAGGTTCAGAAAATGTACTTTTCGGATCTTGCTATACCGTAGCAAACATAAACCAATAAAATTTCTAGTGCTATCTTCATTCATTTCTTTGCTACAAAAGTATCATTTAAGAATTATGTGTAGTCCATGAAATAAATGGATAATCATTTAATAACGTGTCAAATAATGAACGAGAAGAATAAGTACTACGACAATACTATATATTTTTCTAAGCTTACTTAATCAAGTACTCATATGGTCGGTTATGTGTCATTAAACGCGTAAATCCTTAGTGAGTTCGAAAAAGTGATGTATATACTTTTAAAAAGAAAAGAAAAGGGGAAGATTGACCAATTGAGAGGTATGTTTCTAATTAAAAATAAATTTATAAACTTTTTCTTTGGCAATATTAGCCTATAGGTACCCATCATTAACAATTTTTATCTCTCCTAAAATCATGTCTTTTCTAAATATAATTTAAACTTTAATTTCATTGAAGATAATGAACTTTAAAGCATATATTACACTTAAAAAATAAACCTTTTTATAAGATAATATGAAAGAAAATTAAATGTAGCTAATTGGAGCTGTACTAACACTAACATAAAAACATCACAATTTCTTTATATTTATTTGATTTGTTAATAATAATAAATATGTAAAAGTTGTAAAGTTTCTTAAACAAGACCATGACCAAATAAGTGTATCATTTAATTAGTTAACTTCGTAAATGTAAAGAAATATTCACATTTGAATAAGAAGATAGATTCGAATTATTCTATAGGACCAAGTTCAACACTCCCTCGTAAAATGATCAATTGCTTTGATTAAGAGGGGTCGTATATAACTAAGTAAGACATAGATCTTTTATCAAGAGGTTAGTGAGGTTTGAATTTCTTTTTTCTACATGTATGTTGAGGGTTGTCCCAAGTAAGACCTAAAGCCCATGGACAAGCTCATGCCTAAGGGAAATTAGTAGGTGATACTGGAGAACACACGTCCCAAAAAGGAAAAAGTCAAGGTCTCGGGTTCTTGATTGATAAGCTACGCTTGTAAATATATATCAATAGAAAATATTCGATCGGTTAGGTGCCCTGCAACCTTGAGCTCTGTAAATCACCTTGACATCGGTAGCGTTGCAAATAATCATAGACGATTGTTGAAGGAAGTACATTATAAATAGCCCCATTCGACAACTCCAAAAGGGAAGAGTAAGTAATTTTCAAATGAGAGTTTGACCCTATTTTTATATGTTTAACTAAACTATACATTCCCTATATCACACTTAGTTAATAGAGTGTTGTAGGCTCGAGGACCACAATGACCGATGCAAGGATCTTCTATGCATGCCAAATGATCAAAAAGTAAGACCAAACTAGAAGAAGCAGGTTGAAGGTTAAGTCCAAGGGAGGCCCACAACAATGATCAATGAGTGCGAGATACACGCACCAACATCACACATATTAAAAAAAAAAAAAAAACCAACATGAATACCTTACACTAATGTACAAAACCTACCTCTCTTTTTCGCTCTACACAGATAACGCAACTTGTTTTTGGTCACCGAAATACTTCCATAAACTATCATACCCGTGACGAGTTGAATCACTCACAATCTTTTTCTTACCTCTCTAGCATGTGAACAAAACTCTCAAAGATTTGTAATTTACCAACCATATATTAAAGAAGGGTCTAAAAAGTAGATCAGAAAGTTTCAAAATTGCATCATATGTGACTGTAAAGAGTTGAAATGAGAGGTGGCACTTTGTATCAGTTAGATCAGTTGCATAAATATATAAAAGCACTTAAAAGCAAAAGAGCACCAAACCAAAAGAAGAACCTTTTTGAGCTGCCAACAACAATGGTGCACGTATTCAAATGGAATCTCTTTCTTCTTTTACTTGAACACTCTTTCTGCTATTTGGGTTTTCAAAGCTCACTCTCATCACTCTCAACTTATTATATTGGTCACTGAGTTAAAGCAATTCTCTTTTTGTTCTTTTTATGGATTAAGTTTTGTTATATTTGTTAGGAACACGGTTGGAACGATACCTATATATTTTCATATTGGTATGATATTGTTCTTGGTTTATGCACTCTTGCGTCTTGATCATCTACTTTCTAGTTTATTGTATCGAGCTTTCCTTCAAAGGGTTCACCATCTACGTTCCTTCTCAAGTATATAACTCTTCTTCTCGCCCCCAACTCCTTTTAATGGATACATGAATATGTTATCAAATAGAGGTGGCCATTCAAACCACAATTGCCAACTTATGATTGTGATTAACGTCATTAAGTAAAAGCTAATTGATTCCTAGTTTTTTATTAGGTTAAATTATAAAAAAAAATGTTACAGTATTTATATAATAAACTAAATTAGGCTAATTGATTCCTAGATGGAAATGAGCTTGTGATGTGTGTTTAATTGATTAGTATATGTTAAAGTATTTATATAATAAACTAAATTTATCAAAACGTATCAATTTAAACCTTTGAAATTGAGGTGATTTACTTGGTAACAGAGTAGTCAATTTTTTTAATAAAAAATCCCCACCTTGGTCATTCATGGTCTCAAGCATCCAACCACCTTGAGACTAGTCACGATTTTATTGTCAATCTCATGCTTTTATCAAAGGTTAATGCGGGATTGAAAAAAACCATTTAAGTAAATATGACATCAGAAAACTACATATTTTACGATGAAAGAGAAGCCACGATTGCAAGAAGAAGTTTTAAACTATTGAGTTCCCTATAACGTAAGCAGAAAATTAGTTTTCATTACTTTTTTAGGTACGAGATTCGGTCGTTTTTCAGAACTAGGTTAGTTGTATAAAGTTTGATAAAATTTTATATCAAAATAGTTGACTTTGATGACATATATATATATATATATATATATAAATGAAAACCAAAACGCTTTAGAGGAAAATGAATGGACAGACAGAATCCACCAACCTTATCATTCCCCAAAGTCCCAACCACCCAATGCCTCTGATTTTGCCACAAAGAAGAAGAAAAAAAGAAACCCCAAGAAAATTAGGCAAAAGAGGAGAAAAAGGGAAGGAAACATAAATAAAAAATACAAAAACAGAGATGGCAACATCCTTCCTATCAACAGCAAACACATTCCATTCTTCCACACCTTCATCTTCTTCCTCTTCTTCACCTCCATTGTTAAGATCAAGATTTGGTTGCCTTCATTGCCATAATAACACTAAACGACTGGTTATCTGCAAGAGTAATAGTGACCCACCTTCCAAAATTCCAGCTTTAACCAAGAGAACCCTCTCAATCTGCTTCATTTCCAGTTTCATTTTCCCTCTTGTGGGTCAGGGATTTTCCGATGCAAATGCTGCGATTCTTGAAGCTGATGATGATGAAGAGCTTCTGGAGAAGGTGAAGAAGGATAGAAAGAAGAGGCTCGAGAGACAAGGGGTTATCAGTTCTGCCAATAAAGAAAAAGGTTTTGTATGCATTCTACCTGTTTGTGTTTTGTTTTCTGTGAAACATCCAACTTGGAAATTTGATCGTAGCCATGAATATGTTTAGGTTGTCCCATTGGGTTCTTTGTTTCGATCCCCAAATGTGCTCAGTTTAGTTCCTTACAATAGTTGCATGCCTTTTTTTTTTTTTCTTGCAACTACTATAAGAATGAAAATGTGAGCGCACATAACACCAATCTTTCTCTGTGCTGGTGATTATTAGGTTGTTATTTGGTAGAGGAAAATTTGAATGAAGTTGTTAGGAGAACTCAATAGAAGACAAGCAAACAAAACAATGCGGAACCAATTACTTAGATTCTGTTTCTAACCATTTGGTTTTTCAAAATCAAGCTTATGAACACTACTTCTACGTGTTCTTAAGAAAGAACGAAAGACTTACCTAAAAATTGCAAGAAAATAGACATAACGTTCAAAAACTTAAAACCAAAAACAAAATGATTGCCAAACGAAACATTTTTGCTTTGCAACTCTAATTGCATGAAAAACCTAATTCAGTAATACATAAATGGACATGGAAAAGTAGAGAGGCGGTGATATAAGAAGAATTGTGGAGAAAAACAAGAAGAATAACTAATTTTTTCTAATGAGCAAAATCTACCATACATACACAGACACACGTTCAAATATATTGATGGGGGCCATCCATGGAGATGGTATTCCTTTTCCCTGTTGATAAATGGAAAGATACATCAAATTATAAGGAGAACTGAAAGTAATTTATTCATGCCCATGAACTGACTCATGGGTTGTGTTTGTATGGCCTAGAGTTCTAAAGCCAAGCATATGTATGTAAAGTGCGCTTTCTTCTCTCCTGGCTATAGGTTTGGTAGCCTATGGACTACTTGAATCTAAGTTTTTCAAAATCATTCTTCAAGTCCCGTATTTACTTCTGCAAACCACAAACCTACAGATCAAATACACCCATATAAACTCAGGTTCCCATCATTCAAATCCTTCTTACATTCTATACAAGATCGAGCTTTTCAACCTCATTTGAAGCAAACCTACACGAGTTAAAACAGTTAGTCAAACAATCCTTTATTAAGTTTAAAATGGTCTTGGTTTCTGAAATCATGGGGCTTAATTCTTCATGTCAGTGGATCCCAAGTGCTGTGTTGTTGCAGTCAATCATAGAGTTTATTCTAAGCTATCAAAGCTAAGCTATGAGCAAAGGCATCTAAAACAAGCTGAAACCTTGCCATAATCATTTGGTCTTTTTGCAGGATACCTTCAGGAACTTGTGTACAAGCTGAGCAAAGCAGGCCAAGCCATTGATAATAATGACTTCTCAACAGCAAGTTCAGTTCTTGGGGGTAGTAGTAATGCAGATTGGGTTCAGAATGCCAATTTAGCCTTCAACAAGGTTAGCAAAATATCTACAGCAAAGTCAAGTCTGTTTATATTACTTTCTGGAAGTTTTGATCTTTGGTTAGAATGCACATTGGTTCACAAAGTACTAATGAATTTGAGTCAAACTCAACACAAAAAAAAAAAAAAAAAAGGATCACTTAAAAATATGACAGGATGTGTTTTATCTGGCATAAAAATTTAAGCATTTGTACCATAAATATATGACGGCACGGATTCTATATCACAATATCAAAAAAGCATGATTTTGTATGAACTTTTTACTTCGATATATTTGCTGAATAGATGTAAATAATCAAAATTTCATTGTAACAAATGTCGGCCTTCTTTTTTATTTAAGGCACGTCAATCAAGCTCAATGCCATCATACACTATTTCATTTTTTCAAATGAAGTTGAAACGAGACCATCTAAAAAACAATTTATTAGACCACGATGTTCAAATTTGAAAGATCAACATGGAAACAAACATTTAATTTAGGGACGTATATTTTAGCCTTGAACCAGCTCATCTTTCTTGCTAGCAGCCCATTTGATGTAATAAGATGAATGGGAAACAGGTGAACTCAAAATGTTTGTCAGGTTGGTGAGAAGTTAACTGATTCTTTGAGAAATTTCTGACTTTTGTGTTAACTTCTTGAGCAGCTGAGTTCAAGTCCCGAAGAGAAATCTGAGGTGGACACATTCAACTCCTCTTTAGCTTCATTAATCTCATCAGGTGGGCATCTTTTAATAAATTATGCAGTAGTCAAGATAAGACAGAATGTAACATTTTGCAGAGGATAAAACTACTAAGAGTTGAAAGATTTAACCCTCCACATAGTTCTAAACAATGGAACATTTTTGCATTGCAGTTACTAAGAATGATGTTGAATCCTCCAAAACTGCCTTTGTAGCATCTGCTAGTGCACTTGAGAAATGGACAGCCTTGGCAGGGCTTGTTGGACAGCTGAAGGGCCTTTGAGTTGAAAAAACAACCATCTGCATTGATCTCATTTATTCTAAGAATGACCGACTGTATCTTTTATAGTCTCTCCACCTATATTTTCCCCTCCCAAATCTTGCAATTAAAAGTCAAGAAGCTGATTTTTCTTGTCATCTTCTCACTGAGTTTCTGGTGTCAATGTTACTGAACTTTTAATGGATAGATTCCATTGGTTAATTTGAATGTTGTTATTTATTTATCCACGAAAACCTATACTTCTGCTTATGAACAAAGCTAAATATCAGTTCACTTAGCTTTACCAAAACACTAGCAGAACTCTGGATCATTAGAATAGATCAAGAATAACCAAAAGACATTTCGTTTTCCAGTAGATCCCATGTATTTTGAAATTTTTGTAATAAAATTCTCTTTTGTTAGTGACTTGACCAACTAGGTCGACTGGACAGTTCCAATTGTAATCCACGCTGTCACTAAGCCATAGAAGTAGATGACAAAGTTAACTGAGATTCTTTTTTTCTTTTCTTTTTTTCCTTTCACAATAAAGTCTTGCTCACAAATGTAAGGACATAAAAAGGACAAGCAAGAAGCTATACAAAAAGACAAGCTACCAAAAAAGAGCCAAACTGTTAGAATCCAAAAGGATCAAACAGAAGGACCCTTACAATATTAGAACAAATGAACCATATGGATCAAGCAAGGATTCCAACTAAATCAGTATGGATAGATCTCTACCTTACAAAGGTTTACATTACAATATAATAGTACAAACATATTACACTTAATTGTTACAGAGGTCATTACGTGCTACAATTTTTATTCAGTACAAATGAACAACAAGTGATGGAACATAATAAGCCTACTCTACTGATTGTATGGATGGATATTTCTGTCAATAATTAGATTACTACAATTAACCACATCCGAATTACAGAGCTACCCAGCAATCGGATACATTCGGAAAGACAAATGAAGGGCCAAAGCCAGAGCAAGAAATGTAAATCGTCTTCAAGGCTTTACCTCACCAGTACCATTCCTGTGGTTTCCATTCTCAGTGACTTCTATAGTCTTGTTTGTCTCAGTATGTTTCTCACTCTTCTCTTCAGCTGCTCCTGCTTTGTCCTTGATTTCTCCTTCTAGTTCAATATCCTGTTGATTTGGGTTTTGATTCTCCAGAGTGTTTTCTTGTTTATCAGATATAAGAGTGTCAGGTTTGACAGCTTCAGCGAAATTACCATCATTCTTCTCAACTTGTGGTTGCTCAATCTTTTCTTCATGCTTTGCTCCTTCCAGATTCTCATTGAGATTTAATTTGGAGCTTTCAGGTTCTTTCTCATTGAGGTTTTCTTCCAATTTTTCTTGATTTGATTCATTGGTTGTCTTATGTTCTTGTTTTTCAGCCTCATTATCTGCATTCAACTGGTCGTCAGGCTTTGGTGGTTCTGCTTCGGCAGCTTCATTTTTTGTTTCCTTCTCATCTTGATTTTCCTTCTTATCGACATCTTTCACCTCAGCATCAGCCATGCTTTCATCTTTTCCAGCATCTGAGTTGTCAACTTCTTTCTTCTCCTCCAGAACTTCTGGTTCAGCTTCTGTTTCTTTAAGATCTTTCTCTGTTTCTTTAAGATCTTTCTTGGACACCGAAGTTCTCTTTCTCTTTGGGTGCTCACTCTCCATTGGTGGAGATGCTTTAGCCTTTTCACTTATCCTTGCTGACCTCCTCGGCGTCTCACCTGTGCCCCAATCAAATTCAGCAGCTGCTGGGCCACCGGGGTGTGCCTTCAGGTATTGATCCAACTTTCTTTTGTTGTTGATCTCCTCCCCTGTTGGGGTTGTGAAGATGACCTCATGTTTCCTAGGGGAGTTACCTTGCTTAGGAAAAAACTGCCAAATATTCATATCGTTCAATCAGTTGCAACCAATAAACCAGCAACTCAGATCTCTCTTTTGTTCTTTTTCTTATTAATACAAGATATTAGAAGCTAAATAATCGTGTAAATATAGGTTTAGGCAGATCTCATACGTAGGTTAGTTCTTCATATATAGATTTACAAGTTTTAGTTTTCCATTGAAAGGGTGAGTGAAGGACAATCAATAAAATAAGTAGTCCTCTCAAAGCATTGATACTCTTGCAACAAAGAAATCTTTCAATATTGAGACAAAAATACATCCAAACCACCCAGAAAACTAGAAGTCTCTCCTCCCCAATGAAGATGATAAAAGATCTCTCACATTGGAATAAATTACAGTACTTAAAAAGAATAATGATAAACGGAGAAAACTATCTAGAAGCCCAAATTAAAAAAAAAAAAAAAAAAAAAAAAAAGTACATTCTCTCCCTTTCACACCCAAGAAAGTCCTGCCGCTCTCTCATACAAAACACCTCTGTTCCTCTTCAGCATAAGCTCTCTAAAGTAAAAAAAACATGTAGTATTCCACCATGGAATCTTCATCTTCTCTTTAATAGGAAATCGGCACAGCGGCAAGTCGAAAACACCAGCTGACACCAGGCATATGGGAAAAGGGGGAAAAAAAGCCACACATAATTTAGGAGAAAGAGACTGTATTAATTGGAGTTCTTTATGTTGTCAGCAATCAGTATTGTTACATAACCAGCACCAATGAGGATGCAGAGCTATAATCTGGAGTTTCTGTATAAGATAAAAAAAATTAACCTTCCCAAAATCAAGATGCCAGAAGAAAAATCTCGAGAATTTGAGAATTCTAAATTTCAAAAGCTTAAAAGACACATCCTGCTGGCTATGAATCTGACGTGCTGTTAAGAAACAGCATGTGGATTAGTAAAATAGATGCTCAACTCCTCGGGTAGACCGTTTGCTATCATGCAGCCTACTTGAAGCTAAATTCTGTCCTTTTTATCATCATTAACCATCCACATCCATTTGAAAAAGATCTAATGTAATGAATGACGTGTTAAGAGATTTTATCATTTCTGAAAGACTAAGGCTAAAGTAGAGAGTGTGGCCAGCCCTTACAGAAGCTACCGATTCTCCATCCAACTAGAATTCTCCTGGTAGGAAAAACCCACTTACATTCCTTAATCTCCCTTTCCAAGATCAACCTACCAATCCTTGCCATGTATTTCATTTCTCAGCTCATTCCTTTAACTAACTGTGGGCTTCCCCACCCACTTGGGGAACTTGCGCCCATACTGTTGTCTTAAGCAAGAACTTCAAAATGCATTGATCTGTATGAATTGTGAGTCACATGCCCAATATGAATGGAGACCATTTTCAAATGGCAAAGACGATCATCATCAGCTACCTTCTATGTATAAGTTTGTAATCCCACCCTCCGGATAAGCTTGGGTCAACCAAGTGATAAGACATTGGCCTTGTATATGCACAGAAGTCTTCAATCCAGACCATCAGTTTCCATAATGAATAGCTTTGAGGCAAGGAAAGGATTCCTTAGCCTTGGGGTTTGACACAAACTATTATTTTTCAAATGATGGATGAGGGAAATGCAGCTAAACTATAATCGGCCAAAGATATTCAGTGGAAACATGTAAGCCCCGACGGAAGGAGATGACCAATTCAACATATTTTGGATGCTATAGTCATGAACTGGCTACCTTACTCGGACACCACATCACCAAAATAATCAATCTGAGGGTGTGAAGAAGTGCAGTGCTTGGTACTAGCCACCAGCATATTTATGAAGAAGTCTAAAACAGAGAACAAATGCTGATCACATAGCTCTGAGCCAGCATTGTAAGCAAGCATTCGGTCAATAAAACTAGAGAAAACTTGGAAAGGAACTATCTAAATATGTCCATGTGATATTTGACAGCTGATAAGTCGTGGTCAAGCCAAACAACATGATCCAAAAACAGTGCCAGATAGGAGCACAAATTAATATAATTATAGATCTAAGACATACAATCATGAAATGTAATTTTATTTATAACATTCAAATCAAGTTATAATGATCACTCATACTATATCAAGCTGTTATGTTCAATATTAGTTTATTTAGAAAATATGACAATATCTATTTATAAGTTTGATTAGTCCATATAATAAAGAGCATGACCATAATTTAATTGAAAGAAAACCATAATTTAAAACGCCAAATATTTAGTAGTTTTTTTCAGTCAGAAATATAGTTTTTTATGCCAGTAAAGAAAATTTTACATAATTTAAATTTAAAATATAGATATCCATCTTAACTTGTATTTATACGAGGAAAAAAACACCATAAATATAAAAGAAGCCCAAACAAAACAAGAAACTTCAATAGACATTATGTACAAATTAAATAAAGGGAATAGGGCTCCCAGCTTAAATTAGAGATAACTTATTTATTTTCAAAGAGAAAAAAAAGTTTATATGTACATTTTCCAAAACAACGAGTTCAAAGATGACCAAATTCAATATACAAAATTTCTTTCTAAAGGGGAGGGGGGAGGAGACACATGCCCCGCAGGGCCCAAAAGTAATTGCATTGAAGCACTAACATTTATAGTGCTTTTGATAAGTGCAAGAGGCGGTTTAAGGCACATTCTCAAGCTTATGTGAATCAGGTTATACCCTTCTTTGATATCAATCTTCAAGACGAGAACTGCTCTATGTATGAGTGCAGAGGACTTATGGTAAGTGGTAACAGTGACGATAGTGAAACCCTCATTCAAAGTCAATCTTGAAGATGATGACAGCCTCATGTAGGTCATCTAGTAGCTCCACAACTACCAATGTAACTCAAAGCTCACTGTTTAAGGCTGAATGGAGCCAACATAAAATCACTAGCTACTGTTCTTCCTTTATGAACAGTAAGACTGTAGCCTAGTAAGGCGTGAACTTGTATTGGATTATAGCTCACCTGGCAGTAGCTTCCCTGCACTAGGTTCTTGATTTAGTTCTTTTGAAGTTGGAGATATGGATAAGGATTTGTGTCCACGACAATCAAAGATGTAGATAAGGACCTAGGAGTTATCCAAGGGTAAGGAAAGGAAATCACCACATTTATAATAATATCTTGTTCCTATGCCCAATTGGTAGCCAGTGGTGCAGCAATATCTAAAACTACAGGTGTTCTCCCTCGGATTAGACTCCAACAAGAATGAACTTTTGTTGGGACCAAAACAGATCAATAGCTACAACCAACCTTCTGTGATTAAACCAATTTTGGATTCTGCATATGCATTCTTGACATCATATCTGATAATTTTATATAATATATAGAATAAATCAAAGTACATAATAACCTATTACATTGGTGAATAAATAGAGACCAGAATTCTAATAAAGGAAAAATACAAAATGAAAAATATTACATAGGAATGAACCCAATAAACCCTAATTTCCCTTAACAATATCGACACTTGATCACCTTCCACACATAACTCCCCTCCAAGTTCCAACTTCTTATTTGAGAAGTCATTATATACCCAAGTATCATTCAACTCAAATTAACCAACCATCATGATCTACTACATCAAATATGCTTTCCCCCAATTCTTGAATTCAAGCTTTAGATATCAATCCCATTTGACTCTCTTGCTATTTCAGTTGCTCCATCATTCATCTTAGGAGATTATCCCCTTGGCTTCCAGTGCATGTTTCTCTTGCCATTGGTGCTGGAACATTCCTCTGCTTTTCCTTAAAAACAGCTCCCATAAGAATTTCATAATCTCTACACTTCTCCCCCATTAAACATGAAATTTCCTTCAAATCCTCATCATCTCTAACTACCGCAATTTTGGCCCTCAGTTCACTATTTTTTCCATTGCATCTAGTCAAGATCTCATGTTTGAATTTGATTTCAATCTCGAACTAGTCTGAAACCATCATGGTAGCGACATTTATTGTTTCTAGAAGAATACATAAGGTAAGAGTACAAAAGAGACCAACATCATGTAGGTAGACCAAAGATAGTTGACCCTACTGCCTACCAGAATTCTCCCTACCAACCAATCTAATTTATTCCCTTGACCAAGTAAAACCGGATTCCACATCCTATTTTTGAAATTCACACCAGTCAGCTGTCACGTTCCTAATGCCTTTTCTTTCCATAAGTATTAAAAGGTTTTTCAGAAGTATGAAACTTATTTGATCACTTGGTGGATAATTTGTTATTTTGATGATACTGATAAAAGTGAAAGGAAATTTTTTATACTGATCATTACCAGTTCAGTTTAAGACTTCCTTCCCCAAGACAAACATCCTCCTAAAATCTCACTCTTTTCCTTCTTCTAATCTTCAATCTATAATTCCCCTACATCCTATCTTCCACAATAGAGCCCAACATCTAGAGCTGCCCCAAAAAAGAAGCAATCTCTTCTACATTCCAAAAGGTTATCTTTGAGAATAGCAAGAAAAGAGATGATGTATAGAAACAACGATAGTCATCCAACATCTCAATATTATACTCAGAGATACCTCCGTCAAATAACCTTTAAGATATTATACTCAGACAACCAACGATAGTCATCCAGTTCTGGAAATAAAATCCAACTCCAAATCAACATATTCAAGGCAATATACAACCCCCCATGGGCTATACGTGTAGCTAGCATCCAAAAAAAACGGATCCACTTCTTACCAAATTATGTGGGAAAAGAGCTGTGAGAGTTTTAGCTTACATTCTAACTTCGGAACTGGAAGTTTTAACCCGAATAAGGGAAACCTGTTTGGCAAGATTGTCTGCCTAAGAACATAATATAACATGTGTCTTATGGAAGGGTACAGAGATAGATAAGGATAACTAACTAACAATCAGCTGAAAGATATGATTTAAATTAGAGGGGGGGAAATCCGACCAAATGGATTAGTGGGTGGTATCTGGTCCAGAATATAGTTAAGTGATTGGATAGAAAATACGCATACACAAATATATACTTGTGGGGCTGGGGGAAAGATAATGCAAGAAAACTTTATCACTCACTCACTCTCTCGCACCAGATGCAAAAGGGAACACAAATTAGTCCAGAACCCAGGTATTAAACAACCAAAATTCAAATTATCATGTAAAAAAAAAAGTAAAATAGAAACCAGAAACCAACAAGTTCCAAACAATTCACCAAAAGAAAACACTGAAAAACCAAATCAAAAGGAGAATTAGGCAAGAAATTTGACTATTCAACCTTCCAGAAAAGCCCTAGCAACAAAAAACAGTGAATTACCACCAAAGAAGCCCTAAAATAAGGAAACAACAGAACCCCAGATGATAATTCAACATTTTTAAGCAAAATTGAGTAACAAAAACAGAGAATTCAACCAAAAATCAAAGCTAAACAAGAGAAAATCAAAACCTTTTTCTTCCAACCAGGAGGAGCAGGTAGTTCGACGGACACAACCTCCTCATTAGCAGTGTCTTTCTCAACTGATGCCGCCATTTTTCACCTACCCAGATGAAACAATGATGATAAATGACACTAAAAATAGCTAAAAACAAAGAATTAAAGCTTTAGAGAGGGGAAAAAAATGGGTTACTTGATTTGGGTTTTGTGGGTTGGTTGTTGCTCAGCTGCTGTTAAACATGAACACAAAGACAGAGAGAAAGGAAATAGATTTACGGCGAGAAATTTGGCAATGACGAAGGATTAGGATTGTACTTCGTTTTTATATTCAATGCCTTTCTTTTTTCTCTCTCTCTCTCTTTCTTTGTGAGAGAGAAATCCAGAATCTCCAGTTGAGCACTTTGGAAATATGACGGTGCGCTCTCCAGCTGACACCTGTCTCATTCTTTCCTTCCTAATACTTGGCAGTTGCCTTTTCCTTTTCATTCATATTCATTTTCAATTTTTTTAATAAAAAAATTATTTTAATTAACGAAACTTCTCCAAATATTTACCCATATATTAAAATATCAAAAATTAATTTCTTAAAATTGTATTTTATTCAAATTAGTTAAATAATAATAATAATTCTAACTAATGTTTCTAAATAATTTTTAAAAAATTAGACAATAAATAATAAATATTAGTAGAAAATAAATTTAATATTTATTGAAATTACAGTCTCTAAAATTACAAGTTATCCTAAAGTTCATCATTAAATTAGATACATTTTGGTGTCATCAAGTATTTAATAAAAATTTTAATTAATTTGCGCTGACCACATGATTAAAAAAAAAAAGGAAAAAACAATTAGAAGTGAAATTAAATAATAAAATTATAAAATTAGACACTATTTTGAATGCGAAGCCATGTGATGTGTAATTAAGAAATAATAAAATATTTAGGGTTATTAAATATAGATATCAAATCATAAAGGTTGATCCAAATAATAATATAATAATAATATCAATTAATATGGATTATTCTATCTCTATGCTACATTTTTGTTGAACCCTCATATATTAACTATATTTCTTGTTTATCAATCATCTTTTAGGCTTTATTTAATTCTCGAACTTTAAATATTTCAATTATGTATCCAATTTATGAATTGTGATAATATGTAATATCGGCATTTAACATCGTTGATATTGATTAACTTATAAATATGAGTGTTGGTTGATTTAACATGACATGACAAACAGATGATAGAAAGAACTAAGAAGCAGATAATTCTAAACAAAATAAATTGTACGGTTAATTAATCATATTTTGGGACAAATATTAATTACTGAAAACAATAGTTTAGTAAATATAAGTGTGGGGGAGAAAGGTAATATGAATGTTGACCTAATGGTTCGTTGATTTGGTAGACTATTGAATTATTGGTTTAATGAATTTCAAATTAGAGAAGTTAAATGGCGGAGTGATATAATTGAATTATCCATTTACATTCTTTTCGTGAATGAACGTGAAGAGTTTAATTAAACTAATGTTATCTGTTTTCATACACGATCTGTTAGTATCTTTTAAGTTATTAGCACTTCAAATAGGTCTATAATGTTTAAGTATGTTAGAGAGCGTTTTAACGAAAATATTTAATATCAAATCAATTTGATATTTACCAATATGAGTATAGTTCAACTGATACAAACCTAAGGTAATGTTTGATTTTTCATTATATAATTTTTTAAAAAAACTCAACTTAATATTCAATTCTACAATTTTAGAAGGATTTTCTTTTTCTAATATACAAAATAGCCACAAAAAATCTCAATGCTTCACCTTAAAAAAGATTTAGTTTTTCTTAATATAAATTTAGGATTCAATTTTAATTTTTTTAAATAAAAGTTTCACCTTATCATAAAATTATAAACATTTTCATTTTAAATGGGATAATTGCTTGGCAAGCCCATGTAGATTGGCCCAATTCTCTAAAAGCCCACATTGAGATGGGCCGTTCCTAATGTCTCATTCTAAGCTGTGGGCTTTTGGTCTTGGAAAAATGTGAACACAATTACGCATATGACCCTTAATAATATAGTACTAGTTACGCTAACATGTGAAACCTTCAGTTTTAATTATTTTTTAAATAGTAATTTTAAATAGTGAAGTCATACAAAAGAATGTATTGTTTCATTGTATTAATCTTTTTTATATTTGTGAATGTTCGGGTCAACTTATGCGTATCTCAACTAATTTCATGGGACAACCCGTCTGACCTTCAATAGTTAGGTGTCTAAGAAAACTTGTAAGAAATTAATTTTTAGGTAGGTGATCACCATTGATTGAATTCATAATTACTATTTTCATTCGAGTAAATCCTCAATTTTGTTTTTTATATATTTTCTCTAAACTTTGAATCTCATAAAATTATTTCTTTTAAGAATATAACTTCAAGTTTTTATTTTGTTTTTCTTTCATCCTTTGCATGTTGAATATACATTAGAAGAATCAAATCCACCAATTTGATGTATGTAAAAACCTCAACCTTGAATAAATGCATCCAAGTGACATCTATTGCATCCTATCTCGAGGAGTCGCATCTCGCCAACATCAATTGCACTTATTTTTAAAATCTTAAATTTATTATGTAAACTAAAAATGAGAAAAGTCACATCTACTATTTCTCAAACGTTACCTCTACTGTCTTTCAAACAGACGCCTACACTCGAAAAGTCACAACCACTCGATAAAGGGCAATATGAAAATTTATAAAAAAATGTAAGGACAAAATGAACATGTAAAAATTCTCCCTACATAGCTCCTTTTAATATAGTAGAGATAGATACATGTTTGTACTACAAAAGAAAGAAAAAAATATATATTGGGATAAAATTTAAACCCGATCTCAACAGAAGAAGTACGTGTTAATTACCATTGAGTTAAACTCATTTAATTAACGCACCTTTTATATGTATTGAAAAGATTAGTATTTGATTGTGATTATTGTTGATCAATAATTTGGTCATAACTTCAACTAGGTTAAGACATTAGCGACCTCTTTTACATATTAAAATTTGAATCTTCACAACTCATTTATATCTTAATATATGTTCTCAATTGGGTGGTAACTGTTTGGTCTTTTATTTTGAAAGATTAAGTTTGTTACCTCTCAATTTCTTACCATATTTTGCATCTTTCTATAAAAATTGAAAATTTTAGACAAAACTAAGTTTTTAAAAACTATATTTTTTTTTTTTAGTTTTTAAAACATATCCTAGTTTTTAAAAACATTGGACAAACACATGGATGCTTCTAAAAATGTCGATGCGCAAACTATTTTTTTCTTGTGTGAAAAATCTCATTTGCTTGTTCTCACAAATTTATTACCTTTTATCAACGTTTCAAATTTTGTATTAGGGTTGTTGCCGTTGTGCATATTTAAGGGATGTTATTGTTCATTTTAGAGTTGGTCATTCATGAGAAATATTGGAGTCGTTGTCTTGTGAGTGTATCGATATTCACAAGTGTGTGTCAAACTTACTATGAAGAAGATCATATGTTGTTGTAGATCTTGAGACGTACTCTAGATTGTATTGGATTATTTGAAATCAACTCGAGAATGGATTTTCAAACTTAGGAGAACCTAAGTTCATCATGTGAAGTGATATTCATTTGAAATAGGAAAAATAAAAATCATGGTGAGAGGAAGTCTCATACTTAGGAGGAAGCTTATAGCACATTTAGTAGGAGTCTCACACTTAAAAGGAGCCTAAGTGATCATTCACTAATACCCACACTCTTAAAGGGTACCTAAGATTATTGAGCGAGAGTTTTACACTTAAGGATGGCCTAAGTAAACATTCAAGATGTTAAATTATTCATGCATAACCGTATTTACTGTGTCATTATAGATAAGTACAATGACATCATCAAATAACTTATGGTCAAGGTTTAGAAAAATTCTAAAATCATTATCAAATTGATCTCAAAATTTAGAACCATATGAGATGATTGGAGAATGTGGAACCAATTTAAATGGTATATTGGATAATGTTGATCAATACTTCAAATTGTAGATACATTATTCTCATCTACATTTATTATAATAATTTGGATTTTGGCCCTATCCCTAGAGGCCAAGTGTAGGGTTGTTGGCTATGCCATTGCCTATACCCATAGGTAGGTCCAAAATCCACATGGTAAAATTTATTGAATTTAAACATATTAATTCAAAAATAATATATCCCCTATTATAAAAAATATTTTTGGTTTTTGAACTCTAATCGCAATGCAATTTGATCATTAAACTTTAATTTATACCAGTTTAGTATTTTAAACTTTTAAATTTGCAACAATTTAGCCATGGTACGGTTTTGACGATATATAGCGAGTTAAAGTGTGTTTGAGAGTGATAATTGGAGTATTGATTTTAGAAAAAGAGATTTAGGTACAATTGATTTTGTAAAATTGACTTTTAAACAATTAAAAAATTTATGTTTGGTATTGAACTCTTAAAAATGATTTTGATATATTTAGAATTGATTTCAATCATTATGTTTAATTTCAAAAGTTAATTTAGAATTACACAATCAGTAATTGTATTTTTTTATTTGAAAAATAATAATTTAACTAAATAATTATGGTAAAGATCTAATTCCATTTATTTTACTGTCATATTCTAACATGCATGGTCGATGTATATTTATATATAGAAATTGAAAAAAAAATCAAAACATATATAATTGTTTGTTTTATTAACAATTTAATGACAAACATTGTCGGTCGTCTTTTGTTTCAATCTTTAAATTTTTTTTTAAAAAAAATCACAAATGGCTAACCGACAATATTTTACACAAAAAGTGAATTAGATATCCATTTTGGGAATGATTGATCAGAAATCACCTAACAAAAATCACCTCTCATCTAATTCTTCTAAAATCAATTTGAAATGTTTTTATATTTTTCTAAAATCAAAATCTTATAATAATCAAATTTGTACCCTACAAAATAAATGTTTAAAAATGAACAAAATATTAGATAATAGAGATTTTATAAATCTATCTAGAGGGAAAAAAACCATTAAAAAATAACTTTCTTGACTTTTAGATTTTCTTTAAAAAATTTATTTGGATAATTTATGTTCCATTATTAGTTTTTATTTATTTATTTATTTATTCATTGATTGGTTGGTAGCAACTTTTTCATTTTATTGGAAAATACTGTCCATATCAAAGATATGTAGCCACACAAATTGATTAAATCATTCAACCTTGACCCTCAAATCACCATATCCACATCTACCTCCTTCCATGTTTTTAGGGTTGTAAGGTTAAATCATGCTTTAAATTTTAAAATATTTATGTTCTTTTTTCACTTTAGACCCACATCTTCTTTGGTGTCGTCGACCTAGTCGATGTATTCGTGTGTACTAACTAGTCTTTATGGATACAATAATTAGTCTTTAATTTCAAAATGTTTATTGACATATATAGAAGAATAATGCTCAAAAAATGGTTGAAACAATATCAAAATTTTGAATATGATTATAATTTGAATCATGGTCCTAGATCGTAACACATCTTGGAAATAATGGTTAGGTTTAATGGTAAAGAAAAAAAATTTATCAGCGTCCATCATTTATAGATTTTAAAATTTTGTTATATTTGTAAATATTTTTAGCAGTTTTTTCATTTATAATAATTTTCTCAAAGAGATCGAATGAGTTGAGTTTATATAAAAGAAAAATTATGCACAACAAGTACACGTTAGCAGGAGATTCAATCTTCGACCTTTAGGGTTAAAGGTCATATCAATATTGTTGACTTAAGCTCATTTTTACCGTTTTTTTTATATTTTTAAAAACTATATCATTGGGTAAGAATTTTCTTTCTTGTATACATATAATATAAAATAACGACAAATATAATTAACATCGTTGGTTTTTCATACGAAAATGACAATGCAAAAGCATAACATTATTCAAAATTATTATAAAAACCAAGAAAAGAGAATTTATATTTGGATAATATTTTTGTTATAATATGACTATACATTATATTATAGTATAGCAATATATATATATATATAGGCACTAAGGATGGAGCCATTTGTTCTTTTCAAAGATTAAGCCATTTGTCCTCTTCAAAGATTAAGCAATGACCACAATTTGAAAAAGTTCTTTTTTTTTTTAAAAAAATAATAATAAAGATGAGAGAGGGTTTAATATATGAAATACAACAAAAATAATGTTACTAAAAGTAGGAACAAAAAACCCCACCAAAATATATAATTAAACACTTTGGTTATCATTAGAATGAATCTTGTATATTTAGAGCATTTCATGAATATATATGATAAGAAAAAAAATCAATTTTTATTCCAACGATCTAAATGAATCTATTTAGTCCGTTTGGACCGACTCAAGAAAAAATGATTTTCAAAAATCACGTTTTTATATAAACTCTTTTGGGATAAAAACTTCTTAAAATACATTTCAAAAGTAATTTTAAATGGTTGTCAAGCACTCTAATTTTTTTTAAAATGACTTATTTTTTAAAATTTGAGCATTTTTCTCAAAAGCCAAATATATACTTTTTTATTAAATTTGAGCATTTTTCTCAAAAACTTGATGAACTAAACCTATAATATTTTCGTTTGTTCGTTTAAAACTTGAATTCCATAACCGAAACCGACAAAAGCAGCATAAGCTAGCAACCAAATTACCCCTCTAAATTTTTTTGAAAGGTATCATTTCGGAGAGTTCAAGAAGAGGAGACCAAAGAACTACGATATTGTTGGCTACTGTCTTCTCATCTCTAGGGGACTTCCAAGAAAAAAAACATCTTTTAACAAAAGAATCAGATTCGACTTCCAAAAGAAGCTTATGGTCGTTTCCACTTGCGATGCAACTTCTTCAAACGCTAGCTTCCACAATTGTCTGAGCTTACAGCCTCTTGAAATAGGTCAGTCAAATAGGTCTTTCAGATCCAACTCAAACCTCTATCCCAATAGAATCTAACCAAACTGCATCTACATTAAGCCTCCAATAACTTCGATAAGGAAGAGTTTGAAAAAGAGAAGATGTATCCTAAAAATGGCTAAAAGTATAGTCCAAATAAAAAGAAACTCCATGTATAAATATGATTTTAGAGTAAAGATCATATCATTTAATTTAAAGAGATGTTGAAACAAATGAACATGTTAGCATGTAAGTGAAAATCTAGACACAACTTTCAAGATCATTAATGTGTTGGTTGCAAAAATATGCCTCTTAAGGACCCACTCCATGCTCACTTGCCCCTATCTTTTCTTAACCTAATAATGGTCTCTTTCATTCTCTTTACCAAATTATGGCCTTTTTTTTAATCTAAGTTAAAATATTATACAGAAAATATTGTAAATGATAAAATTATTGATGAAAAATATTTATAAAATACAACAAAATTTTAGATCTATCAGAAGTTTATTAATGATAGATCTGAAAATTACATGCCAGTAGACTGAGTAACTATTTGTCACATCAAATCAATTAGGTCTCATCTTTAAATTTTTATACCCTACTTGTCATCATTTTAAAAAGAGAAATGACATTGTAAAATCATTTTAATGCAATTAATGACAACTTGAACTAAATAAAAATTAAATTATATATATAAATATGCTACTTATTTCCACTTTTTCCCCTAGCTAACTAGATGTTTTCCTTGTTGGGAGACATTATATTTCAATAACTTGACATTATCTCATATTCTCTAATGAAACATCCATTATAGTATTATTGTTGGAATTTTGAGGAGATTAAATTAATTTTTTTTGGGGATATATTATTATAATAAAAGGGTTTGATTTGATAAATATTTGTCTGGTTGAAGATGACAAGAGATGAAGTAGTTTTCAATTGATTTCTTCCATCTTCTAAGGACCACCCAACAACAAGGGTTAGCTATAACTTATGAACCATGGCCATGGCCCCTCACCAATTTGCTTGGGAATCAGTGGTGAACCAAATCAATGTACCTTGTACAATAACTTCATTTCATTTCATTTTAGTAAATATATTCAAATAATTAATTAGGGTTTATTATATTTAATTAGGTTAACTTTGATTATCAAACTAAATTGAGGCTTAGGTTGAGATGGACCTAGGTTTTAAAATAATCGGTGGTGACAACATTGTACTTTTATATGTCACAATAAGTATAGTGTGTTTGTGCTATCAATTTTGAGGTCAGAGTTTCGATTTTTTCGTCCCACGCATTGATTCAATACCTTTATATAAAAAAAATTACACTCTTAGAAAAACTAGTAGTAATACGATGGAAATTAGTGTTCGGGTAAATTTTAACTTTAAATGTCTACAAGTTGAATATAGTGTGTTTGGTAAATAAATACTAAATTATTCTTCTAGTTTATATACGTAATGACTAAAATATAAACCTACAACTAATATTATATATATTTTCTATAATATAATTGAGTAAATGAATATTTTTTGAAATGTTATATTTTATTGCTCTAGGATTAATGGCTCAATATTAAGGAAAATGTTTTTTTTTAAAAAAAACAATCAATATGGTATGATTTGACAAAATTGGTCACATTCAACTTATGAAAAATATGGAAATATAACTATTATCATTGAAAATTTTGGATGGTCGTTCATTCATTTTAGGTCACTGCTACATATAACTATTACAAGTCTCATTTTACGTCTAAAATATATGTTACTAACTTTTGAAAAAATAATTTTTTATTTTTAAAACAAATGACAAATATCCAAATTTTCTTTATTAAAAAAGAATTTAAGCATTCTAAAAAAACCTTAAAGTCTAGAATGGAATATGTATAATAGGTCATAATTTTCAATTGCTATCAAATATGACAGTGTCCTTTGTACTTGTTTTTTTTAATTTAATTTTCAAATTTTTTGAGGAAAATAATAGAATAGTAAAAGTTCTATTTCTAAATAGTAACTTTTAATTAATGACCTAAACAATTCCATGAAATGATTATCCACTGTTTTAATCTCTGAGTTGTATTAACATAATTAATGTATTGTCATAATCATTAACTTAGCTCTTAAAAAAAGCCCAAATTATATCCCCTAACACTCACACATGTTTTCTCAATCATTTTAAACAATAAATTCCATCACATCCCTAATTAATTAATTACTTCGAAACACTAATATTTCAAAATTTTCACATTTTTTTATGTAATTTTTCAAGTAAACAAATAAAAAAACCAACCATTTTGATAACTATTTTGTTTTTTATTTTTTTAAAATTAAATATATTTTCTTTTGATTTTTTAGAATTAAATTTTTAGTCAAATTTTAAAAATAATTTTGAAAAAAAACACGTTTTTTTGTTTGTAACTTTTAAACTTTTGGTTTGGTTTTCGAAAATATAGTATGAAACCCATTTTAAAAAAGGTAAGAATTTAGGAGTGGTAGAGTATTTGTATTCTTAATTTTTGAAAGCAAAAAATCATATGATTGTTACTGAACGAAAACCTTACAATTTTAGTTAAAGTTATAAAAATGTGTTTTAACCAGTTGAGATATAGATTCAATATGTTTCCATTCACACATATTAGTTAGTCAAAAGCGATACCGACATCCTTATCAGTCACATCGAACAAGTTCTCTTCTCGTATGACGGGAAATCGTAGGAGAGAGACGAGAAAAAGAATGAAAAAGATTATATTAGTCTTATCATTTCAGTATAGTTATCCAAAAATCAAAAGTTTCAAATATGGTAATACAGCCAAAGCTCTCTTTTCTTCTTCTTCTTCTTTCTTCTTCTTCCTGTTCTTCAAATCCAAAACTAAAAGGTTATATCACATCAAAAAGCACAGCACAGCCATGGCTGAACACAACTTTTTATTTTTATTATTTATTTATTTATTTATTTATTGCAATATATAAAACACTAAAATTAATTATAATAATAAGTACCCACCACACTTACTTCTCTCTTTTTTGCCTTCATGGTCCCAGCATTTTCCTGCCAGCCGTGGGCACTACTGAAACCCCCATAATTTTTTTCCTTAAAATATAAAAATTGCAATGTTACCCTCGATCTTTCATCATATTTCAAAACTACCCTTTAGATATCGAGGTAGATGATTATATAATTAATGTAGCTTTTGTGTCGATCTATGATTTATACAAAGACTATGTAGTGATAACGTCTAATTAGAATTTGAATAATCACGTACATTCTAAGTCATCGGCACGTGTAATTTCAAGTTGTAATTTTTTATTATACATTTTAAGAGATTATTTCTATTTAAACTCTAAACCCTAAATTCAACAATTTTGTTTTTTTTTTCGGTTCATCATGTTACGGTGGATGACTCAAACTTTTGATCTTTTGGTCCAATAAAACATGCACTCAGTCAGTCGAATTACATCCTAGTTGACCCGTAAAAAATCATCGTGTAGAAATAATACATAAAAAATATTAATCTACTCGAGGTGTTTGATTTGCTAAAGACTTATATAATATAGCACTAAAAAATACTCATCAACGAGCATAGGCACATATTTTGAAAATTCGAAAGTCAAGTATAGATTTGTTTTAGTACAACTAGTCAAACAAAACAACAAAATAACAAAAGCAAGAAGCTAAAGTAAAAGAGTACATATTCAACACTTAAGAACGTGATAACCCGAGTTTTTATTTTTACAATGGGTGAAAGAATTAAACGTATCTTCTACTTAAAAGCTAAAAATGAACGCAACTCAACTGACATAAGTATGCACTCTTGACCAAAAGAAGTCCGTGATTCAAATCAGAGTGAAAAATGTTCTCTTTCTAACGTTTAAACCTTTAAAGATATCAATTAAATTTTGTTATAATTATTTTCTCCAACCAAAATATCTTCCTTCATTGCTCAGCCATTATTGAAATCAACCCCAAAACATACATACACAATCAATCATTTCTTAATCTGTGTATAAATAGAGTATATTAATTATTTACATTTTGGGCATGGTGATAACTTTATACAAAATTTTCTGTTTACTCCTCCTCTCTCTCTAACTTTCTTTTTTGATCCTATATTTTTATTCTCTCTCTCTAACCCTCTTTTTCTCTATATATAAGCCAGAAGTTTTACTGTTCTAATACATTGAAACCTCAGAAGAACAATATATATATTCAAAAAAAAAAAAAACACACACACACACATCTATTTCTTCTTCCTCTCTCTCTCCCTCTCATTTCATTTTTGCAATTTTTTTTTTTAAATTCCAGTTTATTTTTTTCTCTTAATTTTCAATCATGGCAAGCTGCATCACTAGTGGTCAAGAACAACTCTGCTATATCCCCTGCAATTTTTGCAATATTGTTCTAGCGGTATATAATTAATCGTACTCTTTAATTAATTAATTTCATCAAATTTTCCAAAAGTTTAAATCTTTATCAATTCATTTTTGCTAGAAAGATCTGATTTTTCCCCATTTTTTGTGTTTTTTTTTTCTGAAGTTCATTCCTTTCTGTAATTTCTCTTTGTGGGTTTGTATTTTTTCCCCATTTTTTCGACTAATTTTGTAAGAAGATCTAGAGAGAGAAGGAGTACCATTCCTTTGTAATCTTACTCCATGGGGGTTTGTTCATTTCTGGATCTTTAGAAAATGGTTTAAAATCAGTTGAGTCGTATTCAAATTAAGTAGAAGAAAAAAGGGTTTCGAGATCTTAGTTTATGCATATCTCTGAGCATTAAAAAAATGAAAGATCTAGAAACCCACTAAGTTGATGAAGATCTTCATTTTCTTGTTCTTAACCCTAGCTAGCTAGGGCTAATTTTTAAGAAAAATAACTTGTGTTTTTTTTTCTTTTAAAGGTGAGTGTTCCATGCAGCAATCTCTTTGACATCGTGACCGTCCGATGTGGTCACTGCAGCAATCTCTGGTCTGTGAATATGGCTGCTGCTTTTCAATCTCTCTCATGGCAAAATTCTCAGGTAATTAATTTTATTTTATTTAAAATATTCCATATTTTTTCATCCTTTATTTTAGTGAAGAGCGATCTCAAATATGTCTGAAGATCAGCAGCGGCCTTAGCGGGGGAACAAATAAAATAAAATGAAAAAGATGAAATATTTTTTTCTCTTTTGGGTTGAAAAAAGATGAAATTTTGACTGAATTTCCAACATGGGTCAGTGGAGTTCTGAAAACCCTAGACGACGGCAGAGGTGGTAGTGGTGGAGGCTGTAGGCGGCGGCGCTGACAGCGGCCGCCATAACCCACAACCTATTTTATGTTTTTTCTTTTTGTTACCTGTGTAAGGGAATCAGAAAGACTAGGGATTTAATTTCTTTTTAGTTTGGAAAAAATTTCAAACTTTGAGGGTTTTTTTTTTTTTTTTTTTTAATTTTATTATTATTATTATTATTATTATTATTATTATTATTTTGTTGATTTGATTGATTTGTTGTTCATTTTAGGGTTTCTTAGGTTCAATCTCTCATGTCTTTTCCAAAGCTTTTGTCTTCTACTAAAGAAACAACAGATCCATATAAACTCATGGATTTTCATCTTTTCTCTTGGACTTTTTTTCCTTTTTTTTTTTCACTATTTTTCCAAATTAATTAAATTCCCTCTTTCTTTTTCTTGAAATGCTCCAAAATCTTTCTCTTTTAGAACAATTTGCATTAAAATCACTCTTTCTCGTCAAGGTGAGATTAACTTAATCGTAAATGACGTGACCTTTTATCTTTGAAATAGGAAGTTCGATCTTCCATTATCGTAATTGTGGTACTAAAAAAACACAATTGTTCTCCCCCTCTCCCAAAGACCATAATTAGCTTCATCTCTCTAGATTAATTACTTATTATTGTTGAGTAATAAGTTCGTTTTTCATTTTTTTTTTAAATTTATGCTCGGTTAATTTTCTCATTTTTTTTTCTCGATTTGGCTCCTAATCTTGTTTTAAAAGAAGAAAATCTTGATTTTTTCAATCTATGTTTTTCATGTTTCCTTAAAAAAAATTTTGATTGATTATAAGTACGGCATATTATAAATTTTAACTTTCTAAAAAATCATATAGTTATCAAACAAGACTTCAAAGCCTTCATAGATGTCTCTCAATAAATTTGCAATCTTTCTCTCTTTCAATAGAACATAATTAACTTTAATCTCTCTCTTAATTAGCCTTATTAGCTAGTAATTCTCTCTAAAAATGAAACAAAACCCATCAAGCCAAATTAGATGTGATGAAATGGGTTTAACCAATTAAGCTTCAATCTCTCAAAAGATTAGCTTAATTATAAATTTTCCTCTCTCACTCTCTCCCTCTCTCTTTCTCTTAATTAGAACAATTAAAAGTACTTAATCCACTCTAAACTGCTTCTTTTCCTCTCTTAAACAAAAATTCAGGCGTCAAACCATAGCCACAGTGGGAGTGGAGGTGATCATTATAGAGTAGAATTGGGATCGTCATCATCAAAATCCAACAATAAGATGAAAATGAGAGCTCCAATTAAAAACCCTACAAATGATCATGATCAAAGGCTCATTAATCGACGTAAGTATAAAATTAGAAAAATTATTAAAAAATATTTTGATTTATTTTGTTATATTTAAAAATATCAAATTTTATTTTTTCTTTTTCAATTTAAAATATTTCACCTGAGTTGTTATTTTCTTTTTTCAGCTCCCGAGAAGAGGCAGAGAGTACCTTCTGCATATAATCAGTTTATAAAGTATGAAAAAATATATATATTAAAAAATATTTTTCTGGGTGATTTTTAATTTTAAATGGGTGATTTCAATTCTCTCTTTTTACTTTTAAAATCTGACAAAAATTACCTAAAATTCAGAGAGGAAATCCAAAGGATCAAAGCAACTAATCCAGATATTACTCACAGGGAAGCCTTCAGTACTGCTGCTAAAAATGTAAGTACCTATATACAACCATTATCTATATGGTTGGATAATCAAGTGATTGTAGTCGAAAGTAGAAAGATATATGATGGTCAGGATGTACCGTTTTATGAAATTTCGTTTTTACAAATTAGGGTTTTCTTTTATTACCTTTTGGGTATTGACTTGGTTTTTGTTTTACTGAAATGGCAGTGGGCACATTTCCCACATATTCATTTTGGCCTCATGCTGGATACCAACAATCTGCAGACTAAGAATGATGTGAGTAAATATGTTACCTAAATAGTTTTAAAGTGATGGTTCTACGTTAGATTACATTATCGTTTTTAGTTTTCTTCTTTCGAAAGTAAGTCGGTTTGAAATTTAAGCATATAAAACAAGAACAAAATTGTCAGTTTTTTTCTTTGCGATCACGATATAGAAATTCGTTACTAATATTCAACAAATTCGATTATTTAATATATGTTTTTATCCATTTTTTTAACAAGAAACAAAAGATTAGAGAGAAATCAATAAATACATTTTTTAGGTTTTATATATTCAAAATAGTTATTAAACGAGACTAGGGGTACGTGTAAAACATTACTAATTGGTTGATTATTGCTAAAAACAGATTTATGAGTGGTATTTTGACTTTGGTTTTTTCTTTAATTATAATAATTATTATTTTTAATTTGTTGATAGGGATCTGAGAAGCATCTGATGTCAGTGTCAGGGCTGCACTATTGATTGATTGAAGAAATGATTATGATCATAATTGGGTATTAATTATATATTGAAAAGGAAAAATTATGATCTCTAAGCCAAAAAAAAAAAAAATTAACAGCCATGCATATGTTTCCTTTATTTCCTTTCTATGTTTATTTTCAATTTAGTTTATTGATTCTTAGGGGAAAAAATGTTTGCCTTCTTCAATTGTGAACTATAATTTGTATTTCCTTTTCATAATGTTTCTGATTTTAATATGTATGCATCCCCCATTTGAATGGGAAAAGTAAGTTTAATTAATGAATACAATATTATCTTTTCGATCGGTTATTGTTCGTCAATTATATGTTTCGTAAGTTTTAGCTAGACGTGGAGAGTTGGAACTACTGTATTAGACAATCTAATAGAATATATGCTCGTTATGGAGCACTACAAAAGAAAACAATGTTATATTTATGGTTCAATCGTCTTTATATTAATGGATTTAGTTTTTTTTCTTCATTTTTTCTTTTCTGGTCAAATATATGATTTGAAACTTCGTAAAATAGTATTTGTATAAAATTAAAGGTTAGAATTGAAAAGTTAACTCAAAATAGTTTGTGCATATTAATATGACTTAGGAAGCACACATTTCGATATGCAACCATTTTACTAAAATCCTATCCTATTGACGTAAATTAGTATCATTATAATACAAAACGATACCCAACTAATAAAATATCACCTATTTGAGGTTCATTGGTTAAAGACGATATACTTCGATTGTTGTCAAATGTAACATTATTGTAGCATCGAATAGATTCGAGAGGCAAACCGAAAGTTGTATATGTACTTCTTATAGCTTAAGGAAGCTTTTAAAGGAATGGTACCCTTGATTGAACTAGCCATACAAGTAATAAAAACATCTTTCCCTTTAAAATCTATATATATGTATATATATATATGTGTAACCCTAATTTTGCAACATATTGAATTTTAAGGAAAAAGGAGAAGTGGGCATATTGATAAAAGGTGAATAATTAGAAAGGGTAAAAAAAGGGGAGCTTGGCCTTTGATGCATTAGAAAAAAAAAGTTCACTAAAATCACTGATCCCATCAGTTTTATTTTGTATCTTTTTCCTTTTGTATGCTTTTCATGCAATGAAGGAAGCAAATAGGCACACATATATAGATTTTGAATCATATTCTATGATGCTCATATCGAAATTGATACCACATGATCATAAGTTTGCAAACCCAAGTATATGCAAATATATATTATATTATAATGTATAGATATAGGATGAATAGTGTGCGATCATACCAACACCAATGCGTTGGATCTTATTAGTACTAAGTTCGATGACCACTTGAGAAATTCTTGCGTTTCACCCCTTTAAGATGGGATAAATAAATTAACGTTTGAAATTTAGATATATATGTAATATTCAAAATTATTTGTGATATACAATATTGAGAAACTATTTTAAATGACAGAACTTCTAAAAATATTTATGTGATAGACTATAATAGACCAAGATAGACTACTATTTGTGTTTATCTATATCTATCGCCGTTTATCGTAGAAAGACTGTGATATTTTACTGTATTTGATATATCCAATTTTTTTTTAAATAATGGAATTAATGTTGTATACAATTGATCTCCAATGAGCAAACAAGTGGGACTTTAGAAACAGCATCATATCCTTTCATTAAATTTGCTTGACAATCCTTTTTTTCTTTTTCTTGGAATCCAAAGAAAATGAATAATTGAAGGAATCCCCACCTATTGGATGGAAAGGCATTTTGAACTTGTTTTTCATCTATAAGCATCCTTTTAATTCAATCAAAGGGGAATGGAACTTGGAAGAAACTACAATTATTATTATTATTATTATTATTATTATTATTTCAACTCAAATTTAAAAACAAAAAGAGGAAAAAAAAAACACTTTAGTATGCATTACACCATGACTTTCCATTTCTATATATACCTTATGTCTAAAGAATCAATGTTTTCTAAAGATGGAACATCTTCATGCTCTCTCAATCATCGAAATCGCTTTTGATCCTATCGACTGGCTCTCGTTTCACGAAGAACTAATAGTTTAGACTTGGTTTGATAATTTTTTGATTTTTTAGTTTGTGAAAATTAAAGAAGATGAAGATCGCAATTTTCAAAAATCAAGTGGTACTTATCATCCAGTAAAACCTTATCAATCGGATAATTAATGACAACATTCAATTTAACACATTTGGTAGACGGGGTTTTTTTCCTTTCAAAATATTTATTTTAGGGTCAAATGAGATCGAACACTTTTCATTTTGTCTATGCTTTCAAATCTTTTACTTGCTTTGATTTTTCTTATAAAAAAGAAGTTACTCTAATGAAAAAAATAGCATAAAATAAAAAGACACACCAAATTAAGATGACGGTAGCTACATATATATGTTATAATTAATTAGAGAAGGATTTAGATTTGTTCGATCATATAGACTCAATTAGGGCAATAATGAATTGTTCTTCCAACTGTGTAATTGATTTACGTGTGAAAACATGTTAAGTATCTAATTAAGATAAAAATATGAAACAAAATACTTAATTCACATGAATATGCAAGTACAAATGAAAACGAATGGTGTATAATAGCATTTAAACTTCACTCTCAAAATGAGGGGAGGAGAGAGAGCGAATCATTATTATAACGTAACATGACACGTTCTTATCGAAAGGAACAATTCTTATACATCATTCAAGAGTGATCGAGAAGACCGAACGAAGTAGAAAAACAAGTTGGGTATAAGCTAGAAGCCTCTCTTTAGAGGTTACTCATCAAAGTTAATATATGAAAATTGAACAACAAAATCCATCTAATAGGGATTGATGGGGGGAAAAGGGAGAGAAAGTGTTTCTCTTTTTTTTTTTTTTTTCTTTTTTTTGCTTTCAAAAGCCAAAATCCTAGAAAAAAAGATTATGTTTTTTCTTATGTCCAACCAAATATTTGTGTGTGTATATATATATATATATATATATATATGGGATGGGACTGTAAACTCATAATTAACTATGACCTATGTGAAAAGGAATTCTTCACAATTGCAATTGGACCACAATCTTCATTTTAGGGCACCTGGAATTCCATTTTCACTTGCTACAGAATCACTTTCACTAAAAGCACCATTATTAAAGCCAAAGGATCATATATATATATATATATATATACATATGCCCTTTTTCAGATTTGTATATAAAAAAGAAAAAAAAAACCCATGAATTTCTTGCATATATGTATAGTATTTCACCAAAATAATGTATGTATTATATATATATATATATATAGAGAGAGAGAGAGAGAGGGATTGAATGAAAGGGTGTGGAAGTGTGTGTCATAAATTTGTGTGGTAAATTGTTTTTAGAGAGTGATATCATAAAAACATGTTTCTGACACTTAGAATCTGAAACGTCAAATTCATCCCTCTTTCCCATTCATTTCAACTTCCCTACCTCTCTTTTCTCTCTCTCTCCTCAATTTTGGAAAATATTCCAATACCTCTCGTTAATTAATGATATATTATTTTATTTCATATCAATCGTGTTATTGTTCATTTTCGATGATCATGAGTGTGTTAGAGAGATGTAATGTCTAAGTGCAAGTGCGGAGGTGGGACAACCTCCAATCTCTAGGGTTGGAGGTCATGTCAATGCCACTGGCCAACAAATTTATTATGAGTATTTGTTGCTTCTTCTATCTATTAGTATTATTATATAAGAAAAAAGATTTGAACCTTTGATATTTTATGTCAATTATCGCTGTAAACTCATTTTAGCCTCTCCACGCCATTCTTGTCTCATTTGCTAACCAAACGATTTCTTATATGTTTGTTTTTAAATATTAGGTTGGTTTTCTAACCATTTTTGTTTAGTAATGCTTTCATAATTTGAAATATTTAAATTAAAACTGATTTAGAAAAAAAAAAGTTTTAAAAACTATTTTTTGTGTTAAATTATGAGTTTATTTTTTGAACTTTGGGGTTTTTTCTATCTATATTTGAGTCTTAAACATTCAAAAGTATATAATAGGTTTATGAACTTTCAATTCGATGTCAAATAAGTCTCTAAAAATTTAAAAATAAAAAATAAAAAAATTATCTATTGGAAATCATTTTTAAAATTTAGTACATTATATGAGCATTTTCAAATATAGCATAATAAACTAAAATATTTACCTAAATATAGCATAATTTCAAATTTTCTTATAAGTATCTATCATCTTTAGGATGAGAGATCATGTCAATTATTTGTTGAGCTAAATTTATGTGTAGGATACTAGTAGGAATGAGAATACTTAGTTGGAATTTATTAAGACATATAATTTGATGAGTAGATTTGGCCTTCTATTGATTTATTTAAATAAAAATCATATCATTATATTTTGATTCCATTAAATATAAAGTAAAATTTAATAAAATGATACAATTATTAGGATATTTTGCAAATGACAAAGATATTTTAAATTAAGCCATGAGGACATGGATATAGACAAAGCTATATAAAGGGTATGATTTCATATCATATTAAAAGACCTATATTGTTTGAGATGAGAGAATCTAACATATAGTTGTTCCCATTTTCAAAATGAATCTTATCGCACAATTAATTGAACCCAAAACTCGAATCGGTTTTGGTATAATCACTTTAATTTAACCAACGTTGTACTACTACGAAACTACATTAAACTGTAACTTTTTGGAAAACCCTTTTAGTTTATAATGTAATAGAGATTGAACCTAATCGTAATGACCTAAATGCATATTATATATGTTTACCACCATGATTAAAAAAGCCATTGTCTAAAAGCACTATTACAACCATGGTCTAAAAATTAGATGTACACTACAATGGTCTAAAAACCAACCATAGACTAGGGTGTATTAATCAAAATTACACACGTGTGGTGGAAGAACTAAATATCTGACCTAAAACACAATAGTACAAGTTTTATGTTAGTTTAACTATGTCCATAGTTTGCTACACAATGCCTAACTCGTGACAAAGTTTTTTTTAAAAAAAAATAAATTAAAAACTTTGAGCCCTAGTCTCAAAAGATCGGCTTCTCTCAACATGTGAGACTAGAGAGGAGTCGAAACTTGACCTCAAGTTCAAGATATATTTTTTTAACAAAAAAAGAAAAAAAAGAAAAACAAGAGATTGATGGATCATTAAGGTGCATTCAAATATCTCAACTAGGACAACACATCCATAGCTCCCTCTTTACATCTCGATCCAAAAACGATACATTGAGAATAAGTGTATTTGACTTGATAGTTAATTATCCTAGAAGCATCTCTCATTGAAGACATGGTTAGTTTTGCTCCACAAGATGTGAAGATAGCTAGTGGTAGACAATATATATATATATGTAGCACAAAAGGATAAGTTCTCTTTGCAACACATGATCTCTCCCCTAGAGCATCATGTTCTTATGTATCTCCCTTCCAAATTTATTTTTTTATTTATTTATTTTTTCTTTAAATAAAAAATTGGGTCAATGATTTTAATTCATATTTTTCTCCTCTAGTCCCTATCCATATCTATTTGGTGGATATAGTTAAAAGAGAGAATTTTAAACATTATTATATATTATTGCCTCTCTTTCCCATTTGGGTTTCTACCAAAACATAGAGAAAACAAAGATTTGGCCCTATGTCTCATTTGGGTTTCTTCCAATAATAATAATCAATCAATCAATCAATATTTTCATGTTAAACATTAATTAAAATTGTTAAAACGTAATTTAATTTTAATTACTAATAATATTAATGGAAAACGTTTTAATATATTAAGTCTAATAATATATTTATAGGTAATAATTAGTTGATATTAATTTATTAATTGATTAAACTATACTTTTACCACTAATTTTTTAAGGAAAAACTTACAAAATTCTACCTATGTGGAGGATATTTAGAAAACCTATGTCAGATGTGAAACAGACCCTTCATATTGAATATTTCATTATTAATTCTTGTTATATATGAAATGAGTAGAATCCATTTACTATACATATAAATCCAACTTGAATAATCTCTCTTTGAAGAGCCTCCCTAGTAACCATTAGATATACATTCAAATCATAATTAAAATTAGGGTTTGTTTAAAAATGTATTATATACACTGAGATATCTCAACTAGGTTGTACATCTATATGATAGAGATGCAACATTCATTCAGAAAGAAGTGTAAACAAATACAAGAGAGTTGGAGAAGAGCTCAAAAGACAAAAGAAGTCATCTTGTTTAGAAACGAGGAAGATACATCCTTGTATTCGGTTCTTCGAATAGGGTTTACACACTACTACTCAATTGGCCTCCCGATACCGTTTTTAAAATTCTCTCCATAGATTTGAAAGAAATAGAATCTAGTAGATGAGATAGGAATTGGCAGTTTGCCATTTGGGGGTGTATTAGAAAAGAATAATTAGGTGAGTGTTTGTGTGTGAAAAGGTAATATATATTTGTGTGTGTTGGGGGGGAAAAGGCTGCTAAAAAGTCAGTGTTATATATTATCCCAAACACAGTTTGTTTCTCTGATATCCTTTCTATATACATTCAATCATACATCTCTTCGCAGTTTGAAACATCTGAACCCTCACACACTCAAATCTTTACAATTTTCCTGTTCCATCCAAAAGTAGTTAGTCTCGACATTTTGCTATATTTGTAAACATTTTGGTTAAAATTAACCAATATCATCGTTTCTTAATTCTTTTTATTTGTATTTTCAATAGGACAGTGGACTTTAACATGTTTCAACTAGTTTGGTCTAAAGTTGAGCCCATTGTCTTGTAGTTAAAGCCCAACAGGTTTGAGTCTGTATCTCTGCCAAATTCCTCCACCTTCTTAGCCAAAATGAAGATGGTCTGTCTATACAAATTGGTGAGGGGAAAAAACTGGGATTCTTTATTTGTTGCATTTTCAATACAAAAGCACAACTTGAGAATCAAATTGGTGAGGGAAAAAATTCATTATAGCTTTCTGTGAGCCTAACCTATTATATATGCTTTCATGGTTAAAGAAAAACTATCGTACCTAAGAAAATTTGCACTATGAATGTACTTGAGAGAGAAACTAAGAATCACCATTTATAGGAGGAGTGGGTTGAGACTGAGGTCCAGAACAGGAAGGAGGCGAGCATGGTTTGCCACCAAAGCTGTCGATTCCAGCTTCTCCGTCTTCGTCGTCAACTTCCCAAAGAAACCGTGCATAAGCAGCAAAAACAAAACTGCACCAGTTAAACAAACAAAACAAGATTAACCCCAAAAATAGCAGATAGATTTAAACAGAAATGATTGTATGTGTAGGTGGAAGAGAAAGCTCTCTTTCCCTCGCAGATTAAAATTTCAGATTGCTACAACTGTTTTGATCGAACCATCTACTTTGTTATCCACATTATTAAGCTTTATATGCTCGGATTGGATGCTTATATTAGCTTTAGTTTATGAAAAAGCAGGATCATCTCATTTTTCATACCTATTATCAGGGGAAGTTTTAGTAGCTTGAAGATGGTAACTCTCAGCTCGGGAGGCATCCATATAATTACTCCATATCAAATCGGCATACATTGATATCACACTTCCATTATTGCCTCGTGCTAACATTGCTCTTCCACAATACTCTTCAGCTTTTATAAGGTCTCCACGAACCTGTTTATTAGCAGATAAAATCAACAAATTGCTTGAGAATGAAACTCTAGGACTAACCACAAGCTTTTAGCACAATCGCACAATAGTAAAACAATAGTTCAAACTTCACCCCCTAAGGCATTTTAGATTCTTGTAGCAACTTCAATATAAAAACCAATTGTACTTTCAAATTTTGTAATGGTTTAGTCCCAATTTGTGAAAAGATTAGGAACATTTAGTGAAATTTGTTCTCCAGAAGACTAAATAGTTAAAAATTGAAAAGTTTCAAAAACCGAATCTTTGCTTTCGTAAAAGTTCAAGGACCAAATGGACCTATTTCAGCAGGTAAATTCCTTCCCTTAGAACCGTAATCGAAGGGGAGACAACTCTGATTTAAGAGATATCTATTTGTGTTAAAAAAATATACCCAACAAATTAGAATTGATGTAATCTTGTTAGCATCTCTTAAATCAGAGTTGTCTTCCCCTTCAATTACGGTTCTAAAATCCACTTTGTTCATCTTCTAGTATTTCACACCAGGCCTATTCTAACCCAACAGTTCAAAGAAGCAAAAGCAGATTCAAGATCATCTTTCAAATAACATCAGTTCAGGCAATCAAGATCCATACAAACATCAAGAAAATGAATGGACAATGGTAAAGGATCAGAACAAGATTTTGCAAGAACTTCTAATTGAGACAACAAGGTTTCCATTTCTTCATTCAACAGTGAAGAATAAAATGAATGATCATCTCTTAAACAGAACCAAATGTAATGTGAAGAATTTGAATCAAATTAAAGAAGATGGTAATTTGAATTCCCATACAATGTACCTCCTTTAAGAACTGAGCATAATTGCTTAGTAACAACGAATCCTTAGGGTTCGTCTTTATCATTCTCTGAAAATGCATTTCCGCCATGTCCTCTTCACTATCCCCATCCCAAGAACCAAAACAACCATTTTCACCACCATTGCCATTGCCATCGCCACCATCGCGGCTGACTTCACCATTAGCAGAACCACCGACCACTTCGCCACCGCAATCGGAACTCTCTCTCACGTCATCGACACCACAGCACAATCCTCCATCCAAAACCGCCATTCTCGGAATCCTCTTCGCCACCACTGGAATTTTACTCAGATCGGAATCCGAGAGGGTTCCCATCATCTTGATCACCGGACCGCCGATCATGGGTGGCGCCGGCAACAATTTCGAAGAAGCAGAGAGTGTGAGGAGCCGTGATTTAGGAAATCGGTGGAGGATTTCGGTCTCCGGCGAGAATTGTCTGAAATGGGGTTTCCATGGATTGAGAATTGGAGTTGATGGAGTTCCGAGAAGCATTATTGAAGAGGGAAATTTGTGAGTGAAAGGAAGAAGAAGAAAGGGTTTTAGGAGATTTGTGAATGGTTTTGAATTTATAGATTGATGAAGAAAGAGAGAAATTTACAAGAAATTTTGAATTTTTCATGCAAAAATGAATTTGACCAAACATTTCTATTTTTGTTTTTGGTTTTTGAAAATTAAACTCATTCTCTTTTCATATTTTATAATGATTTTATTTTTTAAATATAATGATTAAATAAAAACAATTACTTAAAATTTTTTTTTTTAGTTTTCAAAATTTGATCTGATTTTATTAATTTTTGTTCTAACTACCGTTGAATTTTCAGTTGGTCTTTGACCAATAAACGCGGGAAACAGTTTTGACAGTTACTTACTTAACGCGGTAGGCCACAAGAGACCTTACCATGGTCTTGCACGTACGGACAAATCTAGGCCGTTAATTTCTAGAAATGGAGGAATTTGGTTGGACGGTCACGATCGAGAGAAGAGAAACGTAACGCCGTTTGGATGTTGGATATGATGAATGGACCGTGAAGTTCCCTTTTCACCGTCGGCTAACGGTGGTAGCCACTCCGTTAGCCTTTTCTTTTTCCTTTAGAAAAAGAAGATTTGGATTTGGATTTGGATTTTTTTTTTATTTTATATTTTTTAAGAACATATTTCTTGAAACTAAAAAGAGCCAAAAATAGCTTTGATGAAGTACTAATTTCACCAATTTACATTTAACTTTTAGTTTGACTATATAATCTAATTTATCTCTCACGATTTTGTTAATTTTCTATTTTTGAAATTTTGGTTTTTCTTTATCTATTTCTAATTATAATTTTTACATTTTTCAAGAGAAATAGTCAAGTACTAGAGAAAAAAAAAAGTTTTTAAAAATATGAGTCCAAAATGAATAATAAAGAATTGTTTACTTTCTAAATTTTGTATTTTTATCCATTTAGTAGGTTATGATTTATTAATTTTTGGGTATACTAAATTACTAAATACACGATATGTTCAATATTTTCATGTTGACTTTTTATGCTGACGTCGAACCTTTAATGTAAAGATAATGTGTCAATGAAAATTTAATATCGGAGTGGAAGATTTGTGGAATTAAAATGATCGGATTCATGTTATAAATTTAGCGGACATGGATTCAACTTGTTTGAAATTTAGGCAATTCAATTACCAAAATAGGGTTAGGGTTATAGTTGATTGAAATGTGTGTTTTTTAAGGCATTTTCATAGAGATTTCCCAAATCCCTAATTATTAGACAACTGTGTTTTCTTGTCCCAAAGTGGGCAATAAAGATAAAAGCATTGTCATTAATGTCAAAGATGGCAAAACAGCTTTGATTCATATTTATCAATCACTCTTTGCTTTCTGTTTTGATGATTCATGTGACAAATTTTGACAAATTAACAACAAAATTAAATAATTTTAATAGACTTTAGAGTTCATTAAAAGAAAAGTATCTGACCTTTTTTTTTTTTTTTTGGTGAAAGGTCAATTTTACCCTTTCATTTGAAACCAGTTTCTATATCAAAACCAAATGAAGCAAGAGGAGAAGTTTATGAAACAAAGAGGAAGGTCTCTTCTCATTTATTTAGTGAACACATAAGTTACAGGGTACACATATTCAACCGACATACGACTTATACCGTGGCTTCGGAAAAAAAAAAATACAACCATATATATAGGTTGAAATGGCAGACCGAACAAACAGAATACCAATGCCGAAGCTCACGATCAACCGATATCCACACTTAACATCGACTTGAAGCAAACATAACATATGTAAACGAACATGAAAGACTGCGACCGAACGAGAACGAGAACGAGGACATTTTACCGAGTGATGAAAACCAAACAAGACTTTTACAAAAGACTTGGTATATATATATATATATATATATATATATATATATATATATATAACGAAAGCTTAAAAGCAGATGCATTGAAGTAATGAATCTGTAAGCTAAAACATCTAATTATAGAACATTCAGCTTCACAAAACCATTAGGTAGATCAGTGGGAGTACAAAGACAGGCATATCTTAACTGAGACTTGGTAATTGTATTTCTTAGGGAGCCATGGCCATCAAAGAGGAAGTCTCCCATCAAACGAGACCCCCAAAACAGTCAAACAAGCAAAGAAAGCTTGCAAAAAATGAAGGTAATTGGCCACAGTTCCCTAAAACAACCAAGCCACGGCAAGAATACGCTGCCGGGAAGCCCGCCGTTTATGGAGAAGAGTTTGCTGAATGTTGCTATCTGTGTGAAAAGGACCATATAAACTTGATGTACCTATAATAGTGTAACTTGGAACTTGTCGATATCTACTCGTATTTTTATAACTACATTGCTGAGCGTTGACTATCCATGGTTAGACGAGAATGTCACACCTCCACAAGTTCTCAACGATCATCCCAACTGTGCCACTGCTGATTGAGTGGCAGTTTTTGAGATTCAAACCGACGAGTGATTTTCCCAATCTTTCCAGGAAAGGCAAGCTCTTGTTTGATACTTCGGAACAACCTGACAAGGAAAGAACTTGTAAATTTATCTGCTCCGAAGATGAAAGAACTGCAAGCCCGGCATCAGTGATTGCACACTTTGAAGCATCTAGTTCATTTAGTAACAAGCATGCGTCTGCAATGGCTACCAAACTTGCATCAGTGATCTTTCTGCAACCGTCAAGATTAAGAACTTCGATCGTTCCTCCGTGCAGCCTAACCAATGTTGAAACGGTTTCATCGGTCAAATTTATGCAGCCACTAAGGTTCACCTTCACGAGCCCTTCGCAGGTCTCTAGAAGTGGAAACATTGAGGCATCTGTAATACCGTAAAGGCCAATCAATTCAACATGTTGAAGTTGAGGGCATAATTTCCCAACCATTGAAAGACTGGCACTGCCAAATCCAGGGCAGTTTTGGATAGATAAGGATCTAAGGGAGGTGCAAAGAGAGGGCAATATTACTTCTTGAGTAATATCCTTGATCCCCAAGCACTTCACCACAGTAAGAGACTTCAAGTTCCGAATATGGTTCGAGAGGGCACCGCCAATACCCAACAAGGTGATTCTGTTGCACTCTTCTAATTGCAACGTCTCGAGTGATCCTGCAGCTTTGGCAAAAGCTATCAATCCATTGTCTGAAACAAAACAACATTTCTGAATGCACATCTGCTTCAGGTTTGCAATTCCCTTTCCCATCGCTTCAAGACTCACATCGGTCATCCCTCGGCAAGAAGCAATCGTCAACAACGTCAATTTCTTCAAGCCCTGAGCACTGCCCATGACCCAAAATCCCTTCTCACTAACATTCTGAAGACCATTGAGGGTTAGGTGTGTTATGGCCTGGCCATAATGTCCGATCACAGCGAGAGAGAAATCTGTTATGTTCAATGCTTGGATCTTTACTTTCGTTATAGCACAAGAAGATGACGCGAATAGGCTTGAAACACCTTGATCCCCGACACGTGGGCAATCTCTGATAGAGATGACTTGCAGTTTAGAACATAGTTTTCCAATTGCTTGCAAACCCTCATTGCCAATCTTTGGACAAGATTCAATGCTTAAAGAGGTCAAGTTAGTGCATTGTTCCGCAATTGCAATCAAACCTTTGTCTGAGATCGAAGGGCAGTGGCAGAGGTCAAGCTTCTCTAGCAAATGACATTCTCTAGCTATTTCGAATAATCCTTCATCCCCAACTGATGGTACATTCCACAGAGAAAGCATCCGAAGAGATGGGCAACCGTGGGCAATGGCTGAAAGACCAAGGTTGGTAACTCCACGAGTAGAGTTGCTTCCTCGAATCGAAAGTTTTCCCAAACCCCCACGTCCACTAGTTCCTACTGCAATAGCAGCAAGTCTAACATCAGTAGCTTTCTTGCCTTCCAAACATCTTGTAAGAAAACCATTACTTTCATCCTCTTGATCTTCATCACAGTTCACTACCGAAATCTCATAAGATTCAGTCTTCTGCTGCTCAACATTTGGACACTCAACCATCTGACTGATACATGTGCTTCTGCTCTTGCAAATTTCAGCCTTACGAATAGTACTCAAAAGCATAAGCCACCGTTTCGAGACACCAGCACAGGAGCTCCTCTCTCTAGCACTGTGGAGATGCCTGAAGATCTCAAAGATACATTCATCAGGAAGAGCTTCAATGGATGGTGTACACTCCTGCTCAAATTCTCTTCCTCCAAACACAACCGGCACACCGATTCGAGCTCTCTTACTAGGACGAAAATACAGATCAACATGAGAGGTAGTTGGTAGCAAGGCATCCAAATCCATGGGGCTTGAGTAAAAGGAACCCCCAGGGTAATATTCATCATCACCTGAAAACCCAATACAATAACAACAAATCAGCCAAAATTTCACACCTCTTCTCTCCGAAAAAGTTCCACCTATTCAGTTCATCACTAAATAAATTCCATCCTTAGAACACTCTCTCTCAAAGAACTAGATCCATTACAAACCTAACTAACATTTAACATGATGCATAAACTAGATATCTTCAAATTACTCTCATGAAAGAACAAACTAGCATAAGATATCTACAATACCATATTTCTCCATCAAAAATCAACCATCCCCAAACATACCCATATCACAAAACCTCAGAAACAGAGTCATAAACAAAACAAATACCCCAAACCCATCAAATTAAACCAATCCAACTCCTACCCAGATCAAAGAATATGAAAATAGAAAAGATCAAAGAACTCACCACCGTAATTGACGAGGGCAGGCATGGGGACAGCAACAGAGCAACAAAGAAGAAGAAGAAGAAGAAGAAGAAGAAGAAAAAAGAAAAGCTTCCCACAAAGACAAAGAACAGGTTGAAGAAAACGCAAATGAGAAGTATGAGGAAGAAGAAGAAGAGCATTTGCAGAAAACCCCAATAGAGAAAAGGGGAAAAAAGAGAAGAAAGAAGGGAAATTTATGAAGTGAGAAGAAGAAATGGAATGAAAAGAGTATATATATTTGGAATACAGAATTGATTAATGGAAATAATAAGAAAAGGGGTGGAAGATGTCAATCTCAGTGATAGTGGGTGACAAAAAATTCATATAATGAGTATGAATTTGAGGTGGGATTGTGAATGTGCAATGTATCTCTCCATAAAACCACATTCCAAGCAGACCCCTCTTGCTCTTTGCCCTTTGCCACTGTCCAACCAATTTTCCCATTACCGACTACCGGAACTTCCCCCCTTTTTTCCTTTTTCCTCTCTCTCTTTTTTTAATATAATAATATTTTTGGTTTAAAAGTGCATGAATCCCAAGCAAAAAGTTGAGTGATGAGCTGTTGACTGTTCCATACAGAATATAGCTCTACATAGTAAATCGAAAACTTTTGTATACGGATAATTAAGAATTCTGGGATGCACCATCTAAATACTATCTCATATCTTTACTATATAAAAATATGATTAAAAATTATCTTTTAAAAAGTAACTTTTAATCCTATATTTATATAGTGGATAGATGAGAAGCATATAGATAGGTACAACGTAGGATGCACCTAATCATTGCTTTTATAGTTGCATGAGAAGCATAGAGATGGGTAACCTAGGATGCACCTAATCATTCCGTTGCTCTAAACATCCCCTTAAATAGTATAATATTGAATAGTTTTGTTCTAAACGTCCCTTTAATTCTTTTACTTTCAATTTTATTTAATTTTAGTGTATACACTTTTAGAGCTTAGAGTCTTGTATTTTAATATAAATAATAACAACAATAATAATATTTTTGTTGTAAAAAAATTACTAATTTTCTTCCAATTTTATAATAAATTACATAAAAAAATAATAACAAATATAGGAACTAAATTTAAAATTTATTGAAAGTATAAGTACTAAAAACAAACTTCAAAAGAATAAAAATTGTATCTATAACTTTTAATTTTATGTTTAATAGGTCTTTATATTTAATATTTTTAAAAATTAATTTTGAGAAGTTAAAGAGTTCATTAAACATAAACTCCAAATTTATATCTAATAGTTTAATTAATTTTTAAAAGTTTTAACTATGCATCTTAGTAAAATTAATTTTTTTAAAAAAATTTGAATTGTTGAATATTATCGATATATTCATTGACATTTTTCAATTAAATAACAATCTAATAAGTCAATTGATATATATTTCTATTAAAATTTAGAAATAAAAATAGTGAAATAAAATTAAACCGATAAAAGAATATTTAAAATAGAATATAATTAATTTAGAATAATCCATCATTTTAGAATAAATATCATTTTAATTAATTCGATATATATGTGTAATCTTCACTTCAATAAACTTATGCAATAATAGACTATTATTTAGATAAATATTATAATATATAGAAATAAAGTCACAACTTTTTTATCTAATTTTTTTTATTTCATAATAATGGTGTTAATTTTTTTTGTTTAATTTTAATTTTTGGGGTTTTTTCCATCATTAATTTTCAATCTCAAGCATCTAATTTAAATATAAGAAGCTTTATTAACAAGAATAAGTTTATTAAATCAAACCGACTTTATCATAAATTAAATATTCAATGACTTCAGTAGCACATAAATAGATAATGTTAATTAAATTGAATATATTCCCCTTTTTTTTATTGTTGATAGGAATAAGACAATCTAAAATTTGAAGGACTAATTATCTTTTCTTAATTTGTAGTAAATTATTAATTACTATACTTTTAAAGATTGAAAAATTATTGTAAATGATAAAATTGGTAATAATATTAACAAAATATAACAAATTGATTAAAAAATCATAAGGTGTTTAGATTTACTAATTGTTTAAATTTAAGTTCAAAAACTGAAATTAAAATTGAGAATTGATTAATTAAAGTAAACAAAAAGAGTAAAACCAGTTGATTTTAATTATTTGTGTCAATTTTGTAATTCTTGTAACTTTTGAAAATTCTACTTTTAATTGACCTAATTTTAAACATAATTGTCATTAATGAATGTAGTTAAATACCCTAATGAAAATTAACACGTATTAAAAAAAGACCCTTAGAACTAATCAAATATAATATTCAACTTTCATAAACGTAGAAAATCATTTAATTTTAACTTAATAATAATCGACGCACAATCTATTAAAGTTAAGTTTTAATTTTATTAAAATGATCGAGAGATGATGAGATGACGCAAATCTCACTTTTGAGAGGTTAATTGATGAACTATATATTCACTAACTTACGTTTAGATTGAGAATTTGTTTTCCACGCAACATTATTGACATGCACGTATAATAATAATAATATATAATTATAAAATGCATGAATATATATGCATGTGTACACATAATAAGATGAATAATTATTTGGCAAGGAACCAGTAGTAGTAGCAGCAGCAATGTTTGCCACAAATTGTAGTAAATAAAGAAGAAATTAAAAAGGAAATTGAGAAAGAAAAAACATAATTAAATTTGTTTAGGGTTTTGAGGAAGAACAAAGGTCATATGAGATGGCTCTTTTAATTAATTTTCACAAATTTTTATTTATATATATATAGTCTTAATATGCAATGAATCTGAATATGATATTATAATTATTTATTTATTTAATTTGAATTTGTAGGTCCAATTAGGCCATTTTTGAGATATATGAATAATATATATATATATAATATATATAGTTGAGTCAGAATAAGGGACTCTAAATAATTAATAGGTTAAAAGTTCAATGTATATTTTCCTCTGCCCCCACTTGCTATTAATATATTTAATTTTATAATGTTATCCAAACTTTTATAGCTTCTTTTTCTAATTCATTATTTTGTTCCATTTCAATCATTTACATGTGATTCACACAGATTATAAATATTTTTTTTATATTTAAATAATAAATTCATTATTCAAATAAACATATAATTATAAATATGTTTATGTTTTTTTTTCTTTTAGAGATGTAGAATTCAATAATTGTTGATCAATTAGAGATTATGTTTTGGTTTTTTTTTTTTTTAAAAAAAGCTCTGAATTATTATCTATATATATTTGAATTTAGAATGATATTGAAATAAATAAAAATGATATTTCTATGAGAAAAATATAATCTATCAAGTATATGATTGGTTGAAATATTGGGAAGAGAATTGTAATTTTATTTTTATTATTAAATTATAAATTTAACCTCTAAGTTACAAGTTTGTGTGTACTTGGTTCCAACCCTCCTAAAATTATAAATTTAGCTATTGAATTTTTTACTTTTTTAATAAATATCTATAAATATAATAATGATATAAAATTTAAAATACAGAAACATATCAGACATCTCAAAATGTAGAGGCTAAAGCTAAACGCTTAGTTCAACTGGCACTTGAGTTCAACTGACACTTATATGTATTTGATGAGTAAGAGGTCTCGAGTCAATGATCCTCACATGTGTTTGTACTTAAAAAAATATTTAAAAAATGTATTTTAACCATTTTGTTAATTTTTCTTTCGATGATCTATAACAATGGTTACATTTTTTTAATTCTATTCATAGATATATAATATTTGACAATCATAATATATATATATATATATATATATATATATATATATATATAAATAAAAGTACTATATGTTTTAATAATTATCATTAATTGTGATATTATGAATAATTAGTACTATATGTTTTAATAATAATTATTGAAGCCTCTACCCAAGTGAATTTCTTAGTACCTTATTTATTAATTTTATATGTATTTTATTTTAGTCTATGTTACTTTTAATTCTTTATTCATTTTGGTCCCTATATTTTTTAAAATGTTGGTTTTGGTTTATGTATTTTTAATTTTTATTCATTTAGGTAGAATATTTATTTTAGTACCTTTGATTTTATTTCATTTTCAAAGGGACAAAAATGGTTAGTTTTTTAGGGTTTAAAGACTAATGATAAAAAAAAAAAGAGTATTCAGTGAAAATTGAGATCAAAAGTGAAAATCTTAAAATTTATAGGGACTAAATTGAAACCAAATTCAAACTTCAAAGGGTAAAATTGTAGCATTTTAAAATTTAAGAACTAAATTGAAAAAAAAAAAAACTGAAGAAGTAAGGACTAAATTGTTAACCTAGCATCTACTTTTTTTTTCTTTTACTGAATATAATAAAATCTAGTGATCACATAAGGTGCACATACCACAATTATCTTATACTATTAGTATTAGTGGCTTAGACATTTTCAAATACGGTAAAAAATGAAACTATTAACAAAATATAGCAAAATATATCAATTTTTTATAGCTCATTTAAGTTTTTTTTTTGCTATATTTATTTTTTTATACACTAAAATATAACATATTATAAAAATTAGGATGAAGCTTAAAAATGCTATTACTCTATAAATATATTAATATAAAAAATAGTCTCTTCCTCTATCTCATTAAAAAAAAACAACTAAAATTAACAATTTTACCGTGCATGCATATTACGTAAATAAATACGTTGTTTTTATCATTTTCAAAACCATTTTTTTACGATAAATATACATATTAACATGTTCTTGATATCGAGAAGTTTATTTTGAAAAAAGATAGAATAATATGTACCTACTAAAAAGTCACGTCGTTCTTTATCTTCTGGACGTAATTGTTTTTTTTTTTTTTTTTCTAATTTACCCATAAACAACAAATTATGAAATCAAAATAGATTCATGAAATCAAGAAGTAATCTCCACATATCACATTGAATCTTTTAAAAAAAATAATAATAAAATTAAAATTGTCATGTGGAGAGAGAGAGAATCACATGGTTTTATTTGGTCTTTAATTTGGATATGTATGTTTGTTGAACACAATTTGAAAATGGGAAAGGTTCATTGTAATGAATCCCAAGGTTGGTCTTCACATCATATAATCAATTATTATAATACCAATTAATATCCATAATTAAAAGTTTAGTTAATCAAAAAACATGTTAATTAGGATCATATATTATTATTATTATTATTATTATTATTATTATTATTATTATTTGAATTCATTGTATGGGAAATGGGTGGCAAAGCATGAACTTTCTTTTCTATTTTGTTTCTTTTGATTTTTTATAATTTGAAAAAAAAAATGAAAATTAAAAAGGGATATATATAAAATATTAAAATTAGGGAATTTGAATTGATCATTTCCAAGTTTGACAAAAACTCTCATACAAATCATTATTTTCTTAAGGTAATAAGGAAGAATAATCTTTGATTCATCTTAATTAAAAAACAATCTATAATACATTTTTATTGTATTATAGAAAAATTTAGGTTAGAGAAAAAAAAAATCTCTAGCTCCCTCAAAGAAGAAAAATATATATTTTTTTATATATTTTTTAAGAATAAAAAATAATAGAAAAGTATATATATTTTGTAAACATTTTCACCAATTTTACCATTTACAATAATTTTCTTTTTTTCTTTAATTTTAATAGGGCATGATTTTTTTTTAATTTTATGAATTTTGACAAAATTATTTAATGAATAATTTGGGTATAACTCGAAGTTATTTGAGTGCAAAATTTTATTTTATTAAAAAAAAGCATAGTTTAAGTAAATTTTCACACTTTTTTAAAGTAAAAATCAGTAGATAAATTAGTCAAAATTGAAATGAATGAAATTGAAAATTTAGTGTAATTTGACAAATTAGCCTAAATTAATGAGGCATTTTTTTTTTTAATTACCCATCAAAATTTCTGTTTAAAGTACTAAACCAACCACCAAGAAATATGTTATGATCTTCCATGGAATGGTTAATTTGGTAAAGAGAAAGCAAAAATGATAATTAATTAACAATTGAAAATTTCAACTTTGAACAAGAAAACATTCAAGTCCTTAACCAAATTATTGAAATTTGAATCCTCTTGTAAAATGTAAATTACATTATTTTGATTCATATTTTTAGAAAAATTATTTTAAATGATAAAAATTGTTGCTAAAAATATTTACAAATATAGCAAAATAACACGATCTATATGCAATAACTCGCGATAGACTGCAGTAGTATATCGCAATCTCTCACGGTCTATGATTATAGATAAACTGTAATATTTTGCTATATTTGAAAATAACTTTTTTTTTCTAATAAAAAGTTAAATTATACAAAATATTCCCGTTAGTTCTAGATTGTAACTACTAGTTTTTGGTTTTTTTTTTTTTAAAAAAAATCCCTATACCTTTTAAACTTTAAAAAAATACCCTTAAACTTTTTTCAAAAAAATAAAATTTCAAAAACAACTTTACATTCAATAGATGAACAAAAGTCATTAATACTTGTTTTAGAAATATAATTTAATTTAACTTTCAAAAGTTGCATCAACACTCTCAACCTAACAAAAATAAATAAATAAATAAAATGTTCTCATTGGTACCGTTTATTTTAGGTATCAATTCGATTAAAGTTTTTCTTAGTTAAAAAAGGATCAATTTCAAAGCAAATTATATTAGTTATCTTTTTTTTTTTTTTTTTTTCATATAGATACTCTCATTTTTCTCCCACGTGTCCAATCCTTACACCAATTATCTCACAACAAAATATACATCGACGCTTTTAAGTTAAAACACAAAATCTCACACAATTTCAACATCAAAATCTTCCATTAAAACCTACGAAAAACGATAAATAACCAAATACAAAAAGTACATATTTGACTATTATCACACACTCAACTACCAACGTACAACTTTGTAAAATATATTAGCCTTAAAGGTCATCTTGGTGCTTCAATTATTATAATTTTTTTTTTCTTATAGTCTATATCCTTTTAACGGAGGGAGCAATTTTGTTTAATGAGATAAACAAAGGTCAAAACAATTAACAAAAATAGAGAGAGACAAAATAGATAAGAGTATGAATGCAACTTTTGAACGTTTAGAAATATTTTCGTCGGTTTCAAACACACACCCAATCAGTTGTATTATCTAGAGAAAAAGAGTTTGAATTTGAATTTGAAGTGCCTAACATTCTTCATATTTCCTTTTTAGAAATATATCCCATCCCAACACATATTATACATCAAGTATCAAACCATTGAAATGAAATCAAAGAACATTGTCTCTATCTCATTGTGACTCAGCAAGTTCACATTCTTAATGATAATAGTTATGCCAACAAAAAGAAATTATTCTATTTCTTCCTACCCACATTCTCTATTATCAGAATGGGAGATAAAGTTTGTAATAAAAAAAGTAGGGTCCATATCCTTAAAATAGTGACTATTCTCTTACGAAAAAGAGTTTGAAAAGGCATCTTTGCATCTTCAACCATAAACCCTTCAAAATTTATAGTCTTTTTAATGGCACAACCACCAGACAAAAAGACAATGGAGGCTTGATTTTGTCTATTATTTGTTCTCTCTACCATCCAACACATTTGACAGCAATATCACCACAAAATCAATCTCAATATTTATCAGGAATTCAAAACAAAGAAGAGTTTGTTTTAGGGAGATTAATTATCTATTCTTTTACATCAATTACAACAAGTCAATCATCAACAACATTGCATCAAACACACTGCAACGTTGATGCTTCTTCATATATTAAACTAATGATCAAGAAAGTTTGATATGTATGTATAAAGTATATTGGTGGGAGGGGGCTTACCATTTAGCTCGCCGATCAATTGGAAGATCTTCGATTTTGGGTTACTTCACAATTGGCCCCTCCCCTTAGAGTTCTCCAATGTAGTAATATTGAAAAGGTTAGCAAACCAATGGTGTCATTTTGTATGTTAACTTGTATTGAATTGGTCCCAAGTTAAGGTGGTAGGCGTGGAATTAAAATCCAAAACACGAAAGAAAAAAAGTCACAAGGATAGTGTATGCACAAGGTGGTGGTTTTTCAATTGACTGGCTTAATAATATAGCCCTTCTTCTTCCCATTCTTCTACCAGAAAGTCTACCATTTCCTGTAATTGTATTATGGTTTAATATTCAAAGCAGAGGAATTGAATGTGTAGTCAACTAAAGAAAAACACCAGAAAACAGAGAAAAAGCAGGCTTACCGATAAAGGTATGCGTCGATGGTAAGGCTTTTTGGTTTCCAACAATAGTTCTTTAGTCATATACCAACTGTAAACAAAAACCAAGCAATATGATAGGGTTAAAAATTCTGAAAACAACTAAGTCCACACAAAATTTGACTTTCCAAAATGCATTTGTGCTTGTACATAAAAAACCTTCTGCCTGATTTTTGATGACCCAATTACTAGAAATATTGGCACAGAGGGATTTCATTTGGATTATAAGCATGTAGAGATAATAACAGCAATGTTGATGGCATGAACAAGTACGGATCTGCGGCAAAATTAGACTCACCTTAATCCGGTAATGTGATTTTTTTTAGTTCGTTTAGCAGGAACACAATTTCCGACCCACCGAAGGCGGGTCTGAGTCCAAAGAACAAAACCTGCGATTTGAAATATAAACTTGTAACCAACTTTAATTTTTCATTGACATAATTGGATTCAGTTTAAACCAGATTAGATCAGCACCAGATCACATGTGTCGAGATTGAAGCCTAAGCTTACCATGATTTACAAAGTCAGAATGATTGCTTAAATTGTCAATGACACAACCATGATTAGAGTTATGGTTTGTTGTGCTGATAAATGAATTCTGTCGAGATTGAAGTGTAAGCAACTCGTCCAGATCACACGTGCTTGTACTCCAAAAATCTTCTGACATGCTTGGCATCCTAGAATTCAGATTATTCCCAGAGATGGCAGGTGCAGGTTTAATGCTCCTACCAAAACAAACACTTCATCTGTTAGCAGCATGTTGAAAACTATGGATAAAATAACTCCAAAACAGACAAGTATAGTTTAAGTATTGATAAATGCAAATGCATGAACATCACAGTACTGCCATTTCAAATTGTCTCTAGTCATACTTTAAATCAAGACAAGAATTCACTAACATGGTTAAGTTCTGGGCCCTCAATGAAGTTTGAAATAAACTATGTATGTAAGCAGATCATAGAATATATCTTAGGAAAACGAACTGTCAATGTCATGAACCCAAACGCTGACAATGAAACATGAAAAATTATAACCGAGATAAAAAGATCAATCAGTTAATAAACCAAGGATATATGCATCGAACATGTTCTCAACACTTGCAACTCTTTTGACCATCCGAAAACTAGCATTCCAAAGTCCAGTACAACTCAGTTCTAAGAAGCTTACTTCTAGGAGCAAGAATAGACTTCAATGATGCAAACAACTACTAATCCGTTTAATCTAAGAACTTCGAGCTCCTGCCATTTACTTGGAGATAATCTAGAGCCCATCTTCAATGGGACGAAGAAAACACCAGTTATGTTTATGGATTCTGTTTCCTTTAATATACCAAAACTTCACTTATATATGTCATTCTGACATTAATCCATCAGTGTTGAGGTTCAATTTATGGAGGAAAAATGAAGCTACCATTTTCCCCTAATTTTTTCAGACCTGAACACTTACTAAGAACCAACTGATATTTCTTTCACTTTCCAAGGTTCCTTAATTGCAGATTAAGAAATTCTGTCTAGAAATGCAATCTCCCAATTCAAAAAGAATCTCCAAATTAGAATCACTCAAACCTCTTCATAAGAGAAGCTGAAAGTATTTGCAGAACAAAAACTCATCACTCCATGAAGGAAATATCATCTTTCATATCATCAGTTAAAACACCACTCCAAATTCGAACCACTCAAATAACAATGACAATCATATATCATGGATCCATACAACTGCATCTAAAAATTCCCCCAATCCAGAACAGCGTATTGAATTACTCTACACGTTTCAATTAGGTTTTCGCATAAAATGATTCTAAATTCATCAAAAAAAAAAAAACCCTTAAGATGAACAGAAATGAGGTGATGAACAAAGAATCAGAGTACTCACCCTAAGCAAGAGAGAAGTCGATCGATCCAAACAGTAAACCAGCTCTCTCGGGTCACCATATTCGGCGAAAAATCAGATTACAAAGATCAAAACACAGAAACATACCGAAATCGAAATGGAAAATGGAAAATGGGAATCGAATCAAAATCCCTAATTTCGGATAGAATCGGATAAACAAGGCATGATTGGATAGGAAATTATTGTGATTGTGACTTGCATTGAAACTTTTAACAGATCAATTTGATAATCAGTAATTTCGTACCGTTAAATTAGTAGTTAATATTAACAACCCTAAACCGTGTTCATCTTTTCTTCTCCTTTCTTCTTTTTCATAGAAACTATTTTTTATTTTATTTTTTTCCATTGTTCCAAAAACTTTATTTATTTATTTATTTTAATGTTGTTTGAAAATTACTAAGTTTGACCCACTAAGTCGAATAAATAAGTATAAGGTCAATATGTTGGAATTACTAGGCTAGTAAGTTTGCGTTTGGATTGTAATTTAGAGCTGTAAATTTGAGTTTTCTCGATAATTACTACATTTGACCCACTAGAACACGAAAAAGATGAGAAAGACAAATCGATCAAGAAAAAAAAAAAAAAAAACTAACACAAGTCGTAGGAAAGAATCACAAAGAGAAGATTTCACTGTCTCTTCATCATTAAACGTTTTATAACTACAAACTTTCTTTTGCGTTTGGATAATAAGTAATCCATATTATAATTAAGATATTTGCAATGAATGATCCGATGATCAAATTGATAATATGATAAACTTTTATAAAAATTACCAGTTTAGAATGACAAGAATATTCTCAGCAATATTTTCTCTGAAGCTAATTATTAATTAATTTTTAAAGCAACAAACGAGTTAGTTCCAACATAATTCAATAAGATTATAGTACTAATTAATAAGGGAACTTTCATTTTTCAAGTTGATTGCTCATTTTTTTTTAAAAAAAAAAATAATTTTATTCAATTTTAAAGTAAAAAGACACAATCTTTTTTATATTGAATTTTAGTTGACACTTGTTTGTGAATGTGATGGCCTTCTTTAAATGGAATTGCTTTTTTGTATTATTCAATTGCTTTTTCTAATTGAATATGGTTTTGAATTCATTTCATTTTAGTATTTTAAAAGTTTTATTCTAAAGTTCCAAAATAAATAATTATGAAATGAGTAAAGTTGTCAAAAGTATATAGTAAAAATTCAATTAAGATATTGTTTTTTTCTATTAAAAATACTGATTATAATCAAATTCTATCGTGGACTATGTAGGGAGAATTTTTACATGCCATTTTTATCCCTACATTTTTCATAGATTCTCATATTATCCTTTGTCGATTGGTCGTGACTTTTCAAATGAAATCTTAGGTGACTTAGTGCATTTGATGTTAATGGGACGTGACTCTTTCAGATAGAATGCATCTAATCGAGGTGAAGGTGTGTTAAAGAAAAACAAAATAATTACATGCACTTATATTCTTAAAACATAATTTAATTAATGAGTTCCAAAATTTAGTGAAAACATTAAAAAAGAAATAAACAAAAGATTTAATAAAATGAAAATAATAATTAATACGATGAAACAATGCATCATTTCGAGTTTAAAAACATTAGAATAAAAATTATTACATTATCTAACTTCTAATTTTATTTATTATACGTTCAGAAATTACTACTAAAAAGAAATTAACTAAAACTATAAGATTTCATGTACTTTCCACGCATTTCTTGACTAGCATATATAAATTTATACATTTTTTCAACTATTCCACCTAAATTAAGAAATAAAGTTTCTCTTTTTGGAAGTGTCAAATCACAAAAACATTAATTTATAAAAAAAAAACAAAAATTCAACTTAAAAAATAAAAAGTTTCAAATTTCTAATCCCAAAGAGATAAAAGAGAAATTATTTTAATATACATATCAATACACATTTTTTTACCAAGAGAAAAAAAATTATAAATAAATAATAAATAAAAGAGAAAATTAAATAAAAGTTGTTGAGTATATAATTACAGAGAATATGCTATTCTGTGAACCAAACGATCCCTTAAGATTCCATTGTACAGTGCCACTCTATTTGCCGGCATTCCGCCGCCTCCTCCACCGTCGCTCGTCAACCACCGCGCCGGAGCTCTTCCCGGCGGCGGCGATGAACACAAAGTTACATCTTTTTTTCTCTTGAATTCTTCAGTAGTACTAAAAATGGCTAAATCATCAGAAAAATGAACTCTTTTTCTTCCTTTTTTCTTCTTCTCCGTCCCTTTCTTCTTCGCCACTTGAAGGGGAAAAAAACCCAAAAAAAAAAAAAAGAAAATTAAAAGAAAAAATTGATTTTTTGTTTGAAAAATGGAAATTGAATTGCTTACCAGAAGAAAGTGAGGGGTGGGATTTATGAAAGTAGAAAGAAAGGACAACGATGACGGTCCCAGAGAGAGCGGCAAAAGCCATAGCCATGGATTGGGAGCTCAAGATTGAAGAAGACATTGATTTGTAGTAATTATTGGAGAAAAGGGAGAGGAGTAGAGATTAGTTTAATGGATGAATGAGACAATTGGAGAAGAAGAAGGTTTGTTAGTGGTGAGTAATTTTCTAAAGAGAGAGAAATGGAATATTATATTATGATATTTTTTTTAATATATTTTATTACTACGGGTAAACAAATTTGCTACGTTAGTACGATGTTTTTCTCTTACACTCTGATGCTTAACTTAGAAAGTAAATAAATGTAACAATAAAAAGGGTTGTCGTGTCATTCTATTTGGATTGAATTGACTTTACCATCTGCATATTGGAATAGCAATTTGATTTCTCGTTGATGTAATACTTTATTAGTTAGAGGCTATGTATATCTTAGTAATAACGTGTTTTCAACTTTGTTATATATGTATGTGAGAATTGAATTTTTAACTCGATTATTTAATTCTAGCCAAATGTTTTAATGTGAATTGGTATAATCTATTTTTGTATAAGAACATGGTTTTAAAAAAGAGTAATATTTTGAGTGAATTTTAGAATGTATTTATCTTATGTAGATATGAATCACAAATAATAATAATAATAAAAAAAAAAGATTTATAAGATGATAATAATTTTGCATTAGCCAACCTGAATTAATTGACCTGATTTTTCTTCGACGTTAGTTATTAAAAGTTAATCATTACATTTCAATAATGACATTAGAGGACACCAAATCAAGTGTTATATAGTAAAATGGAAAAATTAGTGATTAAATGTGATTAACGTTTTTTTTAATCCCACCTTAGCTTAAGGGAAACAATGTCTTTATTATTGGCTAATTATAAGTTTTTGTCGGTTGATTATATTGCATAATGATTAACATTATTTTTTAATTAAACATTTTAATTTCTAATATTTTAACATATTCATTTTCCTATCCTTAATGAAAACATATTCATCTAAAGAAATATGAATATTTTAATAATGTAAATCTAAAATATTTTAAAATTTATTAGATGTTTTTTAAAAGTTCACCAATAAAATAGACACAATCATTTATATAATTTGTATTATAAAACTCATGTGGTAGTTTTTTCTTTTAATTATATGTCGATGAAAAGATCAAAGTCTCGTTTCGAGAGTTAAAATATAAATTACAAAGGATTTTAATAAGAATTCGATTTGGATGATTTGACATTAAATTAAATTTTTCATTATTACTTAAGAACTTCGAAATGAAGATTATTATTATTATTATTATTATTATTTAATAGTATTCTTTTGTAAATACATCAAGATAGGGTCACTATTAATGTACGATATTGTCAATAGGAGTTTAATTATTCATAGTTATAATTAGACATTAATGATTTTTTTTATAGATATTCTAGGGTTGAATAGTTACCTCCCTTCCACATTATTTAATAATATTATTGATATTTGGTCCCGTATAATAACTATACGTCTCGTTTGGTAATTATTTAATTTTTAAAAATTAAGTCTGTAGGTATTTTTTTCACCTTTAAATTTTTTGTTTTATTATCTACTTTTACCAATATTTTTTAAAAATTTTGAAGACTATTAAAAATTGTAGTTTTTGGTTTTAAAATTCGACTAAAAATTTAACTCTTGTACTACAAAAATGTAGATATGATCATTTTAGTTTCTATACTTTGAAGTTTGTTCAAATTTAGTATATATTCTTTCAATTGCTCAATTTTAGTCCCGGCACTTTTAATTAAGTTTTAGTCCCCAATGCTAATTTATTGTTCATTTTTAATTTTTTTTTGTTATCGATAACATGTTTACTATAAATTTTGAATGTATAATAACTAAAATTGAACAAACTTCAACATATAAAAACTAAATTGAAATTTTAACCAAAATAATTAAAAATTAAAAAGTTGCATTAATTTCAAAATAGAGAACAAAAGAAACAAAAACAAAAACAAAATTGTTTTCAACCTTTTAACTATTTTGTTGATTTTAAAATTCAATTTTTTAGAAGTGAAAAAGTGAATTTTTAAAGCTTTATTTAAAGGAAATTATTTTAAAGACTTGCAAAAAAAATTAAAAATATTTACAAATATAGCAGAATATCAGAGCCATATGTGATAAATCACGATGGATTAAGATAAACTATTATTAGTATCTATTATAGATAGAATACTATCTTAGACACAAATAATAGTCTCTCTAGATCCATCGTGATCCATCCTACATAGACTTTGACATTTTACTATATTTTATTAATATTTTGATAAATTTAATTTTGCTATATTTGAAAATGATCTTTTACTTTCAATTAATTTTGAGGTTTTTTTTTTTTTTTTGTCATTGTAATAAGTCATTGTCAATTGAATTGGACATGTTTTAAGCAGTTGAGAGACTTAATACAAAAATGTCACAATCATTATTTGTATTATTATACATTAACCAATTAAATGCAATAAATATTTTTTTAAAAATGAATTAAATGCAATATTTAAAAAGCTAGCTAATGGGCTTCATGATCACCATTAAGTCTCTCCAATTATTGTTGTATGTACTATACTCTTTATCAATTAATGAATTAAACCTCTCTCACTCTTCCAAGCATCAAACTTAAAATACTTCTCTTTAATTCAATAAGTGAGTTTTTATGTTGGAGTTGTCACACTTCAAATCATAGACCTTATAAATGAAGCAAAACTAAAATTCTTCGAAAGTGTATATACATCGATCATCGTGTGCTGCAGTGAACTTAACTTAACAGTAATTAATATGACATTCATTTTTGTAGGTCAGAGGTTCGATCCTCCAGTCTCATAATTATTGTATTAAAAAAGTTAATATTATTCCAAGATAGATAGTTAGTGATTAGAATAATGGAAAAGTTACTTGAATCTTAAATTATAGGAATTATAGTTAATTTATTAGAAAAATTATATATGATCTTTTAATTACTTTTTTTGGGCCAATAATTAAGTATATTAAAGATGGGGAAGGTCTCATATGGGCAAGACTATAGACTATAGGTAGAGGGGTATTTGAGAAGGGTGATATGTTCCTAAACATACATCTCTAAATGAAAATGGAAGTAATATAATTACTAGCATTAATTTAAAAAAATAATTGTTATTTATTAATATATGTGGTGGGGATTGCTTTTTCAAATTATTTATTAATATATCCCAAAGAATCTGAATTCAACGAATTCATGTTTTTCTTAAGACAATTTCTTATTCACTTTAGTGTCTGAATTTCATGAGTAATTCTCCTATAATAGAACGGATTAACTTTTTCATGAAAACAACACATCGTCCACAAGATCTAACGAACTTATACTTCATGGAAATAAACTGAACTTGAACAAATTTACAAAAAGGGTGAAATATTTTATGATAGAAAATGATGGGGGAAAAAGTTATTTGAGGCATATTTATAGACTATTTGTGATGACCCTTCGATTAGTCGAGTCTCTTCTTCAAGTTGGTTATTTTTTAAATAGCATGTTCTTTCACGAAACAATGTAATTTTACACGAATTGTTACATGTCATTTATTCCAACATAAACATCTTTAGATGGTTAGTTTCTTAAATTCATTTTGATGTGGTTGATGGATGATCACCACAATCAAATTATATTTTTATTGAAACGTTGCTTAATAGGTCCCTTTTAACATCAAATTTACAGAATTAAAATTCTATATCGACATGAGAAGTGAATTGACATTTTTTATTATATCGTGAAATACGAAAAAATAATAATAATACACTTGCATATATATTATTTTAGGGGATATTTAAGAAAAGGAGTAAGGTTGTGTAAAGTCTGAAGAGTTGTGAACTTGATCTTCACTTTCTTAACTCCTACTTTCACAATTCTACGTAAAGTCTTTACATGTATTGTTTTTTTTCTTAAACAAAATATTTTTTAAACACCATTTTTATTACTGTTGTTTTGTTTCTTTTTTGGTAAAATAAGAATCAAACCATTCGAATCAGAGACTCTTTGATTGTTAACATATTCGTTATATTATTGCTAATGTTCAATGTGCATGGGGGACTTTTTTTTCTTTTTCAAGAACTAATAGTGGATATTTTATACTCTTCTATAAAGTAGTACATTTTTTTATACATTTATTGAGAATTATTTTTAAAATATTTATTGAAAAACAATAACATGAATATTCTAATAAACCACATATTTCAAGTGCAAAATAATCTCTATGGGGTTTTTTAAACAAAATGTAGGGGTTGAAATTTTTTAAATTTCTTAGTTTGACTTTATCTATAAATAATTATTAATCAAATAGTAAAAAGTTAAATTCAAATTTATAATCATGTAGGCCAATGACAAAATTCAATCAAAACCTAGGAAACAAGTTGAAAAGTTATGATGCATTGAAAACCCTAGACCCTATATGAAAGTGAAAAGTTAGGGTTCCTAATATTTGCCTATGTGAAAAAGAATAATAAAAGTCTAATATATATATATATATATATATATATATATATATATATATATATATTGATAAAGAGATATTGCTTAGAACTATAGAATAATAATATAGATAATTATGGACAAGTAATAAAGTTATATGTATAACTCAAAATATATAATTAGCTTCAACTGTAGGCTAAGTAGTTATGCATATATTTAAAGTTAATGAATACCATTATGCTAAACTCCAGCCAGGATATGAAACAACGACGTCATCACCAAAAAAAAGATATTTATATACACTTAAAAAGTCAATCCTAGCCGACCATAAATATTATAGTTCACAATGTTTTGCCAAGTATTTTTGCAAAAATTTGTGCCTCGAAAAGCTTGTATTATCACGTTCGAAGAATATCGAACATTATCGATTTGGCTCCATGATTATCCTCCATGAGTAGGTCAAAAAATGTTTTTTTTTTTACATCCAATGATAGAGTTTCCTTTTTCCCTTAACAATAGTGGAGGATTTGAACTTCTGACCTTTAAATTATCGTATGTACTTGAAATCAATTTAGCTACATTCGTTTTAGCCGATAAAACATAATTAACAATTATACTACATATAATATAAGAAGGCCCCTCTCTCTTACTTTTCCCCCCTCTTTTGTGGGTTCAATATTTATGACCAAAAACTAACCCTAATTCTAGAGAGAGAGAGTATTATAAAGAAACCAAAGTCAAAAGGGCTAATAGAGTCTATAGAAGTAAATAAGTTGGAGAAGAGCCCATTTATTTAGGGTAGATATATATGGGACATATACCCTATAATACAATAAGCAAACTTAGAGTTTTAGGTGAAAATTAATAATAATTATGAGTGTAGTGTTCATTAAACCTTTTAATTCACCGACACTAGTCTCAATCTATTCCAATTTTATGTACACAAAATCAAAATCAAAATAATTTATATAATTTTATTCAAATTATACTAAATTATTATAGGGAATAAAATTTTAACTTTTTTGAATGATAGGGTGTTAAATTTTGTAATTGAACTTAAACTACGGGGTATAATATTGAGATATAAAATAGAGTATAATTTGATGCATCGTTACAATTTTAAAAACATATACATGTTATATATTAAACTTTAAAAGTACCGAAACTAGTAATCTATCTTATATTATCGTTTTTTTTATGAACTGGACTGTTATTTTTGTGAAAGACATCGAAAAACGAAGAAACGTGCTCATTTAATCAAATTAAAGTGGAAAAAAAAAAGAAAAAAAATGAAATAAGGGTTGATTGAATAGTGGCCTAAATTCCTCAACCATATATTCATTTCTAAGTTTTTTGATTTTTCACCATCCCCATCACTTCCCTATATTATGTTCCTTCCCCTCTTTTGGTCCTCTCACATGTACTTTGGCCTTCACATTCTGACACACTCAGTCTCTCTTTCCTTCATATTCTTTTCAAAATCATGGTACCATCAAAGAAGTTTAGAGGTGTTAGGCAAAGACATTGGGGATCTTGGGTCTCCGAAATTCGTCACCCTCTTCTGTAAGTCGACGCTCTCTTTCTCGTAGTTAGGGTTTGTTTCTCTCGTTCAATCTAAAAGCTTAAGAAAGTCGTATCAAACACTTTGTTTCGTCCTCTCGATCTTTTCTTTTTTCTATAGACTTCACCGTATATATATTATCTATCAAACTCACCAAATGGAGCTTGGGGTTATGATATTACTACTCATTTTGTTTTTCCTTTTCTTTTCTTTTTTTTAATTTCTATGATATATGTTTTCTCTTATTTGATTTTGAAAATATTTTTTAAATGGCAGCTAATGAAGTTGAAAAGAAACACATTAATGTTGATATTAGGCTAAGATTTTAAAACTAGAAAACGAAATGGTTACCATTTTTTAATTTACTAAATACAGAAGTAATTTAGGCTAACAAATTAGGTTAGAGAACTCAAATATATTTTTGTTTTTTTTTAATCATAGAAAATAATAAATATTTTATCTTATATATGGATTTAAATATTAGACTCAAACAATGTGATTAAGATTCAAAACTTCCACATTTAAAGAGTTAAATAATATCTAATTTAGTTAAGAGAATTATGGTTGTGTTAATGAGTTATTAATGACATTAAAATGAAGAGATAATAATAAAACAAAATTGTGCCAATAAGTAATTATATATTGGTGAGAAAAATAATTAACCTTATTAAAAAGTTTGAATAAAAAATTATTTTAGATGATAAAATGATTGAAAATACTTGTCATTTTCCTAATTTTGTTATATTTAAAAATATTTTTTATAATAAATATAGGAAGAGAAGAGTTTGGTTGGGGACGTTTGAGACGGCGGAGGAGGCAGCAAGAGCTTATGATCAAGCCGCCGTGTTAATGAGCGGCCGGAATGCGAAAACTAACTTTCCAATGAGCCAAACGGCGGTGTCGGAGTTCGAAAAACCTGACAATAATATCATTTCTCCATCTTCTCCAAAGGGCTTATCTGAGATTCTCCACGCCAAGCTCCGAAAATGCAGCAAGGTGCCATCGCCATCGATGACGTGTCTCCGACTCGACACCGAAAATTCCCACATCGGCGTTTGGCAGAAACGCGCTGGCCAACGCTCCGACTCCAGCTGGGTCATGACCGTTCATCTTGGAAAAACCAACTCCTCCTCCTCCACCACGGCCTCCGCCGCAGGAGACGACGACGACGGTGGGCAGGTGAAGAGGAACAAAAAAAGTGGGTGTTTTTCTGGTTTGATGTCGTCGGAAGGTGGAAGTGGTGGGAGCTGCCACATGAGGAAGTTGGAAATGGATGATGAAGAAGAGAGAATTGCATTACAAATGATTGAGGAATTGCTAAGCAGAAATTATGGTAACCCATCTGAAATTATTCAACTTCAAGATCATCATCAAGGGGAGGAACCAACTTTTTTACCCTCTCTAATTTAACTAATTATATATATATATATAACACATACATATATATAGTTGTGCATTTATTATAATATAATTATATGATATAATATAGTGTTAAAATAATAAGGCTAAATTTAAAAAATAAATAAACTTTGCCCTTTATTTAAAAGATACAAATTAATCTTTTGAAAACTAAAATATTATCTTTTGATGACTTTATTTAAGTGTTTCCTTATATAAATTAAGGATGATAATAATGGTTGTGGTAGGGACATTGTTTGGATCTCTTCGTTTTCGTTCTAGCAGTACCACATCGATTTCAGGTCTCAATTTTTTGTCTGACGTTCACTGTTGAAGAGTAGTTTTGAAATGTTTCGAAAGTATATAGATAATTTTTAGAAGATTTGGGGTATTTTTTAAATAAAGGGCAAAGAGGGAGGTACTTTTTGGTAATTTGGCCTAAAAATAATTTATGTATATGCATGTATTTAATTTATACATGTATCAATGTGTCGTTTAATTGTACATTTGGTATAAGATATAGAGATTATTGTGAAAGAATTTTTCCTTCGATCCATATATTTGTATTTGTTGAACATGTGGCTTATTGTTTTAACAGTTATGTTCGGGTTTTTTTTCCTTACATTTAGTATGGAAGATCGAAACTTTTTTATCTCACCGTTGATAAAAAGAATTTTATTATTAATCAACATGACCATAACTCGATATTTATTACTCTCGAAAGGTTTGAGATTCACTTCTCTCATCCCACGTATTGTAAAAAAAAAAAAACTAACCATGATAATTGAAATTCTTGGATAAGATGTCTTAATTATATTGTTTATTATATTTTGATTAATTTGAAATTCTTTTGGAATAGAATATTGTAATTTGGATCAATTGTTCATATTCTATCTAAATTAATTTTATGAGATTTTCCTTTCAGAATTTGTCGTGAATAGTTTAGTAAGATTAAATTTTAAACACAAAATCAAAATCCGAAAATCTTCCTCTGCAATCTCTTGTTTAATAAGACAAGTTTGCTCTTTTTGTCCAATAATAAAATGGAGGGATGATGGATCAAATTGATAGTTCAAGAATTGTTATTGTCACGAACCCTATAGTTTAGGGATGATTTGTGAAATTTTCCCAAAAAATATTTAATAAGTTAGATCTAAGTGTAGCATAAGAGTATTAAAAAGTATATTATTCTTTAAATTATAATATTTTTCTTGCAACATCATGTATGAAAGAACTCCATTGATGTTAGAAATTTAGGTAAGAATTATTTCAACATTTAGTTGGGAAATTAATGTAAACTTTAACCACTTTGAAAATAGAGATACAAATTTTCAAAAAAAAAAAAATAAATAATAATAATTCCAAAAATTCCAAAAATATTGGACCTTTGGGTTGATAATGATAGGATGTTTGTGCATAATTTGTTAAACATGTCTTTCTTCCCCTTCTTTGTAGTGACATTGTTTTTCTTTTAATTTGTGGTCCTCAAAGTTTAGGACTACCACTCTTAAATTTTCACCAAATTTTGTACCAAATTTGTTGAAATTCAATCCCTTGACAATATAATAATAACGAAAAGTCGGGAAAATTTTACAAGAACGATGTAAAGTTTGGCAGCGTAGAACAAAATCTATGGCGTGAACATAGAGATCAAAAAGTATATATGTGCTACTAACGTAATAGAAAGTTGTGTTACTCGTTTGTTACTATTGAAATGTTTTAAGCAATTTGGACATAAAATAGTTCAACGATTGGGTAAGAACATTTTTCATACGACTTAAACGTTATGTGTATATACAGATTGTGCCACGTTGTTAGAGTTAAAAAGATACAGAGCCAATACATATTTGGTTTATGATCACGTTTGGGATTGGTGTCGTATGTGGTTCTTACGCTCGTTTGATCGTTAATTGACTTTGACAAGATGGTAACATGACAATGAATATATGATGAATTGACTCTAATGTGATGTGGCAATGTAAAATTAGGTGACAAAATCATTCCAAATCTTTAAAAAAAGAAATTAAATCTTTTGTTTTCTTCGATTGTTAGAGGAGAGGGAGAAGGAGAAAGTAAGACCCTCACACGAAAGTGAATTATAAATTTTGATTTAAATCTTAGACCGAGAATAAAAGTATTTGTTTGAAAATTTTAGGGACTAAACGTGTATTTTACTCTTAAAAAAATTCAAAATATTTTAGAAATGTATATTATTATTTCTTTCTAATAGTTTGCATGTATTAATTGTTTAAGGTTAAAAGATTGATACATAATAACAAAGTGGAGGATACGTAACATTTTAAAAGAATTACAAATATAGTAAAATCTATCAATGATAATATATTATATCTCAGATAGAAATCTAAAAACAAAAACTGTGAACGTTGGATATAATTTTTTTTTTATTTGTAAATTCTTTTATATCTTATAATACGTGAAGAATGATAGTTATATTTACAATTGCCGTTAAAATGACTACGTGACAATCTAACTACTAATGGTTAATGAAGGCAACTTTGAGGGCCAAGTTGCATTGAAATTATTTGAACCAACAATGTCACAATTATTTATGTTCATCTTCCTTTTCTTTTTATTTATAATTTTTTTTTCTTTTTCCTCCCATTCTAAGCAAGAAAGGATAGTATATATATATTATAATAATGACAAAAATAAAAATAAAAGTTCATTTAGCAAACCATGAAGGTAAAAAAAAAATATTATCAAAACTTAATTTGAGGGTTGTTTTAATTTTAATTTTTTTTTATTATTATTATTAAAATAAATATTTTCAAATATAATAAAATGAATTAAAAAATAAATATGTTAGATGATGGACCTATTAGTCGCTACACAATAAAGCCCATTATTTTTTCCCTCCAAAGGTCCAAAGATTAAGCCCATTAACTTTTACATTGAGCTTGGTTAATAAATATATGGCTTACTACTCTTTCACAATCTTAATTTCACAAAATAAAATGCACTTAAAAATTATTTTATAATAACAAAACTTCTAAAACTCATTAAGAATATAACAAAATATTACAATCTATTGTTTGTGTTGTTTGTGTCTATCATGCCTATCTTGATCTATCATGATACATAGACAAATATAGTAAGTAGTCTATCATGGTTCATTGTAAATAAGTTGTAATATTTTGCTATATTTTATAAATATTTAGTTCATACCTAAACTATCTTCGTTTAGATAAATAAAATCTAATATAAACATGTATCTTCGATCATTAAAAAATTGGAAAAAAAATCAGTTTCTACCCCAAACTAGGTAAAAGACAATCAATTTCTATCTTCTTTCTTCTCGATTTATATTTAAAAAAGAACTTTCGGTTTTGTCTATTTAAATCTTGAACTTGAGTAGACATTATTATTTCCGGATATTTGATTCAATAATAATCAACATGAATAAAGAATTATAATAATAATTTAAAATCTCTCACTCTATATATATACACATGCACACACACATATATATATATAGAGAGATTTGGAGAATATTTTAATTCAAGCCAACCGACCAATCAGAAACTTACATGTAATAAATAGGAATTAAAAAATAATTATAAATCCTCATCCATCGCTTTGAGAGAAAGGAATAAAACCCCAAAATATGCTGAAAGAAGATTAAAGGGATATTCGAAGAAAAATTCTTCGAATATTCTTTCTCTTACCGTTATATTCCTTCAATTCTCCTTTCTTTTCTCTAACTGCTTCACAACATTTCACAAATCCCCATTATTACCACTTCTCATTTTCTCCGGTGTCGGAAACTGTGGTTATGAAGTTCGGCAAGAGTCTGAGCAACCAGATCGAGGAAACTTTGCCGGAGTGGCGGGATAAGTTTTTGTCTTACAAGGAGTTGAAGAAACGGCTCAAGCTTGTGGAGCCTAAAGGCGGTGAACGCCTGAGTAAGCGGCCCAGAATTGATGCGGAGGATGGAGAGAAGGATGATTTTTCGTCGAGTGAGGAGATGAATTTCATTAAGTTGTTGGAGGATGAGCTTGAGAAATTTAATAGTTTCTTTGTTGAAAAGGAGGAAGAGTATATCATCAGGTTGAAGGTAATTTTCTTGTTCGATTCTAGTTTTCAATTTTCGTTGACATCTGTATTTCGATTTCTTCTAGAGAGATTAATTTGAATTAGACCTAGGATTTTGTTCATTCCGTTTGCAATTAGTGAAGTAGAATGACGATTCGATTCAGGAATTTGACCTAGCCGCATGAACCAGAATGAACACGACAAAAATCTGATTCATAGATGTCCTTGGATCGATTTAGGCATTTAATCCTGTAATTCTGTTAACAACATTTTCGGAGATTGATTGTTCATGTATGTGGTTTATGTCGAGCTGTAGAACTCTTTGATGATTCACATTCATTCAAGATTTCGAGTAGAGGAGAATCTTTGGATTTAGAAATTTGTTCCAATAGAAGATTGTATTGTTGAATTTCGTCTCTTAAGAAGTTATAACCAATGATCGTTACAGGTCCATGCTGATGACCAAATTGCTTCCACTTTTGTTTTTGAATATAATTCAGGAGCTACAAGATAGGGTAGGAAAAGCAATGGATTCCAATGAAGAGATGATTAAAATTCGCAAGGAAATTGTGGACTTCCATGGAGAAATGGTTCTCTTGGAGAATTATAGTGCCCTTAACTTTACAGGTACAAATCGATTGTTAATTTTTTCTTTTCTACTTTTTGACAAATTGCAAAATCCACCTCAATTACGGTAATAGTTGCAATTACACCCTCAAAATTGTAAAGACTAAGCCTTCAAACTTTTAGAAATCTTAAAATTAAACTTTTAAATTTCATAAAAATTGAACTCCGAAAAGTCAATTGTTACAATTTTTACCATTATGTAAAATTAAGAGTCCAATTTTAATATTTGTGTTAGTTTGAGAACTCAATTTTTACAATTGAAAGATTAAAAATATAACTGCAACTACCACCCTACTTCAAGGGTTTTTTGCAATTAGTCTATCATTTTTCTTTTGCCTTTCAATTATCCTATCCCAATTTTATGTATTGATTGGTTGGCAATTGGCCTGCTTGAATGTATATTTATACCCTCTTGCAGTCAAGCCTTGAATATGACATCTTTTGTCTCTTTCTTTGATTTCGGTGAAAAGTATGTGGTATTGATGAACTTTATGCTATTTTAATGTTCTTACGGCACATAATGATATCTTTAATATTTTACACTTCAAATTGTGACCACAAACTGTTGAATCAATTCCTTTATGCTTAGAATATGCTTCGGTTTCCTTTAAAAAAGAAACTCACTTTATAATACTAAAGAAATTCTTCACTGCTCACATCTTGCATACCTTGTTTCTTTTATAGGACTTGTGAAAATCCTAAAGAAGTATGACAAAAGGACAGGCACGCTAATCCGCCTGCCCTACAGCCAGAAAGTTCTGCAACAGCCCTTCTTTACGACCGACCTGCTTTACTCACTTGTGAAGCAGTGTGAGATGATGTTGGATCTTCTCTTCCCTTTGAATGAGCTACCGTCTACTGGTTCGAACGGAGTCGATGAAGTCGGTGCACCAACAAAGCCAGGCACCACCAACATTGATGATCTCCTTAAAGCAACCAAGGAGCTATCAGAGATTGAGTATATGGAGTCACTTTATATGAAAAGCACTGTTTCTGCTTTACGGGTTTTGAAGGAAATCCGAAGTAGGAGCTCGACCGTGAGTGTCTTCTCGTTGCCACCATTGCAAATGAATGGATTAGAGGATACATGGAAGAACGTTCCGGTGCTAGAAGAAGTAGCTAAGTAGAGGAAGGTTCAAACAGATATCACCAACTACAAGAAAGTTCCCTTTTAGTTTTGTATGTCTTCCTTCTATGTTCGTGTGGAGTACTTTTGAATACTAACAGTGACAAATGTAAAACTGAATTATAAAGTTCAAATGATGTAGATCTTATAAAGGAATGGTAATATATATTTATGATGTATTTAGCAACTCTTTTTTTTTTTCTATTAAACACAGTAAGCACTTCAGTTGATGATATATAATGATTCCGGAGCCGAAGGGCGAAAAAAAAATAAAATAAGAAAAACTAAACGTAAGTCATTTGCTGATTTGTCAATGGCTGAAACAAATACGAGCAAATGATGGGAAAAAATGTAAGCCATTTGCTAAAAAACTGAAGCTAATGCTCCAAACGCTCCTCAATGTAATTGCCACTACTTATCTCTAAACCCTTTGATGAATAACTTGTAGATTCTTTCTCTTGTATCGAACAATATAAGACTATCAACTACATTGTTCCAACCCCAAAGTTTTCTTTCTCGGACACCGAAGCTCTACGAAAGATTACCCAATTTTTTTAAGGGATCCAATCCCAGAATTTATAGGGGTTAGAGAAGGTATTAAATACCTAACTACTAGAGTATACCTAAGTCAACAACTCCTATGAATCCTAGGATTAGACATTAGGTAAATAAGGTGGAAATGCCCCCAAGGTGCAGCCCCGTTGGCAAGGGATTGAAGTCTCTTAGTCGAACCAACCTAGAGGTCCCAAGTTCTACCTTTGGGTTAACTTGGTACCAAAAAATAAAATTGGAAGCGTATGGGATGTTGAGTTATGAAATTTGAAGTTAATATCCTAAAGTTGAAAAGCAGGGTACATAGTTGAAAGTTGGGGTTCTTAAAAAAATGTGCAAAAGAGAGAGGGGAAGATGGTGTTCTTGTATAAATATGTGAACTTTGATAGTAACTATCAAAGTTCAGTTATTTAACACAACTCTTATAGTAATGAAATCGGTGTGTCAAACACCCCCTTGATGTCTCATAGATCTAGGCCTTGGGGTGGGCGTAGAATAGCCTATAGGAGAGCAAACTCTGACTCCCAGTAAGAGAAAAGGGTGGAAAATGATCACATTTAATGAACAGAAAATAGGAATGCATATTAGAAATAACTCGGTGTCCTGTAAAATGCTAAACAATGGAAAGGAGTTGATTAATTGAAAGAAGTGAACAATAAAACCTAACACTCACAAGGCCATGCTTTCAAAACGAATTCAGAATGATCCATCCAAGCAAACAGCTGGCTGCCTTGAAGGTCACTTCTTTTCAGCATTTTCAACCTTTTCAGCATTTTCAGCATTTCCTTTCTCGTAACGACGTCTGAATTTGGCAAGCTGCCCAACACTTTCAGCCATTTGGCGCTTTGCTCTGAGGTGGTAGACTTTACCGACATGGTGTATCTTGGTCATCATAACATGCATCAATCTGCCACTCTGAGTGACATATGATATATACTGCAATTGAGGGTGCACGCCTTTCTTCATTGTACAGATCTGTAATCATATCTGGTACTTACAAATCAAAGCTTCTACAAAAATAATTGATGTTAAATTTCAGATTTAGTCCCTAAACTTTTAAGTTCGCATCTATTTGGCCCGTGAACTATCCAACCATAGGTCCTTAAACTTTCACTTTTGTATCGAATAGGTCCTTGTAGTTTAATAAGTGTTTTGTATGTCCTTAATCTTTCCAATTTCCGTTGTGTCAAATAAGTCACTAAAGTTTTGATTTTGTATCTAATAGGTCCTTGACCTCTTCAACATTTTTTAAAATTCAGGACTAAGTAGACATAAAATTGAAAGTTCATAGGCTCAACTTAGAAGTTTAACCAAAATTGATATTCAAACAGAAAAGGAACAATCATAGTAAAGCGAAGCCACATTTGAATCTAATACCAAAAGTTGCAATTCTCTATGGACAACTTTTTTGTTTATACGTGGGGAAGCGAAGAACGATGAATATGCACAACACAACTATACCACCTACAACAAGAATTTCGTCAAACATTTGGTGGGCTCTAGCCTCTATGTAGTGTTCAATGTTCATCCTCCCAAAGGAGTAGAAATTGGGAAGTGACAACCACATTGAGGGAATATGAAGAAGCATGATCATGCACAAATATACCATTTTATTGTAGAATTTCATCAAACATTTGGTGGGCACTATGCAATGTTGAATGTTCGTCATCCCAAAAGAGCAGAAACTAAGAAAGTGACAGCCACACTAAGGAGGAATGAAGAAGGATAAACAAATACAAACATACAACTTCATAGAAGAATTTCATCAAACGGCTGGTGAGCATTGCGAAATGTTCAATATTCGTAACCCAAAAAGAGTATGAAATTTGAAAATGACCACCACAATGAAGCTGTGAGAAGACTGTAAGATACTTCTCACTAATTTATCCCAAACCCTAAAGCGGCCGCGTACCCACATATTTTCTCAGCAAGTAAAAAATTGATCTTGATGAAACAGGAATCTCTCGCGTGGATTTAACGATAAAGAATACAAATAGGTAACTCCAGAGAAAATCATCCACAAAATATCATATACAGAAACAATCCTAAAACTGGGAATTGGAAGAAATTAAATTTACGCCTTAAAAAATGGAGACTCAACTTACAGATATTAACAACCCCCAGTATCAAAATCTTCCTCTCCAAGGCTCTGATTGCTGAAACACGTCCGTTTCTGAAAACATCAACGAATTAGTACTTACAAATTAGGTTGAATCATTCATATAATGGGAAGAAATAAGATTGAAAATAGAAGAAGAAAAAAGGATAGAGAAAGAGAGTACCTTTGTGTAAAGAAGAAGAAGAAGCTAATTATGGAGTTTGTAAGAAGAAGCTCTGTTTATTTCACGGCGGGGCGGCGGGTAAGGTAGACGGTGAAGAGAGTTGTTCAATTACTCTTATGTCCTCGATGAAAATGCCAACAAATTAACACATACCAAGGGTATTTTGGTCAATTAGACTCCAAATTACTAATTTTATCCGTTAAAACCTTGAATTTTTATAAGCCTATCAATATACACGTTACTCCAAATTTTATTTGACTGATATAGTGTAAAACTTATAATTTAATTCAATTGAATTTATAAATTTTGCAGTAAAATTATCTATGCAACAATTCTCGTATGTGTTTGTAGACCTCTTCAAATATCTGTTTTACCAAGTAAATTGATTAATTTATGAAAATTTAGGAATTTAATTGATATAATTATAAGTTTTACACGAGTTTTTCTTTTTAGTTGGAATATAATGGGATAAAATGGTATACTTACCAAAGTTTAAATCTAAATTAATATAATTATTAGTTTAGGATTTAAATTGGTAGCTATGAAGGTAAAAATTGATATTTTACATTTTTTCAAACGAGTTAAATATTTATTATTTATATTAATTTCACTTTACTACTTCTTGTTGCTTTTTTTTTTTTTTTTTTTTACCTTATACAATTTATTTTTTTTGTTACAAAATAATAGGAACGTTGATATAGAACTTATGGATATGTAAAAATGTCGATGAAAATATCTACACAGTGACAAAAACTTGATACCATGGATGCCATTTTCTCATGCAAGGCTTTACAATAGTTGCCCTAACGAGACGGGAAATTATTGATTGAGGAGGAAATGAGAGCATGATTGAATTTCTTCGTTAACTTAATAGAGGTAGCGTAAGAAGTATGTTTTGCGGCTGAGTTATTCGTTTGTGTTCTACACAAATGTTGTCTAGTGTATTTGGATTGACTTGATAATATTAATTTGTTTTCATTAGGAGGTTTAAAAAAAAATTCAACTTAACAACTAAATGGATGACATCGACACATCTAATTTGGAATGATACATTTAGTAAGAATAGGTAATCAAATAGGGGTGGTGTGTAAAGTCAGGCAGATTGTCTCGTGAGATTAGTCAAGGTGCGAGTAAGCTGCCTCAAACATTCACGAATATAAAAAAACAAAAGAATGATGTATATGAACGAGAGAGTCATTTGTGTCACCGCCTCTGCCTCATTCTATAAATCTTTTAGCTTTGACGTATAGTATTTATTATCATTAAAAAACCTGAAATCATATACCAGTCATATGCTACATCTCAAACATTTCAAAGCTTCAAGTGAATGCAACAAAACAAATGGTAAATAGCAGAAAAAACATTCATAATTTCAATTAAGAACTTAGGGAATTAAATGAACCATTATACAAAATTACTGAAACTAGTATGTATTTCCATCTCACATAACTCATAAATTTACTTAAAATACTCCAATTTCTAATGCAGGTGAAAGAGAACTCATACTTTGCAATACAAAGTACTAACTGTCAGCTGTACTCATAAATCCACCCACAAAACCAGCTCCATTACAGCCCCCACAAAGGATATCCCTTTTGCCTCTGCAATGTTAAAGACTTGGCTAGTTTAAATGGACTAGTAAAGAACCTCAAATTTAATCATTAACAAAATGATAACATAATCTGTACCGTTAATTCTTTCAAGAAAATCTATTAGATATTTCAAAAGAAACAACGACTGTGATTGAAATAGCTAAAATATAACAAATGCAATGTGAACTTTAAATATGTCCTTTGGAATTAGACTTGGCTAGTTTATAATAAACAGAAAGGTTAAGTGGTTTTAGACATATAGCACAGTTAAGTGGTTAGAGGTTCGAATCCTTACGATTGAACTCGTAGTAAATGCAAATCGTGGAATTTATAATCTTATATCCTAGGATAAGGACACTGCAGGAGAGTTTTTGTTAAGTAAATGACTCGTTAGGATCATTGGAATGTGATTTTGAGCTCACATAACGTAAACTCAGCTCAAAACATAAACTTGAGTTTTCTAGCTTCTGATCACAAGTGCCTAGTTTGTGAGCTAGATACCCCCTTATAACAAAACTAAATTGTGCAACTTATATTTGCAAGAATTAGATGCAAGCTTGACCACTCATTATATTCCACCCTAGTGCTTCTAAGTTATCTCAATGTTTGTCTCTAGTAATTCAAACCTTCCATTTTGGTTTACGTGTCTTTATAATTTAAACTTCTAGAATGAAGCCAAGTTATAGGTAAGGTAGACAAAATAACATTATGATCAAGGAGGGTTTGTTCATCAATACCTGCACAACCAGCATAAGCCACCAGCTTTAAACTGTCCATTGAAGTGATCTACTGAATTAACGCCTGTTCCTTTACACTGAGAACATAGGACAGCACCTAAAAATTGAGAAGAAAAAGTTATATGTAAACTCAGTCTCAATACTTGTTTCATATCTTAACTTTGTTCAAGTGGGGCTGTGTGTAATTTTCAGATTGAAAATAAAACGAGAAAGAACAGATCCGTTTTATTTGGGGGTGCAGCAATGTTTCCAACCTCCCATTATAGAGTTTTGTGAGCTTTTGTAGAGTGATTCCTCAGAAGATAAATCATTATCAAGCAATTGTAGACTCGTGTACTTTTTCTCCTTGACATTTAAGTGAAACTTGCATCAGTAGTACAAAGCTAGATGTAGCCACATTGGATGAACCAATATAAATTTGGTGTTCATTTCTCCTCCTTTATCTTGATTTTATTATGGTTCTTATTGCTTAGAAGTTTTAGGTCGGTTTATCTTTTCTTATACGTTGAGTTCCAATCGTTTCTTATGCGATACTTGGAACTAAAATCTGATACAGGATTTGAATAATTTAGTGTAAGAAGACAAATATTTTATCATCCTCTAACATAGAGCTTGCAAAATCTTTACATTGTTATTCGTATTCCTTTATTATATTACAATTACTGGGATGGGGGAATCAAATCTCACGCCTCAAGGCTAATAATACAAGTTCATTTCAGTTAAGCTATGCTCATGATGGCTCTTATTCCTTCAATTCAAAAACATACAAGGGATTTTCTGTAAAATATTGACCGAATTGAAACCAAAGGTTATCATTATTTCTCTGTCTCTCTCTAAATCTATTATCAAATTCCAACCATATTTGCTTTCTTCTAAGTTCGATCAAATGTGCTTGGAACTGTACAAAATCAAGTTCTACCTGCCTTTGCATAATAATCAAGAAAACATAGTCGAACTTACAGTTGATTTGTTACAACTTTTTTTCCCTTTTTGGATAAGAGAGAACTTTCATTCAGTTACCTCCCCCTTTCTAAGAGTTCATAACTTATAATTTTGTACCATTCAAAAGCTTGACAGAAAGTGAAGAAACGCATTGATTGAAGGAATAAAGATGGAGGTCTCCAGTTTCTATACATACCATTTCCATCGCAGTCAGTGCAAACTATGCTTTTGTATTTTGTGGTTGGTTTACTATCTTCACCATCTGAAGCCTGCCAAACCAAGAATAAGAACACATTCTGAGAAACTGAAAAAGAAGAGTAAATTGTGTTCTTTTTCATGTAGTTCAATGGTGATCAGCTTACGAGGTCCTTTTGCAATTATGACCTTAGTTTGATTTTGCTGGATTGAGTCTAGTCTTTGGGTCTCCTATTCTTGTGGGCTTGTTTGTTTTTGTATGACTTTGTATAGTCTGTCATTTTGTTCGATGAAAGCTTGGTCTTATAAAAAGAAAAAAGGTGTAATTAGGTCGAATTGGATTCGTTTTAAGCCAAAACCGACATTAAAACCAATTTTCTTAAGAAATCAAATCAACTAACCATCATACTTCAAAGTTCAAACCAACAAAACCAACTTGATTTGGTCAGTTTCATCTTACACCCCTGTATTTCAAAACAATTAATATTTATCTACCTAGCTAATGGTTGTTCAAACAAACATTTTCACTCATACATTAAGAAGGACAGGGTCTTTAACCTTAGAGATGCCTTTTGATCGGTAATATGAACTATCATCTATAATAAAATTGTTCTCTACCTCTACCCACGGACATAGCTACTGCACTATTAGTGAATCATGTAAATTTGTATGTCAATTCTCCATTGTTTTACTTTTTTTTTTATTCTATCATTATTTGTTGATTTCTTAACAAAACCCATAGCCAAAGACAGGCAGTAGAGAATGAAAGACTATTCCATAACTTCCAATTCCACAATTCACAAAAGTTCCAACAATTTATCCACAAAAAATCCATAAGCAAACAAGTTCATTTCACTTAAAAGAAGTAAAAATAGGAAAGAAATGCCCAAAGAAAGCATACCTTGACCTCAAAAGACAAATGCCTAATGGGGTTTGTTCTTTGAAACGCCTCATTTATCCTAAAAGCCTTCTGAGGCACTGAATTTCCAACAAGAACCCCTACAAAATACGAAAAGAAAGGGCCATAAACACATTTTAAAAGAGAAATTAACAGAAACAAAACCATACAACTCTTGTAGAGAAAGTGCATAAATAGCTGATTTGGAGAAGAAGATACCAGGTTTGGGATTGTTGGAGTGATTAAAGGAGCAAATGGGTGAGGAAGAACATATTGAAAAAGCCATTTAAATGGGGGGTTTTGGAATTTGAATTTGTTCTTGATGAGTGAAATTCAGAAGTTTTCTGATGAGCTTAACGCTCTGCTTCTTCAGTGTGTGATTTTAGTTGGTGGGAAATGAAGCAAATTTAACTAGATAAGGCCCATTATCCCCCTCCATTTAATTACCAAATTACCCTCTTTCAACTTTTTCCTTCAAAATTTGATTTTTATATTTATATAAAAATGATAAATCGTTAAAAGCACTTTTAGTCTTTAAATTTATATAAATTTAGTATTGAATTTTAACCAGTAATGATTCACATAATTTGATATCTAAACTTTAATAAATAAAAGGTAAATGAGAAATTTTTTTAAGTACATTTTGGGACATTTCAACATCCAATTAATTGAGAGTTAAAACATATTGCAAAACTTATAGGAGAGAGTGACCAAAGACCATGAATTTACTCATTAATCATACATTCTCAACACAGATTTATATGTTTTAGAGGGGTATTTAAATAAATTTAAAGGATACAGGGGTATTTGTGTAAATTTAGTTTTCTTCTGCATGAGCCAACACTTTCACTTCCACTCGTTTCTCGTCCTCATAAGAAAGCAGCAATTTTGATTTGTTTTCAAAGAACAGAAGCTAATTCAGGATCATGGGGTGCACTCTCTTCTCTTCTCCTCCATTTTTATCTTCTCCAAGTGAGTTTTTTAATTCCCAAGTTCTTATGATAAGAGCTCTTGTGTAATTTATTCTTTGTTTCTTCAGGGTTTTACCCTTTTCTTCAAGGGAAATGTCTTTTCTTTTTGCCTTAACAAATTCTGATATTTGATTACTTAGTCTCAGTTTCAATTTTTGAGTAATGGGTTTGATTTTTGTGGGAAAAAAGTTACTTAAGAAGAATTAATTGTTTGTTTGATCAGTTAAAGAAGTGGATGATTCTCTGAGGAATTTGAGAAGCTCATTTTTTGGTTCCCATATAGTGTATGATAAAAGTCTTCTGAGAAGGAACATGAAATGTAGCAGTGGAAGCTTCTCTGTGGTGGCCTCAGTGGTTTTCTTCCTCACCTTTCTTCATTTACTTTCAATGTCTGTGGTGGATTTTTTTTTCTTTTGTCTTTTTTGCATTACATTTATCCACATATGTCTTCTTCCAACATTGCTTTTACAAAATGTAGAACTTTTTTGAGCTGATTTTATGTTTCTTGAAACATCAGATCTGTTTTGTTTGCTTAAATCCTTAGTTGGAACTTTGATGCTTATGTACAACACGACCAAGCTCAGTGGTTAAAACACCTGCACCTTATCTTCTGATTGAAGGTTACTAAAAATAGTCTTTAAAACGGTTCGGATTACTAATTTCGTTTTGGTACCTAAACTTTCGAATATTTTGTTTTAATTCTTTGATTTCCAATGTTTTGCGTAAATAAATTGTCTTGTATTCACTTCATTGTCGGACTCTCTTTATCACCACATTATTTATTTACTTATTTTTAGTGAAAAGAAGGAGGAAGAAAACTAACTTTTATGTTTCATAGCTTGGAAAGAGAGTCAAGGGCCGAGAGACTGTAATACCTGATCCAGATTACCGAATTCCAATAGTCTTACTTGGTAGGTACTAAAGAATTGATCTTTGCCTGATAACTTTTGATAACTTGTTTAGAAGTCCAGACATTTAGAGGATAAAAAGTATTGTTGTAGATTGATGGATTTTCGGGTTAGTTTCTGAATGTCATGTAAAATCTAGGTAAAGGAGGGTGACATAGCGACAAAACACACGTATACTTACACTTTCTAGTTTCACCAATGGCTTGGTGTAATCTGCAAAGTACATTGTAATGTCACTTGGCATGTTAGAAAGAAAGGTTCTCTAGTGTTAAAATCACTCCCCTGATTGACATATTAGAAAGGTCTTGTAGTTTCAAAATCACTACTAACAGGAGAATAATGCTCTTCATTTTTTCATAATCATTAATCATTTATATTGTCCAGTTTAGATTGAAGCTCACATAACTTTATCTCTGGATTCTGCACAAAATACTTCGTATCAGCGAGGATTTGTCCTTTTTTCCCCTAACATTTGATGTAGGATTACGTTTTCGTTTCTAACAAATTAATGTAGACCATTATTTTTGTTAGCAATTTACCTTCCCCTGCATCTTTTAAGTCCTTCATAATTGTAACAGGTGCTGCTGGCGGGCTAGCTTATACTGATAATTTGCTACAAGCTGTACCTATTGGTCTTCTTGGGCTCCTGCTACTGGTCCAGGTAATAATAAAAAAGAATAGACCTTCAAGAGAGAAAGCAAGATCTTGAAATATATTCAGAAGATGCCTTCAAATTTCTTAATAAGGTATTGAAGATACATGAATGCTTTCTAAGTATCAGTTGATGGTTTTTCCTCCTTCTTCCAGGCTACTCGAGTAAGATTTGTCTTTGACAATGAAGCATTGGTATGTTCACTGAAATTCACGAAATATTTGTTTATTGTCGTATCCAATTTGGAATCTGGAAAAGTAGAGATATTTTTTGTTTTTCTTTGCATTTGGTGAAGGAGTTTAAATATCTTTTTGATTCTCTTGAGACCCAAATCTTTGCAAAAGTTACCTAGATTCAAGAATGACAAGATCAGTCTTATGTTCTGTGATTTTAGGAGGTAAAAATAGGAGAGCAGCTTGAGGACTCTGGTGAAAATGCTTTTGTGGGTGGAAAGAATCGTTGGAAGTAGGTATCTTTACGCACTTGATGAACTTTGTCTGTAAAGTGAATTGAATCCATGTCAATGACTGCAGATATTCAACTTTTGTGAACTGGGAGTTATGGTGGCCAAGTTTCCCCATTCTGGTGTACTTCAAAGAAACTCAAACAAAGCCCGAAGGCCAAGTACACTTCTTCCCAGTAATATTTGTAAGTTTTAATTGTTGCAAATGAGGTTTTACCAAGGAAAGCTAGTTATCTTCACTTAAAGAATTTGGCTGGTGGGAAGTTTTGTTAACAAACTGTAAGTTTGCTTTAATGATCAGAATGGAAAGCAACTGTATGATGTCATGGTGGAAAGAGCCGGCCCTTCGAAAACTAGTGGACCGAAAGAATCCTAAAGAACATACCTTTTTCCAACAAACTTGATCAGGTAACACTAACTTGAGATTTGAAAGGCTTAAGTTAAAAAAAACACTACTAATTTCTCTAACTTTAGTTTGTATCGAGTCATTATGTTTTCAAATTTATAACTATTTAGTCTCTATTGTGAACAACATTATTAAGATTTCGTGAAATTCCTTGCATGTGTAGATTGAGTAACTAATTAGAGACTAGATAAGGCTTGTAAACTACTAAGACTAAATTGCTCCGTATTAAAAATTGACACTTTACATGGTAGAAATCAAATTGTTTCAAATTTGGAAGTACAAATTAAAGTTCAAAAATTAAATTGCTACTTCAGTGGATAAATGTTATTTCACCAAAGGTCAGTGATGAAATAAGTACTTTGATGGTTCAATGCTTTTAATAAGTAAAGGCTCCAAATAGAGAAGCAACTTCGAAATTTACTGAGAATTTGCCTCTACAAGTGGTGGATAAAGTTCTAAGTTCTTGACTTGAACCATTTGTTTGCAACAAGCTATGAATCATTTGTCAACCAGTGTCTTCTACTACTCTTAATATTTGTGTACACGTTCAAAAGGATCTCATATATTTGGATGTCGAACTCTCACTGCAGGAAACCTATGGGCGTGATCACAATAAGTTGAATTTACATCAAGATTCTTCTCCATGTACAGAATTAATAGACCAGATTTTGAGGCTGATTTAGTGGCAGCCAAACTTTAGAGTGCCACCATATAAGAAAGTTGATATTACGCATATACAGTAAGAGATATATTCATAGTGTGAGAATTGAATATCTTTATATGTAATTACACCAGTTCTAATGTTATGCTTAAATCGTTTTGTATTCTCATAGCTACGACGGGTGCATGTAGGGGAAAAGGCAAAAACTAATTCAACCATCTTGATTTAGTTAGTTTAGAGCAATGATTGAAATATTTGTTAATATGTTCCCAACTCCCAATGTAGTACAACTAAAAAATACAACACTGGTTACCATTTCAAGTGGTTTTCAATTATCAATTGTTGTATGATAAGTTTTTTTAATCTAGTGATAAAATGGAAGTAACCATCTACAACAAGATCAACTAACAACTAACAACAAACTGAAGCTACAATCAAAATATCAGGAACTAGAAACAATGAATGTGGGAGGCGAAAGAAAGTTTGATACAGTTTGATTCATCAAACTCGATTATCACTTCAAAATGCAGGTCCCAACAGCAGCTTCTTCCGCATACAATAACTCGATTCATATACAAAGAAATGCCTGCTACATGCTTCATCTAAGCAGTTGAGATGAAAATGGCTCTTTTGCAAGACGGTGCTCATACCGTGTTTGATTGTCAGACAAGAAGGAAAACAACGTCTCATATTTTCTTCATGAGAAATGATCTCAAGTGCAGGTTTGTTGTTCCCTGAGCATGCATTGCAAAAGAATTTCAACCAGTCTTTGTGCAATGTGCATCTGTACCGTGTTGAGTGCAATGGTGGTAACCTACAGAATGAAGGAATTCTCTGATCTCCCTTGAACTACTATTACTAGCTTTTAATAGCCTTTCATCTTCCTCATAGATGAGATATGGAGCTTCAGTGCCCTTCCTTGACAAGATTCGCTTTGCCCCTTTCAGCACATGATATTCCCATCCTTGAACATCGATTTTTATTAGAAGCACTCGTTCTGAATCCGGGATTACTTCATCTAGTGGAATTGACTTCACTTGTACTGCTATTTCTTCATTGGATTTGAATGCCAACTTTGCACCAGTTGCTGAGACTGCACTGTTGTCAAGCCGACCAACCAACTGGGTAAAACAAGCAAAAGACAGTGAACATGTTGTTACAGCATTGATTGACTAAAAAATTTAAGTTGTTGAGTGAAGGTAGACTTAATATTATATCATCTAACACTACAAGAAGACCCAACAAGTAAGGTAGATTTAATATTACATCATCTAACACTACAAGAAGACCCAACAAGTAGAACTCGATATAATTGAAGAGGAAATAACATTACAAGGGTTTGAACACGTGGCTTCCTAGATTATTGCTCTTTGGTACCATCTTGAACTTTAGGGAATCAAATTATTGTTCTTATATGTGCAACTTAGGTCTTCTTAAATAGGAAAAATATCTCTTACAAATATGGAAAAGAATAAAAATATAAAAAAAAAATTGAGAATTAATATTTATTCACAAATATATAAATACTTGACACTTTCACTATGCTGCTAGTAAAACTAAGTTTAGATGATGTTTTCTGTCATCAGCTTGTTAGGATACCTCCTAACAAAAGCACTCAAAAGAAAACCAAAAAAAAAAAAAAACACAAAGAAACAATAAAAGATAGAAATATGTATTGCAATATCAATAAATAAAAAATAAAAACCAAAATTTCATAGCCTCTCCCAAATTCTCAGAATGGAAACTCCTCACAAAATGATCCACACCTTTCTAAGGGCACTAGCACACTATTTATAACCAATGCATCCCTGGCTAATAACCCTTATACCCTTACTATTATTCCACTAATAATCTTAATATATCTCCAAATAGGACTATCACACATCTTAATTCCAAAAAGAAATCCAAATATATATCATTCAATATTGCATGTAAGAACTACCTAACCCACACATCCACTAAGAATTCAAACCAAACTAACTCATTTTTCGACTTTGTTCAAGAAGAACATTTAAAAGGGTTTTTATGGCACATATAATCAGTTGGCGATATGAATCCATGAGAGATATTGTAAGAAAACTAGGAGGGGATATTGTCATCAGCAAGAACTTGGCTGGTGAAACGTGAGAATAAAGAGTGTGCTAACGGGTTTGTGATATTCTTAAATAAACAAGAGTACAAGACTATTTCCTGTTACTTTCCATCTCCATTTCAGGTTCGCAACACAATCATTGGTTCTTGATGAGGTTCCATCTTTCTCTTTGACTTCGGTATCAGAGTTCTTATTTCAATTATTTTCTATACAATATCTACGAAGCTTTAACTCCTCTTTTAGCACATTTGTTTTTTATATGTGGTTTGATAATTGAAAGTTGGTGATTCTATAAAATAATAATATTCATAAATGGAAATGACTAAAACACGATCTATATAATTTGATAGAGATAGACTAACCACCACAATATAAACAAATTTTATAACACTAAGGACACTAAATAGATAGACATATATAGAAAATAAACTTCTGAAATATAATATGCAAAGTTAAGTTAACTCTCAATCTTCCTCGGGGCCAATCCATCCAGATAGCTCCCAAAAAGGAACAGTTATGGTCCCATATTTGGAGAACACACAAAGGTAAAGTTTTCGAGATCTAATCAATTCTAATCACAAATGAGAGTGCAGCTTCAGCAACAAGAACCATAAAACTTGTAAAGATTGAAATGATCAAGCAGATAATAATACCTTATGAACAGTGATGTTCCCAAGCCTGTCAGATGCAGCAGCCTCAAACACATTCACCAATTCCCCAACCCTATTCAGATAAATTCCATCACAAATTCTCTGCAAATTTTCAAAAACCGGCTCAAATGCCAAAACACGAAACCCCATCGCAGCAGCAGCAAAACTTGCCATTCCCACATTAGCACCCACATCAACAACAAACCCATTACCGGAATCACCCTTCATCTTCTCCAAAACCTCTTGAATCGTCACTGAAATGTCCGGCTTCCGAAAGGGTTTTCCTTTAAGCATCCGAACAATGTTCTTATGGGGTTTATCAGGCAAACTTCCCAAATCTGCAATCGAAAACAGAAACGGGTATCGAACTCCTTCCACAACGTTGGCAATCACAGGGTAGGATTGAGGGCATTTGAAGCAATCGAAAGGGGAAATTGATCGAAATGGGAAATGGGGTTTGATTGTGAAACTAGGAGTGGATTGGTGTGAAGAGCTGGAGTTGTTGAAGAGGAAGAAGAAGATGATGAGGATGGAGAAAGAAAAGAGAAAGAAGAGTGAAACAGGGGAAAGTAGCTTGTGGGGTTTGTCTCTTTTCCAGGCATTTGCCATGGAAATGTGAAATCAAACTGAAACTTGTGAAGTAGATTGAAGATTTGAAGAATGGAATTGGCAGAGAGCTGAGGGAGATCTGTGAAGAAATATGAATGAGATTATTGTTTCTAATTCTGGCAACAGAGTTCGAGCAGAAAGAGAAGAAAAGGAAAGTTTTTTTTTTTTTTTTACAAAAAACAAACTTATATTAGATAAATAAAGTATAATTGTCAAAAATAGAAAAAAAATGAAAGATTTATAACTTATAGAAAAAAAGGGCACATCTTCAAAATAACAAAATATCAACATTGCCCCTTCTAATTTCGCGGTCGATTATTTCACCCGATTTCTTCAACGCATCTCTTCTCCAATTTCTCCAGCTTCATCTCCAACGGCATCAAGTACACAAGTCTTTTCAAAGAGGAATTAATATCGGTAACATCCATAGGAAGTTCGGGTATCAGATCTCATGAGCTCTAGAATTCCGAGTTTTACCGGGACAAGAAGTACTAAAAGAATCTCACTTAAGTGAATGAGTTTCGAGAGCATTCCACCAGTTTTTGGTGACTTTCACTTCCAACTCGATTCACTGCCTACGTGCCCTTTACGCCCAGTCATTCCGAAGAACACTTGCCCCCCCTCCCGTCTTACCACGGCTGCTGGCACGGAGTTAGCGGAGGCTTCTTCCTCAAGTCCTGTCATGATCGCGCGATGACAAAGCATTTAAGTTGATTCAGTTTATGAATGATATGTTTTGATTTATTCTGATAGATTGAAGGTATTTGATTTTGACAAAGGTATTTGATTTTAATGTATCTATCATTGTCTATCTCAATCTATCCAAGATAGACAACGATAGTGCTCTATCTTTGTCTATCTCAGATGGACAATATGAGATAGAAGCTTAAAAAAGTGTATTTATCACCCGTTGGTATCATCATACCTAATTTAAACATGTGAATGAGAAATGACTGAGGAAAGACATATTATTGATACATCTCCAATTTGGAGCTTTTATTAAATTCATTTCTGGTAGATAGATAGTCAGTGATAGAGCTCTATATTTGTCTATCTCAAATAGACAATGATAGAGCTCTATCATTTTCCTCCATCCAAGAAAAATAATCAAATGCAACAAAATTAAACTACAACCAAACCATTCATAACCAAACAACATCTTATGAAAATGCACAACTGTTAATTTTATAAATTTCAAAATAAGTTGATTGTCAATAAGTAGAAAAAAACTTACAAACTACCAAAAGTAAACTTTACAAACTTGAAGTTTTACAAAATGTATAAACCAATTCTACAATCAAGATTCAGAATTAGGTTGAGATTGAGTTTGAGAAATTTCAAGTTGAAGCTTGGAGCATGCATCATTTTCATATATTCTTGAGTTGAAATTCTTGCTGAGAACCTTTGAGGTTTCTTCTTCTCAGTTTTGCTTTCAATTGCTTTTTTGGTTGGTTTTTCATTATCTCTTTGGTCTATCATTCTTTTGAAAGGATGTGTCTTGTAATACCTTTGGTCTAAACCTTTTACGTTTCCCCCATTTTTCTTGTTTTTCCTTTTCCTTCAATTTTCTCTTGTTTCCTTTTGTTTCTATGTCCTCAACATCATTTTCATTATCACAATTGGTCTCTTCTTCTATTTCCTCTTCATCATCAACAACTTGTTTTTTCTTTTGCTGCAAGAAAAAATTAGAGTTAATATGAACCTAAAGTATCGAGATAGACATAAAGTATACAGATAGACAAAGATAGACAGAAAGTATCCAGATAGACAAAGATAGGCAAAGATAGACAAAAACTATCCAGATATACAAAGATAGACAAATAAAGAGAATTACTGTATAGAGATAGACAGAAACTATGATAGTTATCTAATGATAGACAAAAGTTATTTAGATAGAAATAGATAGACAAAGATAGCCAGAAACTAAAATAGACAAAAGCTATTAGTATGTGGATACAGTAAGCAGTGTATCCAGTTATTAAAAAATAGGTTCAAACCTTCATGAATGAAGGAAGGTATAGATACATGAAGATAGATGAATATTTTTGTTAGGTTGGAAAAAGTTGAATATAGATGAAGTTTTGTGAAAAAAAAGTGTGTTGGAGAACAGTTTAACAGGGTTGAAGAACGTAGATGGAGATAGATGGAGATAGATGAGGAGAAAAGATAGACGAAGAGAAAAGCTGAAGCACGAGGAATGCGTCGATCAGATTAAAGAAATTTAAGGGCACTTTTGGTATTTTACATACGTTTTGGACTGGACTATTCCAATTTTAACTTTTTTCTATGGACTGTAAATATTTTATTTTATTTTTTCTATTTTTGAAAAAACTCCATAAATAAATTTATTTTTAAATATAAAAAAATAAAATAAAATATTTATAATATATAGTAAAATTATAGAATCTACCGTATTTATACTATCAATATCAGATATCATAAACGAAAATTATAAAATATCACGATTTTTTAGTGATGGATCATACTAAACTCCTATTTGTATCCATATGTGTTAATAAATTCTTGGATGAGGTGTGATATTTTGATATATTTATAAACATTTTAGTTTCTTTTATTTATTTGAAAACAACATAAGTTATTTTTAAAATAAAACTTTTAAAAAAATTAGAAAAATATATTTTTGTGAATCATTTAAAAAAAAAAAAAAATCCTCTCTTGGAAAGAAAACTTTTTATGAAATAATTAAAAGTTTGACATATATGAAAGTTCCCATGTGTAAGAATTTGCGAATTAAATTTTTTATTTAATTACTTTTAATTGGTGTTTCAAATAATTAATTATGATTGTGATAATTAACATAACTCAACTAGCATATTACTTGTACTAACAACCTTGAAATCAAAAATTTAATTCCATAAACCCAACATATTATAAAAAAGAAAACAAAAATTAATTAGTTTGTTAATTATCAAAGTGAGTTTAACTTAAGGATAATCGACGTAATACTTCTTAGAGATTGAAAGTTAGAACTTCCTCGCAATTGTTATAAAGCTAATTCTTAATTCGTAGTCTTAATGATATTTGAACTTCTTATTGATTATTTATGTGGATCCTTAAATTTTTATTTTATGTATAATATATCATTGAATTTATATAAAGCAAAATGGTCAATTTATTTACAAATATAGCAAAATGTCCAGAAATTCTATCATTTTATTATTTTATTATATTTGAAAATATTAATTGTTTCAGTGACATTTTACTGCTAGATATTTCTGTAATAAACTAAAACTATTGATTCATCAATGTTATGTCGAACAAGAAAATATCGATGAAATAACGAAACGTCAACAAAATATTATGAATTAATTGTCTGGGGTTGAAGTGAAACATTTTCTTTCTTTTGCCCCAATCAATGAAAGTAACCTTAAACGCAAATAGTGGTCAATATATCATCACCTCAAACAGCATGAAAGAGGCTTCAAGAACTGCTTAATTTCACGTTTTCATCTCTGTAACTGAAAATCCAAACAAAAAGTAGTGAAACCGATCAGATAAAAAACTTCATCACCATTTTAGAAAACCCAACATCTTGCTGGAGCTTTCTCTAATTGCCTTCTCCAACCACCATGGTAACACCCTGAAAAATTTTCAATCTATTTTACATAAGAAAAAAATAATATACTGCTGAAATTTTTTAGTCCTGGTAAAGAGATGCAAGAGTATCCACAGCTACAATGTTTCTGATCTTCCTTTGCAGGGCGCCTTTGCTATTCCCGTGGCAGCTTTTGGGTTAGTTTACGCAATCATGTTTGCAAAAGGGTTTCCAGAAGAGGCCATCTTTAATGTCATGAGTTATGGAGCTATGGGAAGAAGCAACACAGACAGTTCTCAAGTAAAATCTACCTGTGGCTTTGCAGTTTAGTATGGGCTTTGTTAAATACAATCCCCTTCAATTCAAAGAGCTGGGAGTGTGGAGTGATTGATTCTTACACCACAATAGTGCAATAGGGTTATAACTAGAATATTAGTATGCTTATTAGAAGGGGAATAGTAGTACATAGGTAGTAAGTTTGTTAATGTTTTTAGCTATAAATAGATAGAGTTGGTTGGGAGCAAGGGTGTGAACTGTGAAGAGTTTTGTAGTGATTTCCTTTGGAAATTTTGGAAAAGAGCAGCCCTCTTTAAGAGGCTATAGTATATTGTAGAGTTCGTTGATATTGCAATATTGCAATCTATCTTTTAGTGTTCATTGTTCTCGAGTGTTCTTGTTAGGTAGTATCCTTATTGTATCCTAAAATCCTACTAATATTCCTAATATGTTCCCAACTAACATGGAATATAACTCATGTTTAGGCAGGCAAATTTAAAAGCATGAAAACAGCCTGTAATTCTGAAACTAAAAGTTCTCCGGTGCTAATTCCAAAGAGGCAAACAATTATGGTAAAACCAATTCTTTTGAGTGGTCCTTGCAGAGCAAAAAGCATCATTTTCATGGTAAAGAAAAAGCAGGGGTTTTTCCTTTATGATTAAATCTTCCTAGAATACTACCTGTCTTCAGGTAGATGCAAATTGTCACAGATAAATGGAGTGATTGTGGCACCAACCTCGCCGGAGGAATGAGTGGGGATCGACAAGAGTCGGTGGCTAGCTTTTGAAGGGATAAGCAGGCTCAGTATCACTGGCTCTGGCATCGGCAAGATCGATGGACGAGGTACAGGCTGGTGGAACCAATCATGTAGGGATCACCCAAACTTGGTAAGAGTGAATCAGAAAATAAATTTTCAAGTGCAAATTAAGCAAATTATTTGATGTTTCTTCCACTTTTGGCAGGAGGGCTGCACCTCAATAGCACCTACCGTAAGTATCCTGCACAAAGCAATTTTATTAACAAAGAGATGGTTTATTGATACAAACCTCGACCAAATAGATGAATTTACCTGAGAGAATCTAGAGCCATTACTGCAGGCGACGAAGATCATTTCATGCAACGACACCAACCTGAGCAACCTTCACTTTATTAATAGTTCACAAGCACATGTACTATTAATGGGGTGCATAAGAACCGAAATTAAGAACTTGGTAATCACAGCTCCTGAAAGCAGTCCAAACACTGATAGGATTCACATTCATTCTTCTCACAATATTATTATAAGGAACACGACTATAGCAACAGGTATCTTATGGAATCATTTCCTTGAACATCAATTTACTAAGATTAACAAGTACCAACACTTATTAATTGAGACGACAAGTAAGTAATTGTGATGAACAGGTGATGATTGTGTATCTACAGGAGATTACACCTCCCATGTGAATATCTCACATATTAAATGTGGACCTGGTCATGGAATAAGGTAGGCTCCCAATGCAGATAAACTCTAAAGAATCACTTTTAGAGCCAAAAAGAACACAAAGAAATAAGAACAAAATTCCATATTCCAATATCTGATTTCATATGTTGTCTGGTAATAGCATTGGAAGCTTGGGTAGAAGTGGCAATTTTGTACAAGTGGAGGACATTAGCGTGAGTAATATCTACTTCAAAGGGACTACCAATGGAGCTCGGATCAAGACTTGGCAGGTTAATGGAAATTCTAAATAATTTACATCTCAATAAAAATAAACTGTAAAGCTTCCACTAACACTTCCAAAAGATTGGTAGGGGTACCATTCAAAGGGTCACATTTGAGAATCTCCATTTTGAATCAGTCAATAACCCCTTAATTATAGACCACAAATATGGCAAGATAGAGGGATTTTGCAAGGAAAAGGTAAGAGAAACTGAACTTCTTTGCCATACTCATTTTAATTTTTCAGCATATAGGCGTTCATATAGCCAATGTATCCATCAAAAACCTTTTTGGAACATCAATGAGCAATGTGGCTATCAATCTCAATTGCAGTAGGTCTGTTGCCTGCACTGGTATACTGTTGAAGTCAATTCAGCTTCAATCTATAAATAGTGGACAAAAGGTGACCTCAAGTTGCATCAATGCCCATGGATTTGCCTTTGGAGTGGTTCAACCTAAACCCTGGCTTCAGATCTAAATCTGAATCCTACAAAGATCCTACCCCTCCTTATTACAAGGGGTAGATGAAACTTGACCGTGATCTCTTTGGCATGATATTGGGAGCGATGTGGCCTTGGCATTGACTCATTACTATATGTTAGTTAAACCCTCTGATGGAAATAATAAAATCAAAATATGTATACAACCCAAGAGAATGAAACATAACTGTTCTGATGGAAAAGAACCATTTGCACTGTAGTAAATTTTATGATTATGCCTATAAACTTAACTATTAACAAAAAGAGTAACCTCACACAGGAAGGAAGAGAAATAATTTCATATGGTAGAACAAATCAGAACATTAACATGAATATTAACCGGTGCTTGGTACAGGATGATGCTACAGCCCCTCATAGAGCTAACTTTTGAATTGCCAGCTCCTTGAGTGAAGTCCCCAATCTGCGGAAAACCTTGAGATTGTGTCCTACTTTATTCTGGAACACAACCAAAAAGAGAAGGAAAAGAAAACATTATATTCTATTTCAAACATTCAAACGGTTAGAAGTGACGGAAAACAATAATAAAGCTATAGGACGACTTTAAACCACCAACCAACTTGTGTGCATAATGTCATTTGGTCCACTAACACTAACACTCCCAACCGTTTAAGCTTTGGGCCTTTGATTAAGTGATTCGACTCCATAATGTCATTTCCTCTCCAATCAAAAATTGATTTCCACCTCTTATACCTTCTCCAAATTTCAAGCATACGAGTGAAGGAGAATATTAAAGGTATCGATATAAGGCTAAATGTACCATTACCCATCAGCTTAAGTAACTGGATTTAGTGGTAAATTTAACTTGGTATCAGAGCAAGAGGTTTCGTGTTAGAACCTTGTAATGTCATTTCCTCTTTAATTAATATTGAGTTCTATTTCGTGGGCATTCTACAAAATTTCAATCTCACAAGTGAAGGAAAATGTTGAAATACTGATATAATTAAATCTACTATAATCCATAAACATACACTTTTGGTTTCATTAGTGATCTAACCTTGTAGAGTGTGGTGTCAATAAATTGTCTTACGATACTCTAGATTTTAAGCAGATGACATCATAAATCTGATTGCATTGCCTCAAAAAACTTGATTCACAGTTGTCTTTAATTTATTTTTTTTAAATGAAACAAAACTTTTCTTTAATAAAATGAAGTGAGTATAGCTCAAATTACGAATCTAATTTGATGGTTTAGGATGATGATAATGATAACGCTAAAAACAACCATAAAATTGTCATTTGATCAAAGGTGCATGCATGCAATGAATTCGTGATTTTTAAATAATGTTATTTACATAATATATTGAATTTGGATCAGATTGAGCATCTTAACTCTACATATTCTATGGTTAGAAAGAAATTAAACTGAGGGGCAATTAACCCAAAGGATAAGGATAACCAAGCATTAATGGGGTTTTTGGCGCGAGAAGTTATATAATAAGCCCCAAAGAGTTATAAAGTCTAGGAAGTTGTAAGCTTCTAAGGCAAACAGTGTAAAAAGTTGATAAGATAAAAAAATTGATATTATTTAGCGGTGGGACTCATAAACTCCTTAGGCCAAACAAGAAGTGAGGTTCACAACTCCTACTTCCCAACTCTTTGAGTCAAATACACTAGAAATTCTCTCCAAGCCCGTGAGTTCAAGTCAATTGGTGAAAAAATTTTCAGATTAGCAGAATTGTGCCATGGATATAATTTTATTTATGATGTATGCCACGAACATAATGCATGAAGGATATACAATTTTATAGTTTGAATTTAGTAACAAGAATATTGGCGGTTTGTGTTGTTTAAGCACAGCAAATAACTGCAAGTAGTAAAGGAGTGAATCATAAGAAGAAGCATACCTCGCTTAGCAACTCAAGCCTTTCTAAGATAGGAATCAATTTTCCACAAAATGAAGTTATTTCCTGAGCAGAGTCAGACTCGGCATGATATGAGATTGCTTTAATATTTGCATTCCCATCGGGAGTAAAAGTGCTGCAAAGCCAAAAGAAAAAGGAAAATTACTAAAGAAGTGACAAGATCTGCATCTTGTTTACCCAAGTATGCATAATTCCAACTGAGAATGGTACAATCATGTCTTGATAAAAGGCATCTTTATGAAAATAATACATCACGTGTAAGTAGTGGCCTCCTAGACGAAGTAGAAATGCCATAAATCGAGCTATGTTCATACTTTATAACTTGTCATCATTAGTAAGTGCAATATCCCGTTATCCTGGGTGATAAATACATCTTATAACTCACCTGTCTTGGAAATGGATAAGAATGACATTTAAGATATATTCAGCAAGAGGAAGTAATAATGTAATCATCTGATTTTTATTTCCAACAACCTTGCACATTTCAATCATGGCAACATATCTCCTGCAAAACAAGATGAAGCCTTTAGGAATTATACAACAACAACCCCATTTTTAAAAAAACAAGAGACAAATCTTTTTATTGAAAGGATGAAAGTGACTAATGCTCAAGAACACAAACTCAAGACGAGCGAAACAAAAAGTGGAAAACTGACAACAATTTGAATCTCATATAATGTGAAAGGATTACAGAGTGTGCCCGCTAAAATACTTATATAGGACATCTTTCATACAGGAACAATACTTTAGCCATCAAAGGACGAAGAAGAAATCCCTTATCTTGTCACAATCATAAACAAATTGAACACTGTGAAACACCAACAAAAGTATACAACAAAGATAAGAAAAAATGACATGAAGAATGGCACCTTCTCTGGATGTTATCGGATAATGAGGCAAAATCTTCACCAACACACAGTACAATAATTTCCTCTACATCCTGTCTCGATAGTTCATTTATGTCTTGAATCTGCAAAATCTCAAACCATGATAATGATGCATTTGACCCATATAACAACTAGGAAGTTGAACAGACAATGTAGCAAGATCTTTGCTCTTGCATGGAAGCACCTTATTTAATAGCAACGATCTTTCTTCAGCTGCTCTTTCGAGTGTAGTAGTCATAGAATTAAGGAGAGTACCGAGCAAATCCAAAGAGGGCGGCTGAGACCTAACAGGTGAGTTGTGGCCAGAGGAAGAACCAGAGACCTGAACAAAAAACAAGAGAAAGTCAAATTCCAAATATTAAATCCCAGTGGTCATATTCAAATTTGTCAGTCATTTTTGCATGAGAACACTGAAAAAGAAGTACCTGCAATCTTAGAGATTTCCTTGTAACTAGAAAATATAAATAAGAGATCAAACTGAAGTTCAGCTCAATGGAGTAGAGTTCCGAACTTTTCCTGTTCTGAAAAAATAAAAATAAAAACCCATTAAAGGGCTGATACTAAGGAACTTGGTTTAAAGAGATTTCAAAGGTTAAGTATAATTTCCCTGGAAAAAAGAACACTAACCTTAAATAATTTAACTCCTGGGCCAGAAGAAAAAGAATTCAATTCACGAGAGAAAAGTGAATGCATCAATTGGAAGAGACTTTGAACAAAACCATATTCATCGGTCTCCTCATATGGCCAAACCTTCACCAAAAAAATGAAAAAAAAAAAAAAAAACAAAAAAACAAATGATACATCAAAATTGAATCAAATGAAAGAAGGGGCAACATGTAAATAAGATAAAATATCAGGTTTCAAAAACTAAAAATAATAAGATAAAAATATCACAGAAATAAAACACTTACAGAAATGCTATTCAACAAAAAAAATATATATGTCAGGCCTAAATCCTGATTTTCACAGTTATTTTTGGATATTAGAAGGCATAATATTGCCCCAAGAATTTAGGCAACTTTTTGCAGTAAAAGTTTACCGATCTATAAATGTTGTTTGTTATGATCCTTTTAAAAAGACAACAAAGTACTATCAACCATCCACCTCGTCAACCGCCAAGTGTTTAGGGGTGAACACAATTGAACTGAAAACGGACTCAACCAACCAAAAACCAACATTAATGGTTTTAGTTATTGGAGAAACAGAACATAGGTTAGTTGGTCCATTAAAGGTAAAATTAGAATTAAAAAAACAGAAACAACGCTGCTTGTACCCTGTCTAGCTTTCATCTTCAATTTGAAACCCCAAAGCCTCATGTGCATACGTCTTCATTTCTCCTCTCTCACCTCGGCAAGTTTCAACTTCCCTCACCATTTGATGCCTCTGCCTTCTCTCTTCTCCAAAAACGTAATTCTAGTTAAAAATTAAAAGAAAAAACCAACCAAACCTACCTGTTGGTTAGCAGCAGACTGCCCCAAAAACCATCAGTTTCTGTTTGGTCAGTTTTCTGTGCCGGTTTTCCTCCAACACTAACGCCAACCAACTAACCAACAAGCATCCCTACTACACATGAATCTGTTCATATATTCGTGTGTTAAACATATTTTTATTATTTATTTATTTCAGTAAAATCTTATTTTATTGTTCTACTGCTTCCAGTATGATTTCTATCTCATCAGTTGTAATTGCCTTGTATAAACATTTCTTTTTTGACAATGCCTTGCATAAACATTTTGATCCTTTGACTACACCACTGAAATTCTTATATGGCTTTGATAAATTACAGGGAGATGTGAGAAACAAAGATGCAGATATTCCAATGACCACAAGAGCCAACCCATACTTTCGCTTCTATGATGATATTCCATTAACCATAAATCATGGTTTTTTTCCTTTTAAAACATCATATACTCTCACAAGTGCCAACCAATTTAACAAGAAATGCACAAAAGAAATGCAATGTCAATTAGCACAGTGATAAAATGCAACAATGTTCTCTTCTCTCGTTAAAGCTATTGCAAAAGAATTAATGTTGTTACCTTGCCCAACGAACCAACCAGCAGATTAATCTGCTCCAATGTTACATCGTCAGTTTCAGAAACATCCTCCCCAAGTATTTGATCAAACAGTCGCTGGTGTCCTTTAATAAAATCTACAACTTCTCGAACAATTTTATTTTTCACCTATAATTATACATCAAATAACGTCTAAAGCTGAACCAATTTTTTTAAATAAAAATAAACTTAAATATTCATCAAAGAAACGAATAAAAACAAGAAGATAAAACCAAGTGACATTAAGGAAAATGCCTTCTATTTCTTTCTTTTTTTTTTTTTTTTGAAACGGAAACGATAATATATTATTAATAATAAATAGCTTGAGTACAAAAGGATTATACAACAAGCTAAGAAGAGATATAGGGGGTAGGATCAGTAGGCGCACCCGGACATCTCAACTAGGTTGACACCCCCTTATCCAAACCAAAATAAAGGAAGACAAAATTTGACATTAAGGAAAATGCCTTCTAATTGACATTGATAAAAACAAGGATAGAACGTTAAACACTGTATTTTTTTCATCTTTTGATGGGGTTGTTCTTTTTGTTCTTCTTGACCTTGGGTTATTATTGTAATCTTTGTTGTACTTTGAATATTTCGTTTATCAATGAAATGGTTTCTTATCCAAAGAAGGATAATACGTTCATAAAAGGAAAGTCCAATTAAAAGCAATGTGGTGAACCAGGTCATAGAAGCCCCCCTATTCCCTTTTCCATATCTCCAAACATTCTTTTTTTTTCATTTTAATTTTATTAACAAAAAAAAGGAAACCATCATCGGTTGGCCTACTTGTAAATAGGAGGACATGTCCTTGATAAGGGGCTAAAAGGCAAAGAGTTCAATCCATGGTGACCACCTACCTACAATTTAATATCCTACGAGCAGTGGCAGATCCAGAAATTTTGTTGACGGGCTAAAAATAATATGGAAAAAAAATGTGCAAAGTGGGACTTGAACTTGGGTCTAGGGGGGCTGAGAGACAATTTTACCACAATGCTATCTTCTATTATTGGTATAATTTCAGTTTTTTATACATATATTATATAAAGATTAAAGAGTATAAAGTCAAGGGGGCTCCAAGCCCCCCTGGGCCTATACTAAATCGACCAGTGCCTACGAGTTTCCTTGATATCTTAATGTTGTAGGGTCAGGTGGATTGTCTCGTGAGATGAATCCCCAAACATTCTTCTATTTCTTTCCACTTGAACAACTAAGTTTTTTGCTAGATTGTCAAGATGACCATAACTCAATATATATTTAACAAAAAAAACTGTTTGATAAAAGCAAGAAGATGACAATGAATAACCCACACCTAAATCAAGTGACATTTAGGAAATGCCTTCTAATTGACATTGATATCAAAAGAAACAAAAAAAACGTTTATAAAAGGTCATCGTTCTCTACAAAACCCAGTTAAAAGCAATGTGACGAACCTAAGTCATAGAAGTCACCTTCCACTCAAAAACAACAAGGAAATCTTCCAAAAACATTGCCAAAATGAGCATAGCTCAATTGTTTAACATAGGTCCTAGACCAAGAGGTCCAAATCTCTTACTTGCTCATTTAAAATCTCAATAAAATAAATTAAAAAAATGGTCATTTGCTAGCATCACAGCAAACTAATCTGGCTTTAAAGTGAAGAAACAATTCAATAAACACTCCTTAGGACCATGGATCGGGTGGCAACAGATTACCAAAATACTCAGGATACAATCCAAAAATAGTTGAAGAGAAAGGACAATGAACAATGAGATAGTTAAAGTCCTCCTAACTTGACACAGAAATTAGGAGAGAGTAACATGAGGATGGGAGGGCAAAATGCATACTTCCTGAAAAAAAAAGACGTCAGAAAAAAACGAATGCTGAGAAGGACCAGAAAATGACAAAAGGGAAAAATTTAGCAAATGTATGCTGACCTCAAAAAACTCTGATGTGTCAACTAATGATGTAAAAGAAAACAGCAGTCTCAAAATTGGTGTTACGATACTTTGTCGCTTGTTAATATTCCCTGCTACATCTCTATGAGGGTTCATATCAACCCACCTCAATCCTCCCTGGTACAGCAATTTATTAAACTAAAATACTGTTAAAAATCCAATAACATTAGTGCACAGTTAGTTAATCACCTGCACATTGATTACCCTGCATGATACAAGGTACTCTAAAGCGCCTGTGGAAAAGAGAAGCTGGGCCCCAAATTTTCCATACTTGTTGCTAATTCTCGACAGTAAGCCAAGTTCAGCCTCGAGAGTGCAAGCTCGTTGCAAAGAATCAAAAGAATGAGCACCATCCTAAAGTGAAATTTCAACATGCTTTATTACACATCGATAATAACAGCTATTCTTAAATAAACAATACTGATGAATCTACATATCCCCCCAAAAGATGCATTTAGAAACAAACCAATTCATAATAGATCCAAATACCGATGAACCCAAAAGATGCACTTAGAAACAAACCAACTCAAAATAGATCCAATATCTGTACTCGTTCCCCACGAGAAAGAAAATTTAAGAGGTCCCAAAACCTTGACACAAGAGCGATTAACCGGGCTTCATTAAGTAAAAACCTAATCGTTTTGTCTGACAGCTTTAGTAAATCATAAAATACAACCATAAAGATTTAAAGCTTAGAACTGAAGAAATAGTAAAATATTACTTCCTACCAATGGGCACACAAATCATTGCCACGTTAAAGCAACAAGCGGGGAAGGGAGATTAAATGAACTTCCAAAAAGATTTCCAATTGAGTTATTGCATTTTATAGCCCATTTTATATTTTATAACATCTAATCATTAATGGCAAATCCTTAGACCGATACAAGCTATAAATTTCCCAAAATAATATGACCGCAGAGTAGAAACAACCACCTGAAGTGAAACATTGCTTATGCTGATCAAACAAGACTTCAAAAATCCCCTGCTATGAAGTTGGTTCAGGAAAAATCTGTCATGATCTATACAGATTAATGCATCCAAAATGTAGAGTGATATAGTCTTCCCAGGTTCACTGCCTTGCGTTGCATCCTTGAGAACCTGAAGATTAAATAGCATTAAAGAATCCCCTTGAACAAAGTTAAATATATAAAACATTGAAGGAAAAAAATAACATTTTAAGTCAAGAGACCAAGAATGGTTTAAGGGATATGGTAGTCTTGCACCACGTACTTTACATTTCTTCCTTCACATCAAATGCTCTCTGTTTCATTTCAACAGAAATTTTAGCATCAAATTTTGAAATTTTCTATCATTTATAACCTGGAATCTAGTATTCTAGAGCAGAATTCTTTGAAGCTGCCTTGTACAAACTTCTGACTTCTTAGGTTTTTACATCTACTGTAATTGTTGTACATGTTTGGCTGTTTCACACTATAAACATATGGGAGAAGATAGGTATATAGAGGCCCGATTGTTTGTGGACCCATGCTGTTCTTGATATTTGAAAGGTTTCTAATTCGGCAAAGATCACTACCAGCAAAAATGCTGCCTAGTCCAAAATCAGTAAACGATAAACAATGACAAAATTACAAAACAACCAGGATCCAGTTGTTTGCATATCTCAAGGACAAGAAGAAACCCACCACATCCAAGATAGATTGAGCCTCTTTCCGTAAAATTGAAAAATTAGCATGAGCAAGTTCTGCCTGGTCCTTGTCAATCTGTAAAGCAAAGGAACAGTTATTTTTTATATTTAAAAGAAACCTGTGGAAGTTCGAGAAGCGTTTATTAACCAAAGCGGACAACCTTTTGTAAATCTACATCATCTCCATCTTGTTCATTTAAAAGTAGAACTTGCAGAACCGTTGTTGGAACATCTGGATCCAGCATATTCTGACAATACTGAAGGTAGCTAAGAAGCAAAGCATATTGGCTGTAGAAAAATGTAAAAGCATAACATTAGGTTCCAACCAGTAAGCCACAAAGCCAACACAAGTCGAAGCAGTAATAAACATACCGCCTCCTTAGAGCTTCTGATGATTCATTCCTAAGAATGGCCATGATGAGCTTTAGTAAAATAGAGTGACAGGCCCCATTAGATATTTGCTTCACCATGATAATATCGAGACATGAGACACTATCAGCATTTAAACCACCAGGACATGAATATCTTTCATCCCTTAGCTTGGCCATGCATGTCAGTGCGACCTGTGAAATTCCAGATCTAAAGACATTAGCTACTAGAATGACTCGAAGATGTAGAAGTCAATATTAGCAACAGAGAAGGATAAATAGACCTGACACAAAAGATATGCCATCTTTAAAGAACAATCCGGAGAAGCAGATGCGCTCAAGGAGGCATCAAGAAGTCTGTCCACAATAATAAACAGTTAAAAATATGAAAAGCAGGAAGAAGACAAGGTATAAACATGGACATACTGAAATAGAATATCAGATCGGTTTTCAAGTGATGTTATTCTTCTGGACACGGTAACCTACAATAACAAACTGCTTATCATTAGATGCTGTTAGAAACAAAATGTTAAACATTGAAACTAGAATTGTGGAATATTGTACAGGAGCCCGATAAAACAAGCATGCAACTAGCTAAAATAGAGAACAATAGACCTCAATGGTTTGTGACCAGCTAGTTAACATATGAAGTTGTGCAGCCTGTTCCTCAAGATTTTTGTTGTACTTCCATCCCCATCGTAGAAATTGTTGAATGGTTTCTTTTACTTCTTCAAGCTCAGCTTCGCTCCCAATATTATTCAGTTGGGGATTATCTGAATTAAATTTCTAAAAAAAAACACACACGCACATACTACTGAAGTCCGTCAACTTTCTTTATTTATTTTTTTTTTTTTTGTCAAAAAGAAAAAACTGATTTTGTCCTTCACCAACCTGCCAAAGTTTATCACAAAAGGAAGTAAGGTCAATCAGGCGATCACCACGCTCTGAATAATAGTAGATCCCTCCCTTTTGAGAAGTTGAAGGATTTCCAAGTATGTCTTTTGTCTACAAAATAAGAATAAGGCCAGCATTGGAAGCAAAAAACGCAAAGAAAAGATGAAGGAAACCAGCGTACAAGAATATTACCAGCAATTCGTACTTCATATTTGAAACAACTTGGGGAAGTTTGATTGAGGTATCAGGAGTTCTGAACTGAACAACCTCAAGTAGCTCCAACGCCTGAGCACAAAAATTTCAGGAGAAAAGATTTAAAACTAACCCAAGCCAGCTCAGTAGTGCTCCAAAAATTGGAACTTACTACAAAAAAAGGTCAATTCATTTGTGCCATAATCACTAGAATATGGGTCCTTGGGTGTCCTTCCATTGTTCCCCATTTTCCCCCTTTTCTTCAATAACAAACATTTTTTTGTGGGTGGGAATGGGGTGAATGGGTAGGGTATGCGGTTGGGATGCCACCTTAAAAGTTACCAGCATCTACAACATCTACTTTTCAGACTTACTTGAGACTTTAAATGAGAGTTTGAAAGCAAAAGTAAAAATATAATTCACCATCTTATCCTGATGGAGCACTTGGCGTGAAAGAAACAACCCTTGAGGGAAATGAGAGAAACTTACTTATCCATTTGATCCTAATTTGCTTACAGCTCTAGCTGGTGTAAGCAAAATAGATGCTTTTGTAAATTATTTGCTTTCCAGTATATGTGCTAATTAGAGGGGTTTTTTTTTTTTTTTTTTTTGAAATGGAAACAAAACTTCCTTGAATAATGAAGAGATAGTACAACAAGTTCTTACAAAATAATCAGAAAAGAACAAAAGATCAAGGACGCACCTAGATATCTTAACTAGGTTGACACATTTATAATACCAACCATCAGGCCCAGAACAATACAAACATAAAAGAGACCAAGTTAGATACTACTAACACCAACAAGGCTAAAATAAGCTAAACAAGAAACCGAACAATCCAAGTTGAAAAGTTTAGTTAATAAAAATAAAAGTTCTCCAATTAAGGCATAAGTTTTGGATGGAAAAGTCTAGAAATAATCTATCTAAGTTGAACATTTGTCATGGAAGACTCAATGATTCCTCTCAAACCAGATTTCTGCTAAAAGTCCTTTGACAGCATTAGACCAAATCAATTGTGGCTTGAAGTTCATGTGCACTATTAGCTTTGGAGGTTTCCTCCTATTTTGTATATTTCATTACATCAATGAAATTCTAAGTTCTGTTTCCCTAAAAAAATAAAAACAGAGACACGGACTGAAATCAAATAATTAATTATCCTAGACAGCAATCAATTATCACTTCTTGATAAAAGATAAAAAAGAAAAGTTTAAACAAAACGAAAACAAATATCCACTTACTGCACATAGAAAATGAAGGGTTGGTGTTGAAAAAAGTACCTTGCTCTTACTCGTAGGTCTAATTCCAGCATCCACCACATGATTTTGAAGTGAGGAGACTGTACCTGATCCAGTATCAACTATTTCCATCCCATACAGGTGCGCAAGAATACTCTGACATGCCTCTCTATGGATAGGGCTACTCAAGTCAGCAGCATGCAACTCAATTGCTAGAAGTTTAAGCAACCATGCTCTCTTGAGAAACAAAACATCGAAAGATAAATAGCCATGTTGTCTGGTTATAAATGGCAAGCGCCAGAACATGTAGGAAAAATTGAAGATGCAAGCATGGGCATGGTTAAGAAGTTCCGTGATTCATCAAGGAAAGACAAACCTGATGAAGGGAACTGACACGGAGAGTGTGATTGTTTCTCTTCGGAAGAGGAACAACACCAATTGTATCCAAGTGCTGCCAATACAAGCATGAAGGTACCAGGTACAGAAGGAAAGGGCGAAAAAAAATTCAATAAATGAATACAACATTTTGATCAATACATAAATCTTTCCATATCCAGAATGCACGTGTTCATACCTTAACAAAGAAATAGTACTTCTTGTTGCTCAAGAGATCTACAACAGGCCCAGATGTCAGAGGATCTAAGCATAGCTCATAAAGAAGCTGTACAAGTACATCACTTTAGATTTAATGAGAGGACGAAAGGAAAAGAGAGGAAGAAAGAGAACAGGAGGAAAAGGAAGGAAGAAAGAGAACAGGACGTAAATATCGATATATCCGCTAATTAGAAATAGGCAATCGTAATTCACATCTAACCTGAAAACCAAACTCAAAAAGTAGCACATTGACTTCGGGATTTGGAAGCTTTTCCAAAATCTCGAGAATAACCTTCAAGCAACTACAAAGGAAGAATCATACAACTATTATAATATAATGTAACCTAACAATACAAAAGTGAACAAAATATCTTATAACCATAAATCACCTATAATGATATTTTGGCTGCAAAACTGTCCGCTCAATGGATGTCTCAAGGTTAAATTTAAGTAGCAAATGTGTAACATTTGGAGCTGGTCGGCTAATGTTGTCAATGAGAAGCTGCAGAAAATAAGAATAAAAATGATTGTGATCCAACTGGTTCAAAAGATCCAGACTCCGGAGATTTTCAGTTTCATGGAAGCAAATGTTTTGGCTTTTACAGTTTTTTTGGATAAAGTTTTATCCACTGCTTTGTTTTGGTGCAAATGTGGGCATCCGTTCAAGCACTTTAGTCTATCCTTTCTTGTTTCAAATTGACAAACTATTTGTGGGGTTTCCCCAATTTCATTCATTCAATAAAATGTTTTTTATCTAAAAAAAATAAGAAATCAAACTTGACAGTAAAAGAATGTCAATACAAAACCTGCATTATAAGAACACCAGGATCATCTCCACTGTTTTCTATTGTATGACATTCTTCAGATCTTAACTCGAGGCAGGATGCATAATCCTCAACTAAAGAGCTCGCAGTATTAGATTTTAGTAGTAACTGTACAAGCCCAACCATACGAGAACTGCAACCAACAAATAACATCTTTAGAAGTTTGAAGCCAACATTTTCAGAAACAATAAAAATTCACATATTCTTCTAATATTTTCATATCTGCCATACAACGACAGTTGAGAAAAAGAAGAAAGGCATGCCTTAAAATACTCATTATTTTGATAGACAACTGCTGAATCTTAGGATGAAATTCATATCTGACATATTCCAATAGTGCAACAATTTGACTGTGATCTTGAGAGAGAACGACTTCCAAAGGCTGCAAGAATTAGGTCAAATCAAGGAGCAATTAATTTTTTAAGACAGACAAAGAGTACAGAAGACATCCAGAAGATACGTACATGATCTAACTACGAGTTCAAGTTTCCCTCTGCATAAATAAAAAAGTCAAACAGGGTAGAAACAAAATTAATTGTTACTTATTGAAAACTTAGTTCCGGCGCCATTTAGAATACTTAGTTAATGGAACCTACAAAAATAATCTTTCCCAATATCATTTTTTCATAACTCTGATTTTCAAAAAAAAGAGGGGGGTAAGGAGAACAAGACATTCTCCAGACAATATTACAGAAAAGGTAAAAATAAAATAATGGAGAGATTATACAAAGGCTTTCAAATTTTAAATCCTAGATGACAGAAAAAATTAACGATACTTAAAACCTCAGCAACCAAAAATGCAAATCTCCAAGGAAAACTTTGGTGCGGGCCAATACTTTTAGTATTCAATGAATACCTAATGGAAGTCCTATTCAAAAGGATATGTACAAAATCACCAATTCACTCATTCATACGGATAAAGAGAAAACTGAAGCTAACAACTGCAACAAATGAAATAATTACCTGATATAGAGGGCGCCAATAATCAGCCAGAAGTAAATCCTTCTCTAATACAAGAATCATTATTTCAAGAGACAGTTCCACAGACTTCTCCAAGAGTTGGCCATAAATCTGACTGGTCCTTTCATTTATGAGAGAACCGACACCAGGCAGAAGAATACCCATGATGTTTCTAAAAACAGATTTTCCACTCATGAAATCCTAACCAATGATAAAAAGCAAAAACTTGAGATATTTCCACTAAATTGAAAATATTAGAAAACACAATGATGTAGGAATGGAGTTATAATTCTTTAAACGGATGTTTAGTTACCTACATCTCTTTTAGTTGACTGTTACTTTGAGTTTTAGTATAGGTTGTTATTTTAATTAGTTGACCGGTTGTATAGGTGGATACATTACCGTTTAGATTGAGAAAACAAATTGGGCAAAAAAACTTGGTTTACTTCATGAAAATAACAATTTGAAATATGCAAAAAATAAATAAATAAAAAGGATAAGAAACCAAGCTAAGACTCTGATCCGACAAAATCAAACCAAGATCATAATTATAAAACAACCCAGTTACAGAAGCCTAAATGGAGGCACTAAAAGTCATATGGTCTCTCTCAAGCCAGCTCCTTATAAAATTCTTGCACAAAATATCCCCCCTCCTAAAAGGGTGAGCACTTTCTCAATAATAGCATACCCATCTTGATTCCAAATGAAGCACAATTGAACATCTCAAGCAAACAATGGCAAAGAGAATGAACAAACTTGCAACCCCATAACAAATGATGTAAATTTTCATATTGACGTCTGCAGAAAATGCACCATTGTGGAAACAAGGAAAGGGAAGAATGTTAATATTCCATGTAAACCAGCCATATGAAGAAACCCTACCTTCCCAGGATTAACACATCTTCCAGGTGGAGGAGAAAGCAAAGGTGAGTTGGGATGAGAAAGGAATAGACAACACCCGAAAGAAGGGGCTAAAAGAAGCCCCTAGAAGAATCAGGAGTCCTAAGCCTAGAATCCTTTCTCCTTCGAAAACTTGTGATTATAAAGGACTTGTGATTATAAAGGATAGAAAGTAGATCGACAATGCTAAGCACCTCTCCATCAAAAAGATTGAGCTTGAAACCCAACAACAAAGAGAAGGAAGAATCAGATGCTAGTGAAATACAACCAAAAATATGGTTCCACTCATGTCAAATATGACGAACTTTTTGGGTGGAACTTTGTTGCTCCCAAGTTAATTGACTTCACAACAGAAATTGTTACAGAAAAATGATGAAATATGAAATAAGAATCCTCATGAACGGGTCGTTGTATATAAACAGAAAAATGCTTGCATCAGTAGAAAACAATCACAAATTAAAATCCATGGAAACTCATTGCATGTGGCTCAAATGAAGAAATAGTAACAGATACGTACTTTTAGCAACTCAAGGACTGGTAATTGAGTTTGAAGTGAAGATGATTGTGATTCCATTGATGACTGTGATCGATCAATAACAACGTCAATGTCTTCTTCTTTAATATCATACATTTTCAAAATCCTGCACATTGACCATCAAATATGCAGGTTAAATTTGACTGGCCCAATAATTTTTTTGAAAAGGAAACAGAAATTTGACTGGCCCTATAATGACAAGGTTCTTTTAGAAGAAATCCATGTTCGCCCTAAAGAAAAATGAGAAATGAAAAGCAACATACAAAAAGACAACCCAAAACACTCGAGTTAAGCTAAACAAAAGAGGGCTCCTATCCAACGAAATAAGATCTATAGAGTAATTACAAAAATGTTTGAACATTGGGGAAATTTGCATAGGTGGCCTAAAATAAAAGGCCCAAATGAAAAATGTGTATTTTTAAAAAAATCAATGAAAAATGGTCTTTTGCTTATGTCATAACCTTAAATGATTTCTTCTTCTCTTTTCTACGTTTGCAACTTTTTTTTTTTTTTTCTTCCTTTCTTCTTCTTCTTCCGTTCTTCATTTTTAACGATTCTTTTCTTTGCGTTTTTTTTTTTTTTTTTTTTTTTTGTATTTCTTCTTCAGTTTTTCTACATTTTTTCTTTTATGTATTTTTTCTGGATTTCTTCTTCCGTTTTTTTAGCGTTTCTACTATTTCTCTTTTTTCCTTTCTCTATTACTTTTTTTTTGTTTCTTTAAGAATCGAGCATTGAGTGGCAATATACAACATAAATAAAACGTAGAGCATCAAGTATTGAGTGTGTATCTTGCATCTTGCATCAAGGATTGAGGATCGAGGATAGAGTATCTAGTAAATAACATAAGGCATATAATATAAAGCATAGAGCATAGAGTATCGAACATCGAGCAGTGTGCAACTTGTAGCTTGCATCTTGCATCGAGGATCGAGTATCTAGTATATAGTAAATAACATAGAACATATAATATAAAGCATGGAGCATAGAGCAACGAACATCGAGCAGTGTGCAACTTGTAGCTTGCATCTTGCATCGAGGATCGAGTATCTAGTATATAGTAAATAACATAGAACATATAATATAAAGCATGGAGTATAGAGCAACGAACATCGAGCAACGTGCAACTTGCAACTTGCAGCCCAGCGTGGATGTTGTTTAGGGATAAATTAGTAAATTCACAAAGTGTTGACTTCGAAAGGCCAATTTTCATTCACTCTTAAAAGCTGGGTCATTTTCATTTGGACCTCCGAATGGAGGCCATCCGTACGAATCACCCTGAACATTGATGCCTAAAGAGAGACATGACATCTAAAAAGAGGCCAAACATCTTCCTGAGAACTCTCAACTCCTCTAGAAAGTCAATGGGGACATGGGCGCCCATAAACAGCCTGAAATGTCATAGTCCCAATTAAAATATGACTTCTATAATCCAGAACCTGTGCCTTCCTACAATGAAGGCACCTTCTAAATCAAAGATCGTTAAGAGAAGACCTTTCTCACTCTATAAGCTAAAACATTAACAAGGAATTTTAAACATGGTTAACTAGCCTGAAATCCTAATCTTTTTAAGGAATAAGAACTTAAATAATCTATGAACCACCAGCAATGTCGTAAAAGCCTTGACTTGATGACAACGAGATAAAATGAGTAGGATAATACAAAATGCGAATTATCAAAAAGAACAAAAGCAGCATGGACCAAATGGAAAGCCCATAAACTCAATCAAAACCTTCATTTTTAAAGTTCAAACCCATCACTCACATGATAAAATGTTGAAGACAAGCAACAACTAACTGCCATTTCTCGGCAGCATTCGCATAGGCTCGTTGAGGGAATGGCCCAAAAACATGATCGTAAATGAACCTAAATATTCCAACAAATCTGCAACAAAACTTTCAAAACTTAGAATAAAGAAAATTGAGTCAAAGCTTTATAAACAATAAACATTACCTGCGCCCTCTATCACTTAGATCCCTTTCTTTACATATGAGAGCATTTAACAGGTTAAGGAAAGATACTGTTGATGGATATCTCTCTTGTCTCGCCTCAATTTCATTTAACTCGAATTGCATATCATAAACCTGCAAAATCAAACTCCCCTTGAATGCTTCGAAACACAAAAACAAGCATATTCCATATATATTCTCATTGCAGCAAAGTTCAATCACAGCAATCATCATATTTTAGAAAGCAAACTAACAGAGTGTTTGTAAGACTTCTCTTTTCTTTATCAATACAAAACAGAACATCTTTAATATGTAGGTCATTCAATACAAGACATCTCATTAGCACAATAAAATAGCTACGATGCCAGTGCAACATTTTTTATTTACAAGTGATTATGAGCCTGCTAAACCTCCACTCTAGCAACAAAAATCTCCTGGTCACACCTCCAGAAAAAATCAATTTCATAGATTATAACAACTCCTCACAAAACAAGAAAATGAGGCCAGATCTTGAACAATCTAATTACTGGAATATTTAACATTATCTTAAAGGACCATCAGAGAATAACTAACCTGAGAAGTAACAGGCTTGGTACCATTCTGAACATGTGATGCCACAAGAACAGGTAAATCATACTGCTCAAGATAGCGCCAAATTATATCCTTCGACTCAGAAGAGACTTCAATGAAGGATGCTATTGCATTCCTCAAAGCACCCTACATTATCATCAAAAACTTGATCCAAAAACAATCTTTAAAAAAAAATTCTACTGAAGCATGGAATCTAACACCAAAAATATGAAAAATTTTGTATGGATCCAATTTTATCAGATGTCCCCAAAGGGATAAAATATGAAAAATCTTGTCTTTTTTGTATCGTTCCAATTTTATCGGATGTCCCCAAAGGGATAAAATATGAAAAATATTGTGCAACATACTTTTACTAAAAATGTCACAAAGAAAAGCACAACAAACCTTTAGATAAGGAGGAACATTCTCATAACTAAGAAGTTTGAACAATGGTTCAATATCAGGAAACCAGTTTTTTCTTTCAACAGGATTTCCATTCTCCACAACCTGAAGCTCATCAGAAACCAAACAATGAAAATGATCAGTAAAGAAACAATGAAATCTATAGTATATTCTATTTGAATTATTTGTTCTTCTTGATTGAGCCTTTTGCTCGTATAGTTGGTTTAGAATCTGGTTGGCTCTCTTCCAAGCTGTTCTTTTATAGGCCCTACTGTAACCATCCATCTTCTCCAAAATAAAAATAAATAAATAAAAGAGCTGGGTTTTCTAAACAAAAAGAAACATGCATGTAAACCATATTAAAATACAAAAGAGTTCCCCCAAGAGATGGAGCACGTCAAGACCATGCTCTAGTGGTAGGAATATTGAATGTGAGGAGGAAAGAAATGGTATAAATCTAGATGAAGTCCGCTTCGATCTTTAACAAATTGCCAACTTTGATCATTTATGGAAGAAAAAATACAAATAGTGTCCAAGGATACTAATTCAAAAATGAGTGAAAATGCACCCAAATCTACAAAAGGAACCTCCAGTTCGTCATAATAAAAAGACTTCAATCCTGAACAATTTTTTTTTATCATTTCGTTATTACAATTAGGGTCTTAATCCTTTCCCCTTCAGACTTCTTAATCCGTGACTGCAATTGTTGTGGTAACTCATTTGCATCTTACTAGCTAGATAACCATACTGATGACATATAAGTTAGTCCAGCAAGTAGAATGCAAACAGAACTCCACAAAAACTAAAGTCATGGATTGAAGAATCCAACTCTAAAACAATCTCAGAAAAATGTGCAAGGGAAAGGGCATAAAAGTTTAGAACCCATATAGTATATCTGTATGTGAAACTATTACCTTTTGAAGAACATTCAAATATGCAACGAGTGCTTTTGCATCGCCTTCCTGAAACTCTGGTAACAGGGCCCCAGCAGTTTGGAGGGACTGTCTAAATTTTTCATCATAAATTGATAGGCAATCAAATAAGGTGGTCCATCCAACAGACCGGAATGCTTTTCCCTGAAGTAACTCAAAAACCCTCGAAGCACCTTCTTCGTTACAAGCCTGAAATACATGTGGGACAATAATTATAGGAAAGTAAATTCTCGCAGAAAAAAAATGATGAGCTGGGTAATAATAAGTCCTAAAAGAGCATAGTCACATACTAAGGTACTCAGCATATTCAAGAATGCCACCAACGTTTGAAAATTTGTGTGATCCTCTCCAGCAAAATTTGCAAATGTCCACAAGACATCATTGCTTGACAACAGTTCTGGCTCTTGCTGAAAAAATTGCAAAAAATTCAAGTTCAATTATCAAACTTCAAACCTAATTCATATCAACATGTGTGAGGTATTACTTTGGCTACCTTTACTAGAACCTTTGAGTAGCATTCTAAATTTCTTACTATAGTAAGTTATTTTGCCTTGATCAGTAATAGCATGAAATATTTTTCAATCAAAATACAAAACCACCAAATTGTGCCCATTTGACCTGAAAGTATCTATCTTATCAACATCTCAGCACTTTTAAATACTTCAATCGAAGTTTACCCGGTAAATTTCACTAACAAACTCCAAAAGGGAGACGAAAGGTGAAGGAACAGTTCCGCTAGCTTGATGGAAACTTGAATCACCATCTTGCATGAAATCTTGTGACCCAGTAGCACGAAACTGACTAAGCGTGTGCATGGCTCTGTCTTTTGACTCTTTCACCTTCACACCATAAAAAACCAATTACCTTAAATTAAACTTGACCTATGTACGGAGGTTAACCAGTATTTATTGAAATGCATATACATAGACACATAAGCAAGAGTAGAACCACATGTTTGCCATAGTAGTCAACACAATTTTTTTACAGAGAAATCCAATTATTTATAATGTTCTAGTCCATGTATAGCATAGTTGTAACTTGTATGTTGTATCATTGTATATAAATATTGTAGACATATTGCTTTTTATTATCTTTTTACATTTATTTACTTAGGTTAACCTTGTTTTTCTTTTTTTTTATTTTTTTTTTATAAGAAACAGATATATATTAAAGAAAGAGAGAGCCAAAGTGAACAACTTAAAGGCAAGGGCCAAGAAGGCCCTTCCCAATAGACATCTAGACCAACAAAGCTTTCCAATTGTTAAAAATCCTGGAAAGATTGTAATTACAAAAGAGTTTTGTGTGCTTAGAGCACCACCAAGAAGCTGTGTTTTGAACCACAGACCAGAAAGAATCAAAAGAATAAACCACATCTTTAAAAATCCTTCTATTCCTTTCTAACCAAATCCCCCAAAGAAGAATACGAACAACACAATTCCACAGAATATTCCCCTTCGGCCCAAACATCATCAGCCCTACAGCTTCACAGAACCAATTCTCAACATTCTGAGTCAAACATAATTGAATATTGAATGTATTCAAAAGCCGAAACCAACCCTTTCTAGCAAACTCACAATGGATAAATAAATGATCCAGTGTTTCCTCCTCTTTAAGACAAAGACAGCAGATGGATGGACTGAGGACAGACCTTGGTAATTTCCTTTGGAGCTTATCATTTGTATTCAAACTTCTGTAGATAAGAGACCAAAGGAAGCATTTCACCTTTTTTGGACACTTAAATTTCCAAATCGCCCATATAATAGGAGAAGAGATGCTACGGCCATTTAGGGGGACATTTCTTACTATCTTACGAAATGATGAGCTTGTCGAAAACTTCCCAGATTTCTCAACGTTCCAAGAAACACCAACTTCCCTCCATTTTCATAACTTCCATATTGAAATTTGAACTCAATTTAATAGTGCCCTTACAGTCCCTATGGAGTGATGATAAAAAATATTTCTCTCCTGCTCTTATGTAGGTGCATATGGAATCCTTCATCAACACATTGATACGCATAACAAGGCATCTCCTCAAAACAACAAGAACCTTTTTCCAATAGCTACATCCAAGAGAGGAAACATTCCTCACTGAAGTTTATAGAAATTGTTGAAAATAATTGTACTAAGGGTATTTGTGTAATTGTTATACCCTTATTTATTTTCTTTTTTGTCAAAGCCCATTATGGCCTATATATATGTCATCCCTTGTAGTCTTTTAATATATAACAGAGATATACAAAATATTCATATCGTGGTTTTTTCTCCCTGAACTAGGGTTTTCCACGTATACCCGGCGTTATTCTTTCTTTTCTTCTATTATTATTTTTATATGGTATCAGGATAACAAAACCCTAGCCGTCATTAAAGAAAATCAACCCATGGAAAACCCTACCACGGAAACCTTGACCACCGACGAGAACATCTCCGTTGCCGCTATCACTGACCCCACCGATGCCGCCATTCAGGCTGCCGTCAAAAACTATTTCCGAAACCTACAGCCGCCATCACCGTCGTCTGTACAACCGCCGCCGCCGCCGCCGCCCGTACAACTTCCACGCACCGTCCGTACAATCGCGCGCCGCGCTGTCCGTACAGTCCGTATAACTGTCGTCGCCGCTGTTCGTACAGT
>JBBPDJ010000019.1:14690844-14743533 GCA_037974625.1 Cucumis cinereus
CCTTGTAGTCTTTTAATATATAACAGAGATATACAAAATATTCATATCGTGGTTTTTTCTCCCTGAACTAGGGTTTTTCACGTATACCCAATGTTATTCTTTCTTTTCTTCTATTATTATTTTTATAGAAATTAAATTCTGGAAGGTTCTACAATCACATATGAGATAAGGATATTTATCTTCTTTATACGATGTATTAATGCATAATTATGCATATAAGATTCTATTTCGTTTCTGTATAGGTAGTTCATTGTGGTTGGATTACTAATCCTCTTGAACCATGACATTGTGAAAAAAGTAATCATTTCCTTTATTTAACTTCACATGAGAATCTGAGAAGACATCCAGTAAAATGGTTAAAGAAAAAGCATGCTCTAATCTACAGGTCTCTAAAATTTTAATTTTGTGGCACAATTGCTAATTCGCACGCTCAAAAATATTAATCAGTGCTGTTAATTAGGTCAAACTACAACCAAGTAAAGCAAGAAAACTAAACACAGACTCATTCACTTGCTAGATAATAAATTCTTTTAATTCTAACCTATATATCTTTAATGGAAAATAATCAAAAGCTAATTTAACAAAGGAATGCAGCAATGCCAAAAACAAACTAGAAAACTGTGAAACTCTTGGAGGAAATCTCCTAACTGACCTTGTCCCTGGCCAAAGGATGAGACAAAAAACAAGTAACCAGCTTGTGCAGATAAGCATTGTACATATAGATCATGTCCTCGTCGTCATTCTGCCAACATAACAAAATAGACAATATTAGCAGCCAAAACAATATAACAAGAGATGGCGCCATAAAAAAATATTAGCACCTTAAAATAAATATACGTAACAAGTATTTAGCACCTAATAACTTCCTTTTCCATGGGCAAACATAAATTGTTAAGAATGTATGCATGAAAGCTGCACAAACATCAGAAACAAAATGGAAGTTACAAAGTGTTAGAAATTTTATGGGATTGGCAATATTTGTTTTTGCGCCTTCAGATGTTATCAGAAATGTCATTGAATTGGTGGTTTCTAGAAGAAAAAAAATGTTGATCCTGCAAAATACTTTCCTTATCGGTAGTTTTCTTTCCTGTCATATTTTGCCAATACCTTTCCTTACTCATTGCGTTTTTCTATGGAAGTTAGAGTTGCTCATTGTGATTTCATTGTGCATTTTTAAAGGACACTTAGTCCTCCAGCTAGGGTTGGTCGTTTTGTCTTTTCTTGAGCATCATTGCGCAACAAAAATGTGTTGATATCGGACGTGTTTGTCGAATGGCGAGGGAAGACTTTGATCATATCCTATGGCAGTGTAAGTATACTAGTTCTATTTGGGAGCTGTTTTTCCAAACGTTTGGTTTCTTGGTGGCTCGCCAAAGGAGTACCGGAAGTTTGATCAAGGAGTTCCTCCTCAATTCACTTCAGGGGGAGAAGTGTCGGGTTTTATGGCTTGTTGGGGTGTTTGCTATTTTTGGTCTTTGTGGGGTGAGCGGAATAATAGGACATTTAGAGGTAGGTACAGGGACCCTAGTGAGACATGATTCCTTGCTCGCTATCATGTTTCTTTACGGCTTCAATTGTGAAAACCTTTTGTAACTACTCCATACGCATTCTTTAGCATAGTTGGGGGGCTTGATTTTTTTTTCATAAGCCTGTGCTTGTATTTTTCTCATTTTTTTTCTCAATGATAGTGGTTGTTTTTATTTTTTTATTTATAAAATAAAATAAATACACTGCAATCAAGAAAAGGAACGGATAGAGAACCCCTCTTACAGCACAAACCCTACCTCTTTGTCAACCATTGAGAGAATCAAATTCTTACTTTTGTTCCTTTTCTTCTCTGTTACCGTTAGGCCATTAACTTTTTTAGCTTCTCTCTACCTATATATCTAGGCACTAGAATTATGAATTTGTATGGGAACAATAAGAACAGTATTCTTGCAAAATAATCTTAACATAAAAAATACCAACCTGGTAAGCTGCAGTCTCTATAACTTCTTTAAGTAAAAACTGGAAGGCATTATGGGAAAAAATAACTTCCAAGCACGATTGTAGGTGATCCAAATCTTTTGGCGAAGCATTGGGAATAGCCTCTCTTGCATCAACCATGTCATGTATTAGCAGCAAATGAACAGTCCAAGCAAACCTTACAGCATCAACAAACCCTTCCACTGTTGGATCATTTCCCGAAGCCATCACCTAAATGAAGATTACAAGCGCACTCAAAATGTTAACAAAATGCATGTATGTATCAAACAGGGAAGTAAGGGTACTGTCTTGATAAACTCACGTTATCCTGAAATTCATTTCTAAAAGAAGCATCACTGGACAATATGGATGCTTTATTTGGAACTGCACTCAAAGCATCTGACACGAAGGCAATAATGATAGAGAAAAGGAGACTAAATACAATCTGCGAAAAGAAAATACATCCACTATGAGAATTGAAAGCAAAGTAACAAAAAACAAAAGAAGAAAATGTATCTAGTGGGTCTTTTTTCCGATTCTACGTTTCTATAAAATTGAAGGATACCTAAAAAATGAAAGAAGAATTATTAACGTGCCTGAAGCTTTATGGGAGCTTTGGTCTCATTGAGCTCAGCAGCGCAGTCTTTTAAAACAGAAAAGAGATCCCTTGCATCCTTTGGACCTGATAAAAGGGAAATCACAAAATTGCCATATTAAATTTTCTGAAAAGGCCAAATGCTTTCTTGTAGATTTTTAACTGAGCTATCTTCTTTATTAAGTAGAGTTTCTTGACACATTACTTATCCATACACTTTGCATTGATTGATTGGTGTTTCTTAAAATCAAAAAAGTTTTTTTCAGTTCAACAATTATAGGATCTACATACAATCAACCTTTAGCGTCCTCAGTTATGCAACATCAACTGCCTAATAGTTGTCTCTCTCCATCCATTTGTCCGCTATGTTTACAGAATAAAGAAGACTCCCGGCATTTATTCATCTTCTGTAAGTATTCAGCCAAGTGTTGGGAGATACTGTTTAAAGAGTTTAATCTGTCTTGGGTCTTTGGGGCAGATTTTAGAGAGAATGTGACGACTTTGTTAAGAGGTTTCAGCTTGAATAAAGAAGCTACACTACTTTGGGAAAATGTGGTGAAAGCTATCTTGGCAAAAATTTGGTTTGAAAAGACCAAAGAGTCTTTCATGATCAATGGACTGCTTTGATCGTTTTGATATAGCACACAGAGATGCCTCCTCTAGTGCACCCTCTCAAATTTGTTCGAAAGCTTCAGCATCCAAACATCAATTTAAATTGGAGAGCTGTTATCTTTCCATCCTGATTTCTATTGCTACTAAGTACTACACTCTTTTTACTCTCTTTTACCTTCTCTTGGTTACTTTTCATTATACTAAACTCCTTACTAGTCATGACCTAGTAAAGATTTATTATCATGGCTTAGTACTAAGTTTGGTTTTTTCCTTTTTCCTTTTTACTTTTGTTCTTCTGAAAATGATGAGGTCGCGCAGAGGGTGTCAACCTAGTTGAGATGTCCACGATTGCTAATCCCTGGTATTTTTTACAGCTCTTGTATAACTCTCTTGTACTATGAGCTCGTCTCTCTTTTTGACTTTTCATAAAAATATCCGTTTCCGTTTCAAAAAAAAAAAAAAATCAGCCTTTAACATGGTAATTGGTGCCTTTGATAAAAAGGATTAAAGAGAAAGGAGATATTATCATTTCACACATTTTAACCAAGTCCATTCACAAAAAATACAGACTGCATTATCAAATCATTTTAACCAAAGCTCTTCATCAATCATGATGCAGGTACTCTAACACAATGACTATGTCTATGAAGAAAGACGTGCATCTTGAACAATCAAACGTTACTAGCAAACACAACATGAGGCAAACAGTGAGTCTTAGCAACACTCATAGTTAACCTTCAACGTGCTGCCAACTACATCAAACAATTCAAGAAAGGCCACGGTTTACCTATTCGAACAACAAGAATAGAAAGGACAAGACAATGTCCAAGTATTAGTCTTTCCCGACTAACCACACCCCGACGCTCAACAAGAGCACCTTTGGAATCAAGAAGGTAGCGCTCACAGCTAGGTCCACCCAAACCAGCTGGTTCTTCTCGATTAAGTTCCTGAAATAAGAAAGATGGAACCTTTTAATGAAAATAGACATGGAAAAATACTTATACCTGATCACAAAAGTTGTTGAATTTGGAAACAAAACAATATCTTTCCAAATAGATTATTCCATTGTGTTCCGACCAAATATTTTACAGAAGACTACCGGAAGTTTCTTGTAATCTACATTTTACAGAAACCTTCCCATGGTTCCCATACACTCCATCTTTATAGCTAATCTACATTTTTGCACAATTGGAAGTTTCTTGTAACTCCATTGTATTTGGGTCTTACTCCCCTCTTTTTTGTAATTTCATACATCAAAAAAATTGTTCCTGATCAAAATTAGAAATTAAAAAATTAAACCTTTCCATGAGTATTGTCATTGCTCTTCTATTGCGAAAAGCTTGGACTCCAGAAAAGCCACTGCTGGGCAGAAACAGACTAGATTAACAGTGACCTCTTGGGTTACTTTTTTTTAGAATGGAAACACGGCCTCTTTATTAATGAAAAGCTCAAAGTACAAAAGATTTATACAAGGACCAAGAGATACATAAAGAGACCTAGGGGATCAATTGGCGCACCCGCACATCTCAACTAGGTTCCTCTTGGTTACTTCAACACGAGGAGCACCAATTAGAATTCCATTTTTCAATCACACCCTTTGTGTTGAGTTCACCAAGGGCCAAGGGCTAAAGACCAAATGAGCATATTACATTGAACACTAAATAACTCAAATCATATTCTGGAAATTTTTAATGAAGGAACAGATGATAAATATTGGCATATTCCTGCAAGTTAAAAACAAAACAGCGGTTTCAAAATCATATCATTAATATTGGGGCCACCAAGGGCTAAAGCTGACTTCAAGCTTCTATGTGTCTTTGGATGTTACAGCATGATAGTAATAGTAATTAGTAACATGATTCCAAGCTTCAGCGGAAGGTTTAACCCATATGACATAGCCTACAAGAGAGCCTATGAAGAACCAACCTTTATCAAAGCAATCAACCGTTGTCTTAGCCCAATATTAACAAGATCTTCTAGGTGTCTTTGGATGTCAGATATAAGGCCAGCTTCATATCCCGGATCCAAGACAACTGCCTGAAAATGAAAGAATATAATCTACAGTAAGCAAGGAAAAACACAATTGCATGACCCAAAATTAGGGTAAAAAAAGTTGATAACATAGATACCCTCAGTAGTGTATGGAGTGACATTATTAGATCTCTTCTCTCTGTATACCAAAGCCCTGCCGCAAGACGGAAAATCTCTGAAGGATCTCGTTCCGTTAAATCCCACTATGAAGAACAAAAAAAATAAGTAATCGAAAGGGAGACAGTAAAGCTCGCATGAAATATGATAACAAATTAATGAACAAGAGAGAGAGTAATACCTCTTGATGTGCAGCAACAAGTAGGTTCACACAGTCTATTTCATTCAGATGGAGGTCATCGCTCAATTTTAAAGTCTAGACCAAACGTGAAAGTGAAATTAGATAACGCCAATAATGTAAAATTCATGTCGTGTTATAACGAAAATAGGAAACAACTATCTTGCTTAACATTCATATAGCATGGACAAATAATGCAAAACATAAAACTAGACACTTTACATTTCAGTGGTGAACGTTTTTAGTGGGTTAGTTTCACTGGAGTGAAAGAAGAAGCATTGGGAGGGTTCTAGAGGGAGGAGAAGGTCGTCATTTATCTCATCCACAATTCATAGACAATGTCGTTTTCATCTGTTATTGGATAGTAGGACTTTTCTTAATCAAAAAAATTTGTCTTTCTTTGAGTCCATGTCGAGTCTTAAGGATAAATATAGGTAACAGTTGATTTATGGGTGTTAAATGTGTTAAGTGTTCTAGTTCGGGAATTCGGCATTTGCGCGGTTTGCAGCAGCTAAAGTTACCACCACTGAAATTCATTTTTGTTTAATTTCTAGAAATTGCTTGTACTGTTGTTTTGTATTGCTTTGTGTGGGTTGGTTCTGGTTTATTTCTTTCTCTCCTTGTTTCAGTTTTTTTTTTTTTTTTGGCGTCGTCGCTTTTGGGTTTGTTTTTGTTCCAATTTGTCTCAATGTATTTGGTTCATTCTCTTTTCATTATATCATGAAATGCCCCGTTTCCTTTCAAAAAAAAATGTGATCCATCAGAACTGTCTTATTGGGTAGTGAGATGAATCTTGAGCCCTGATCCAAGCAATCTTTACTATAACTCCTATATACAATATTTTCCTCCTTAGTAGGGTGATCAAAAGAGACAGAAAAACTAGGCCAATCAACTGAAACTAACTTGGATCAGCCAATTTATTAAGCGATTTTTTGGATGCCAAAACGAGTATTGTTTGGGGTACCGTCCAAGAGGTAAACCCAAGTAAATGAAGGATAGTTTACCAGCTTTACACAACAATCTGTTTGTTGTTGAATTCAGAGTAGCTTTATCGACATTCAGTCCATATAAAACTGATTTTTTCCCAATTAACTTGTTGACCCAAGCACCATTCATAAAATCCAATTGTTTGGATTAAAGTGTCTAGCGTGACCTCATCATAGCATAAAAGAAGTGTATCATCCACAAATTGCAAAATGGACAAGTGTACCATGTCTTTCCCTACCAAGAATCCTTAAAACAATCCATTTTTATGAATTTGAGATATCAAAGCTCCAAGGACTTCACTAATGATGAGAAATAGAAAAGGTGAGTGGATCACCTTGGCGAATTCCACGTGAAGCATTGATGCGCCTCTTGATCTACCATTGATGAACACAGGCATTAATCCATTCGACCCATTTTTTACAAAAGCCCATTAGTGTGAGAATTTTCTCCAAAAAAACTCCAATCGACTCAGTCAAAATCTTTCTCCATATCTAATTTCAGAATCCACCCTTTCTTCTTTTTGGTCCTATCGTCTTCAACTGCTTCATTGGCAATTAGAACCCTAAACCCTAATTTTAAAAAAATAGTAATAACTAATAAAAATCAATGCCTATGGCCAATGGCAGGGAGCTTTATAGTTTAGTAAAACTAATCTGAAAAAAAAATGTAAGAAGTGGAGCTTGAATCTAGGTCTATAGGGGGTTGGGAGACAGTTATACCACAGGGCTAACTTCTGGTATTGGTATTATTTTAGTTTTATATATATATTATATAAAGAGCATGAAGTTGAATGAGGGCTCGAGCCCCCCTGGACCTATACTAAATCCGTCGGTGCCTATTACTATTGTCGTGTTGAAATAGAGTAGAAGCTACAGACCTTGGGAAGATCACCAAGACCATCAGTTAATTCTTCTCTTCCCAGCGTAATTCGAATAATGATGATTCTTTTTAGAACTTCCTTTAGCGGCTTTTAAATTAATATTTTTATTTTCTTTTCCCACTATCCCCTCTCCCTATGACTTCTCATTTCCCTTCTCTCTATCCTTTCCCCTTTTTTCTTTCCTCTCCTACTTCTTCTTCCCCCTTTTCTCTAATCTCTCTTTCCTCCCTTCCTCCAATGACCACCGCCACCCTAGGTGAGTTTCTCTTCTTATTTCTTCCAATATTTTGTCCTCCCCCCATTTTCTTCTTTGTTTCACTCTTCCTACCTCTTTGTATTTTCTCCTCCCCCTTTTCTTTATTATTTCTTCCTTCCTTTCTCTCTCACTTCCGAATGATGCAAAAACTTTCTTTTTTCTCTTCCTTCTTCCTCTCCTATCCCATAAACCAACTAAAACTAACCAATGGTAGGCTAGTTCGTGCTACAAACCCTTCCAAAACCAAACACCATCAAGCTATCGATTTTGGGCATCAACTTAAAGCTCAAACCAACATTGACCGGCCACATCTCTAGGATCCTTGCGTCAATGAGCAAAAGTCTATTGAAAATAAAAATTAGTGGGGAACTTTTATGAGAAGGAGTAGGTCACGCATAGTCAGTTGAGAGTGCTTTCCCGAACCGTGAAGTCAAGGATTCGTTGCTGGCAACCTAAGATTGCAAAACAAGACCTTGTTTACTAAATAATTTTGTGCATTTCTTTGAGGAGCCTAAGGCTTGGTGACATAGGATCATGGTGAGTATTGTATGGAGGTGGGAGAAAGATGAATATGATTAAAATTGCATGATATTAAAATACCATAACATTGAATCTCTCCTTCACAAGTTAAAGCTAGACAAGATAATAAAGTCACAACTAAATAGAATAAAATGAACCCAAAAAATATATAGTTCAAAGAAGCTAGACAAGATAATAAAGTCACAACTAAATAGAATAAAATGAACCCAAAAAATATATTGGTTCCTCCTAAACTTGGAACTATATCCAGTATTCTGCAAGTTGCAACAGCAAGTTCTACTATTATGGATATCATGAAAGACCCTTGAACTCCCACTAAAAAAGAACCCTCAAATAGCCCAACAAAAGCTACCGACTTCCAAGAACCATAGCTCAAAAGCACCCAAAACTTGCCTAAAAAAGAATCGTGCTTTTGTGAATCTGACCTGGTAGAAAAGGCTAGAACTTGTATTTGGGCACAACTAACTTCCAAAAAGTTAAGGTTCAACTCTGAAATCAACTTGACCCTGGAGAATTTTCTTTTTTGAAGATTCCTTAGCTTTTATCAAGAGTATAACAGTAATAACCACAATGCAAGACCTATCCAAGAAGTCTTAGAAAGGGGTTGTAAACTTCTTGATTCTTACCTAGTTAACTAACCTCGAAAGGAAACCTAACATCACAATGTAGTTAGACAAGGTTTTGGAGCAATTTAATTAAATGCATCATCTAGTTGAGTTTTGAAACATTCATTTCTTTTACATTCATGATTAGCTCGAGAGAGTCAGCATAATTATTCGATAAACACGGGTCCATCTCAAAATCAATTGGCAATGGAATGAATAGTCCACGTATCTTTTAAAGATTGTGAGATCTCTCCATCTTTTCAATGCAAAATCCTCAACATGCTCCCTCAAGATAGTACCTTTTTTGGTCCATCCTTCTTGGGTTGAATCCGTTTTTTTTTTCTTTGTCTGAATACTCGCTAGGACTTCATAGCTCTTATAAGTTATATCATATTACATAAACATGGGTTCCATCTCAAAGTCAATTGGCTATAATATGTGTTGTTTTTTCTTTTAAAAACTGTAAGGTCTTTAGCATCTCAAAACCATTTGTTTTCAAAAAAAAAAAAAGTAAGATTTTTGCATCTTCTCAACATGGGATCCTCAACAAATGTTGAGTGAATTGAACCAAGTCACCGCTCGTTTATCGATAATGAAACTTTATTGATACAATTGTAACATGTCTCCGACCAAACAGAAGTAGAAGAAGGAATGAAGAAGGTTAACTACTTAAACTAGTATTTTTCTACTGTGGTCGAGTAAAAAAAAAGCACCCAAAACTAAATACCATGACAACCTACGTGATAGACTCGTAATCTCATTGACAAGCCAGGAAAAAACAAATAGAGGGAGAATTTACAATTTCAACATCCTGATCATCGAGAGTTATTGTTGAAGAATCCGGTCGCCTGACTTCTTTAGATTGAACTTGTGCACGGTCCGAAGCTTTCGGAGGCTACAACCCAAAATTCAACAAAATCAGAACACCAAAAGACAGAGCCAAGCTACTAAATCACAAAAATGCCACAGACCCAGTTCAAAAAAAAACGAAAAACAAAGCCATACGTACCGGAAATTGAAGCAGCGACCGAAAAGCAGGTATAGAATTGTGAATGGCATGTAAGAGCTCGACCCTCTGCGCAGGCGAGGGAGGGGAAGGACCAAAAAGCGCCGACTCAATAATGTGGAGGTTCTGCTTGGAGGACATCATGTGGGACAAACTGTAAGTAGAACTCGGAAGCTGCCGCAAAAATGGAAAGAAGAATAAGAAGGGGGTTGGAAGCTGGAGAGCGGGAAAGTGCAGGGCGATTGAGAAGCAAACCAGTTCGATAAACCCTTCCAAGGCCCAAAATATGGGTCCAAAATACACAAAGTAAGTGAGTGGAGGAAGAAGAAGAGCAGTAGGGTTTTAGGGTTTTTTCCTGTTTCTTCTCTCTTTTCTTCTTCGTTTTTTCTCATACAATTATTTGTTTAAATAGTTGCAAATATAGCAATTAGATTAAAAGTATCTAATTATATAGCAACACTTAAACCAATTACAAATGTAGCAAAATTTATGAATCCATCAATAATCAAATTCTATCATTGCAATAAACTTGTTATATTTGTAATTTTTTTAAATGTTGTTAATATTTTATTGTTATTTATAAAATTGTTACATTTTTCTTGTATTTAGCCGGAGTTCGTAAATACAAGTTTAGAAGTATGGGGTTATAAACTTCATTCATTGTTGACCACATTTGTAAATATTTTAGTTAATTTTATCATATTTGAAAACACCGCTATAAATAATAAACATATGAGTTTATTTTAAATAAATCTTGTTTGAAACTGCAAAATCGCTCGAACAACAAATATAACAAAATTTATACTAATAGTCTAACAATATATATTAGTGATGTATATTTGAAAATATTTTGATTCATTTTGCAATAATTAAAAATAGCACGAAATTAAATTTATTTTTATAATATTGTGTTTTTGTAATTGGTTTAAAAATATTTATCAAAATCATAAAATTAATATCTCAACATTTTAAATTCAAGAATTTGAGACGATGCAACTCAATTCAAACCAAAAAGAAAGCAAAAAAGATGGTGTGTGAAGTAAAAGCAGAGCCAATGGTTTTCTGTATTGGCTGTTCATCTCACCAATTTGAAGTTTTATTAATTTATTGAAACAAAGGCCGGTGCGTTTGCTTTCCTTTGGCACTGGCCAGAAACATGGGGCCTGTTTTGAGCTGATCACAATGCATAGACTTAGATCGTTCCCATGAATGAATTTTAAGGTTCCACCTGTTAAAATTAGTTCTAACTTTCTTTCTTTGAATGATACATGTAGAAGAAAACTAATCACTCAGTCAATTGCCAAGCACATTGCATTCATCAAGTCCCAATACAATGGCATCTCTATATGTTTAATCATAAAAACTACTTTTATAGTTTTATTAGAAGAAAAGCAGCTATGCTGCTGCTGTCTGCTGCTATTGAACTACAAAATTATTGTACCTCTACATAAGAATCTAAGCCAAAGCATGTTGTCCTGAAAGGCAGTCTCACTTTCCCTTCCCTACAGCAGCTTTGCTAACCGTTAACTGTACACTCTCCCGCCTGTCTCGGCACGGATCTCAGAGCTTACCTGTGCTACACACAATGTGAAGTGTGAAAATCTGGTGCTGTTAACAAACCATCAATCAGATGCTTAAGCCTTTCGGCACCGGGTCCTGGCCTCAAATTGGTAGTGTTTGTTATGTCGTGTATACTTGAAGTACTGCTATTTTGAAACAAGTTGAACCAGTTGCCAGGAAAATATCCATCAGAATTGCAGCTCAGCAAGTCAGAGTCAATTTTGTCGAGGACTGGGTCATCACGACCAAACTTTCGCCCGAAGGGTGCATTGCTATCCACCATACGCTGGAAGTCGTAAAGGTTGAGAAAATGGGGATGTTGCTTTGGGGGATTGTCCCACGAGATGAAATGAAGGTCGTGGTTGACCGTGGTGTTGTGAAACTCATTGGCGTTGCAAATGACAGTGTGAAAATAGCCTTCAGGGGATGAGAGGAAGTTGGCATAATACATGAGGACTACTCTTGGTAGATTGTCCCATCCCCACAAACAGTATTCCATGAAAGGGCGAGAGAGCATCATCCATGCAGAACCTAAATGAAATTTGACTCTCAGTCAGTCGGTGCAGAAACAAACTACCACAAAATTCAAATCAATACCATATAAGCTCAGAGTTAGTAAGCAGAACCTTGTGTGTTAGTGTTTGGGTTAGCTTACACGCACTCGACTAATCTCACAGGATAATTCGTTTGACTCTACAACATTGGGTGTTAAGGAAATCCGTACGATATTAAATCTTAGGTAAGTGGCCACCATGGATTGAGAACCCATTGCCAGCCCTTAGTCGAGGTATGCGTAAGCTGGCCCAGACACTCACGGATATAAAAAAAAAATATATCATTAGGTCAACTAATGATTCCTTTATTTATTGTTTGTCTGTTTCCTTTCTCCTAAAAGCATATTATTTTACTGTCCAGCTTAAAAATCCAATTCCTACCTATTTCAGGTAACTTCAAACATTTTTATATTACATACTAGTTGATGAGGTATGTGAGTAAAAGGTGTGTCTACAAGGTGGCGAATGAACAAAAGAGGCGTTTACGTGGGGTTTATTCTAAATAAGGAATGAGCATATGATCACGGAGGTTTTAAGCATAAAATGACTTGAATGTACTTTAATCAAATTTTATTGTAGTTTAAAGGAGGCAGAGCTGCAGATACCCGTTAACCAGCATTATTCATTGAAGCCTTCTTTAATTTGATTGTTGTACATATTTGCTTATTTTCAACGGAAATAGTTTCCAAACAGAACAAGAAAGCAACAAATTTAAGAGAAAGAAAAAATGTTATGCATTTTGGGGACAGGGATGGGGGTCACTCACCTGTGAACAATTTATATGCTGTTGGGATGCTCCGTTTTTCCGAAACCCAATAGACATCTGATTTACGAAGGGTATACAAACCCGGATCAATTATAACTGGTTTGGCTCTCTGGTACCTGAAATATCAAAAAATTTGACATTACAACTTTGTGCAGCTCAATATAAAAATTAACAAAACCTCGAGGTTCATTTGATAATTATTATCTTACCAGTCTCTATCTTTAAAATGTATGGTTGCTTTCCAACCAAAAACTAAAAAATTGTAGTACTTGAAAATTTTGTTTTTTGAAAAAGAGAAAACAAATTTGTTAACAACTGAGAACTCAAACTACTCAAGTAACAAAACCATAAAATCTATGTCAATGAAAGAGTGCATACTCCTTCCATCCAATGTCACTGGTATGCTCAATGAAGTTCAGACTTCTTGGAATGGGTATCAGAGTATGAAGCAGATCTGTGGTATAAAAGAAGAGTACACAAAAAATTGCATCAGAAAACCAAGTGTAAACTTGTCTTTCTTCAAGCTATGCCAATCAGAAGTAGAAGTGCAGGGAGCTAGATTAAACGTCTCAATCAGGCCCAACAAACATTGGACAAATGACATCAATTGCAAGCAAATTTGGAAATAATGTGGCAACCGATTGGACAGTTATTGTAGATCTTTACCAGCTTTTTATTGTTCATTGGGGCTCAAAATAGGCAATCAAGACCCCAAGGAGTACCATAGTGGCAAAAGTTTAGGATATCCAAGAACATATACCTTGTTGTCTCTCAGATCTTGGGTGGGTAAAGCCTCCCAAGAATAGTTAGGGTGGGCCATGAACATAATGCAAGAAGTAGGACCCGTCCAATTTGCTAAAAGAAATGGGAAGAAAAAAAAAAGTAATTCAAGAACCTAGTCCAACTCCACCCTTCTTCGAAATTCAAAGTTGGAACTGATGAAAACAAGAAGGAAAAACAGGAGAAGCAAATATGTCCATCTTTGTATTTAATGATCTACACATCAATACAAATCCACTAATAGAAAAGACGAAGATCAACTGCAATAAAACTTTCACACAACAAGAAAGGAGAAAGACAGATAACAAAAAGAGAAACAGACAGTTAATAGGTTGAAGAAATAAAAGTGCAGCTTAGGCCAATTCATTTAATTGCATAATTTTCTACACTGAAAAAGCTAATACTATGACGCACGGATTAGGGTTGTACAAGTCAAAGTCAACTAGAGTCTATATCAATCCATATTTGACGTATAAATTCAAACTACCCTTCAATATTAAATAAACTTTGACAAATATCATAAATAAAACAAAAGGTTATACAGAACCAGTGTCTAAATCTCATAACTCAAGCACAAACCCAGACTTGTGCATTTCATGCGTATTAAAGAGTTAAAACCATAACAAAGCATCCCCAAGAGCCTTTTTTTTTTTGGATAAGAAACAATTTGCCCAAGAACCTCCAACTAGATACTCCATACAAGTATAGATTGATCAAAATGGTCAAGTCAACTGAAATACTTGGAACAGAAAAGAAAGAGGTTGGGAAGTAACTAAGCCAAAAACAGAACATGACAAATACAAATTCGAATTCCCCACAACTCATTCAGAGAAGAAAACAATGACCAAATTCCAATCACCACAACTAACGACAATAAGAATATAAAGAGAAGATCATGATATCAACAATAAAGAAGATGCAGTATGAAATAACATATAAAACGAACCAAAGTGCTAGAAATGAATCCTAGAGTTTCGAAATTATACTAAATAGTTGACAAATACCATCTTGAGTGACCAGAGGATAATCAGAAGCACTGAGATTAATAAACCAGTCCCAATCTCCACCGTCCTTCAACAGAATCGCCGCCGCGTGAAGTGTATTAGTAACCATCGTTGGCCCTCTGTAAGTAACCAAATTTGCCCGCAAAATCATCCTCACATTACCCACACTCCTAAAAATCGGTTCACTATTCACAAAATCAGCCAATTCCAGCCGCTCAGCCGCCGGAGCTTCCAAATCCAAATGCACCACGTACTGATTCCTCGGATGGTACAGCGCCTTAAGAGCTCTCTTCAAGCTCCTCCCATCCCCGGTGGAGCCCGAGATCAAGTAAGCCAAACGAGGAACTGTGTCAGATGAAGTTTTCGAAACCGTGAGCTTCGATTCAACAAAATGGGGAATCCGATTATTCTTCAAATGGGTACGGTTGAATTGGGAAGAGGAGAAATGGGGTGAAGTGAAAATTGAAACAAAAACGACCAAAGTGGTCAGAAGCAAAGAAAACACCAAAGGAATAAACCATTTCTTCTTCTTCTGCAACTTATTGTTCGTCTCCATTAACAAAGCTCAAAAGAAACAGCAAAAACGAAACAATGGCAGAAGAAGAAGGGAACAACTGTACATGGGTCGGTGAGAAATTTGCAGAAAGTGGGTTGTAGGGAATGATCTACGGCGGGAAGAAGAAGGCGGAACAACAATGGAGACGTGCAAGTAGATTAGTGGTTTGTGAGGTAATAATTACCATTAGTGGGCATGTCACTGCAGAGGGAAAAAGAGAGAACTGACAGGTAGAGAGAGAGAGAGAGAGAGAATTAAAGGCAGTATATTAGTGAATGTTTGGTTGGTGTTTAGATTCTTTCGCCATTTGGGTCAGACCTGAGAATTCATCTCCGCCATTTTTGGTTCCTCGGGGTTGGAGCTGAAATGGAGGCTAATAATTAAGGTAGATTTTGGTTTTGTTAATTCTTGGTTAACTATGGCCTTCTTTTAGTATATTCTATAATTAATAACACCTAGTTACATATCAAGACTTTTTTTTTCTTTTTTTTTTATTTTTTTTTTCACCTCAAAATTGTCATTTTTGTATAAATAAGAATAAAAAGTTTCAATTTTTTTTAAATAATAATAAAAAAGTGTTCATTTTTATCCATGAATTTGAGTACCAATTTTTACATTTCAACTTTCAATTTTGGGGATGGAAAAGGAATATATTTTAAATGATTGTTACCATATTTACTTTGTGTTTCATTTTTTTTTTATCTTCTAAAAAAATATTTATTTACAATCTATTTGTCATCAAATACGATGGATCACAATTGTTACAATATTTACCTAGAAAAATACTGCATAATAAAAAATAGTAGTTTATCTGGTTTATTGCGGTCCATCATAGATATATATTTTGTTACATTTTGTAAATATTTTTGTTCATTTTGTTATCTTTGTAAATATTTTGAAAAATGTCGTTTAAAATCATTTTAAATGCTAGATTTGCTACTGTTAAACTAATATAGAAGTTTTGTACGATGACTCAAATTTTACAATAAAAGATTGAATATGTAATTACAACTACGACCGTATAATATAAAACGTGTGAGTTAATGTGAGAGGATCAAAATTAAATGGTAGATTGAGTTGTTAGGTGAGCATGTTAGATTGATTATTTATATGATGAAATTAAAAGGTACCAACCTCCTTTTTGTCGGCAACTAACTTTACACTAATCTTTTACCTCAATCAACATTTGCTACTATCATACTTTCATTTATATATTTGTTTAACTTATTTGTGTTCGGTTAGATGTAGAGACGGATTTAGTTAAGGCTTGGAGGCTTGAGTCCTTTGTTTTACGTTATTTGTATAATATATATTATATACATTACAAACTCTCACAGTATCAATACTGTTAGTTGATATAACAGTAAATATGTCTTTCAATGTTCTCTATATCAAGCCGTCAATAATTTTTTTGGATTTGCCGCTATGTATTGGATGAATTTTTAATTTAAATTTTCTAAAAGTTATGTTTTCTTTTTACTTTTTTTACTCATAATAATTTTAAAATTTTCAAAATTTGAAATTTTACAAAATATATAAGGAAAAAAAAAGAGAGGACATGTTGGATTTTTAAGATTCAAATTGGAGGAACGACGAAAAGTTACTATAAAGTTGTTTTGAGACCCCTGATTTAAATTTAACGTTGTTGTTAACGTGATAGGTGTATCATCGACTATTTTGTTGCTTCCTAATTAAGAGCCAATAGGTGTTTATATAAAAGTAAAATCTCATAGATTGATCTCATAACCTATGTATTTTTTATTATTATTATTGTTTCGATCGATATTAATAAAATTTATTTAATTTACAAATGCAAACCAAGAGAAAAACACACTCTCTAACTAAATCACTATCATTGATTAAGGTGTATTATTTTAATTAGCTTTGTTGAGAAAATTATCTAGTTTGAAGACCGAGATATTGTCAAACTGAGATTAGCTCTATAGAAAAATGAAAAGAATAAAAAAGCAAGGGGACTTGACTTGTTGAACCACGACTATATCACACCCTAATCCAGGATGAACGATTGCAACATGCTTAACATGTACAAGTTGGATGGATAATTAATTAATTAGTATGGCCTTAATTAATGGGAGATGTGAACATGTATAGACTTTAATTTAGAATAATTAAATTTATAACTATGTAATTGGTACAACAACGTTTTAAAAAAAAAGAAAATATAGCAAAAAAAAAAAAAATCAATTGTATAGACTTTACTATATTTGTAATTTACTTTTTTAATGTTAAATTTGTTGTAAATCAAAACGTCAATTGTGAGATTTCATTCTTTTATTTGAACATTACGAGCTTCGATTAAGCGAAGGGTGTTTTGACAATTTTACATTTTTTTGTTTTTCATTAATTTTATAGTTTTTATATTTATATATATATTATTTCTGTTATTTGTCAAAGTAAACTTTGAATTTTACCATTTATTTAGTCATTATTCTGCTCCTTTTCTGTCCCTTTATCATTGCTAAGTTTAGAATCCAAAGCCCAACAAAATTATAATTCACAAATATTTCTCACATCAAAATGGGGTCCACTAGGCCCAATAAGGCATTCAAACGAAGAACAAAAAAGCCCATTTGACTCGGCCCGTAACTGTCATTCTTCCCGGCAAACTCATCCTATGAGATTCTCGCCAAAACCCCATCAGTTTCATCCTTTTCTTCCTCAACTTCCGTTTTTCAGTTTTCGATCTGAAATCTCCCATTTGGTCGTCGAAAATGGGGAAGGGCGGAGCCATCTCCGAGAGTGTTCTGAAGAAAGTTCTCCTTTCTTATGCCTACGTCGCCATATGGATCTTCCTCAGCTTCTCCGTCATCGTCTACAACAAATTCATTCTAGATCAGAAGATGTACAATTGGCCTTTTCCGATCTCTCTCACCATGATCCATATGGCCTTCTGTTCTTCGATCGCTTACCTTCTCGTCAGCGTCTTCAAAGTTGTGGAGCCAGTTTCCATGTCTCGCGAGCTCTACTTCAAATCTGTGGTTCCGATAGGAGCTTTGTATTCGCTTTCCCTTTGGTTTTCTAATTCGGCGTATATCTATCTTTCGGTTTCTTTTATACAGATGCTCAAGGCTTTGATGCCTGTCGCTGTGTACTCGATCGGAGTTTCGCTTAAGAAGGAGAAGTTTAAGTCTGATACTATGGCTAATATGGTTTCGATCTCGCTCGGTGTTGCAGTTGCTGCTTATGGAGAGGCGAAGTTCAATTCAAAGGGTGTTACTTTGCAGCTGTTGGCGGTTGCGTTTGAGGCGACTCGATTGGTGATGATTCAGATTTTGTTGAATTCCAAGGGTATTTCGTTGAATCCCATCACATCGCTCTACTATGTGGCTCCGTGTTGTTTGGTTTTCTTATCTGTACCATGGTTGATAATGGAGTACCCTTTGTTGAGGGATAATTCGAGCTTCCATTTGGATTTCGTGATTTTTGGTACCAATTCATTCTGTGCTTTTGCTTTGAATCTTGCGGTGTTTTTACTTGTGGGCAAGACATCTGCTTTGACAATGAATGTTGCTGGAGTAGTGAAGGACTGGTTATTGATTGCATTCTCCTGGTCTGTGATTAAGGATACGGTGACACCCATTAATTTGTTTGGTTATGGGCTTGCCTTCTTAGGAGTAGCGTATTACAACCATTCAAAGTTGCAGGCACTCAAAGCAGCAGAGGGTCAGAAAAAGGCTCAGCAAGCAGACGAGGAAGCTGGTAGGTTGTTGGAGGAGAGAGAAGAAGGGAATGAAAGGAAGAATGATAATCAAAATTAGGCTACTGACACGCATTGGCTTTTACGAGGAGACATGCAGAAGAGAACATATCGATGGTGTTTAACAGTAGCTTGAAGAATCGAATTCATATATCGGCTAAGTTTTGGAGTTTTGAGTTAGGTATGCGTTCTTAGATATATCATTTTTTGGGTTAATCTATTTATTGTGGGGTTTATGGGGTTGATTTTTAGTTGCACAATGTTGTAATACAGAATCTATTTCTATGACTGGAGAATGAACTGTTGTGGATGTTTATGGAACTGAGCTTCCCGGAGGAAGCTGTCTAGAATGTTTAACTAATATATCTACTATTATTCAATCTTGTTTTGTTTTTGTTTAGATTACCATTTCTAGCAGAACACCCCCCACCCGAATGCCCCATGCTGATATTTACTGTAATTTGCGAAGTTCATATATTGCACAGTTATGGACTTGTGTTTTTAGATCACACATGCTTATAAACAATAGAACAATCAGAGGAGGAGAATTCAAACTTATCTAGGGGATGTCTCACAATATGTTTGTGTTCAGTTTTCTGTTACGGAGTTGCCTGAAAATGAGCTTTTCTTTGCAAGTTTTGTGCTCTTGCCAACTGTATTTTTAACTCCTATATCGGGAGCGATGATTTTAAAGTGATCAAGAGTGCAGCTTTAGCACATTCAATATGAAAATGTGCATTGAAATTGGGATCTGCTTATCCTTATAAAATGATCCCTGATCAATCAAGACTCAAGAGTACTTATTAGTTCTTTTTCTGAAAAGAGTACTTATTAATGTCCCACCTTTACCATTCCACACTCTGGAGTAATGTGGAATACAATAAACAAAATGAAGAAACCCAAAATCTAGCTTAGTTTACTAGCATTTCTCAGCTCCAGATCCCCCATTTGTACTAGTTTCCATCTCTAGGACTTGTTTGGGTTTCTGTGGCTTATACCATATTGCACAAACTAAAAATGCTACAAAATTTATGGCACTTAGTATGGCAAGAAGTCCATAGAAACAATCGAGCCTAGCATAGTTTATGTTGTCTGCAAGCCATCCCTGTCCATCCATGCTCCCTGTCACCCTCTTAACAACTGCAACCAGAAAACTACTAACAAAGAACCCAAGTGATAAAGTTGTGAGGAAGAGACCAGTGCTCATAGTTTTCAATCCCTTTGGGGATTGTGTTATGAAGAAATCAAGCTGGCCTGTATAGATGAAAGCTTCTCCAGAACCCACCAAGAAAAATTGAGGAATAAGTAGGAACACACTTAAAGGCAAAGTTGCAGTGGATCTACCCACATCTTTAGCCACTGAGAGCCGTTTCATCTCAACTAAAGCTGCAGCTGCCATTCCAAAAGTTGACAGGATAAGACCTATGGCAATCCTTTGTAGGTTTGTAAAACCTGTGAAGAAAATGGACGAATCATGTTCTCAAAAATTCTAATAGGAGAATAAACTGCTTCCTAAACCAAAAATATTATAATGTTTTATTATTCCTCTCCAATATGTAGGCTCTTCTTAAACTTTGCAACCTTCAATAAAGTTTTGATAATTAAATGAAAGTCCATTTTGGTTCTTATACTTGGTAGAAAAACTATTTTTGTTTGCAAATGTTTCTACTAACGGTCTCAGTCGCAAAACTTTTAGTTTTATACGTGCATGCATACAAATCAAATATTCTGTAAAAACATTAGAGATGACAAAATTTCTGACAGTAACCCAACTTGAATGAGGGGAATCCTGGTTAAACTGAAAGATGATCGGAAATAGAAGTTTAAGATTTTGTTTTCTTCCCTGAGTTAAGTTCGAGAATGGGAATAGAGGATAATATTAGAGTGTGAAGATTCCATATTTACCTGGTTGCCCTTTCCATTTCTTCCAAAGAGGCATAATAAGACGATCATAAAAGGCCAGCGTGATCAATATGGCTGCCACAAAGAAAACAGTTAGAGAGCCGGCAGGGATTTTGAAATTTCCCAATGATCTTTCCATGGTGGATGCCTGCACCACTGAGAAAGTGATCATCTGAGCATATGTGGTCCAGAAGATTATGGTTGTGGCCCATATTGGCAGCAGTCTCATCATCATCTTTACCTCCTCTACCCTTGTTACTGAGCAGAGTTTCCAGGGGTTGGGAGCTGAGCTTACAGATTTCTCAAAATCTCCCTCTGCAACAATTGCAGCCTTGTCTAGAAATCTAGAAAGTAAAACAAATTAATACCCTTGTCCAAATTCTGATTTACTGAGCGTTCCTTCCTTTTAAATCAATAACTTGTTAAATGTTGTCACAGATTTGTGTTTTGATTTTAATGTACGTAGTGGTTAGTTCAAGTATGCTTAGTCAGGCCAAAAAATCACTTACTGAAATTGATTTGTGTGATCTATTCTTGAGGTTGCAGCAGAATCTTCATATAGCAAAGTAGCATTGAGTTGAAGTTCCATCTTCCTTTTGTTTATTGCTGCAACAATGACTTGGAAGATATGAACTACTGGACTTCCCATGCTTTTCTTGTACCGGTATCTCTTAGTACCACATAGGAATATTAAAATTGCTGTGAACATTGAAACCGAACAAATTCCATAAGCCCAACTGCGGCCCACTTCATCTTGCAAGTAAACAAGCACTGTCACTGCTAACAAAGTCCCACTGCTGACAAACAAAAAAAATCTGTTGAAGAAATATGCCATTTGAGCCTTCTCCTTATCATCTTTCTCGTCAAATTGGTCGGTCCCCAATCCCGAAACACTGGATTTGATACCCCCAGTTCCTAGAGCAATTAGATACAGAGGCAAATAAATCATTCCCATTTGAAACCCATTTGCTTGCTTGCAGTTCTTGCTGGCAATAGGATGACAAGGAGGTGGATGTAGTTGCGGTAGCTTTGTTATTACTGCTAGAGTTCCTGTTCCCTAATTCATTTTATCAATTATGGTTGAGTTATGAAAAGAAAAAATAAGATTGTCAAATCAAATGTCAAATAGACCGAAGAAAATCTATATTTACCAGTATCTGTATTGAGGCAAAGATTGCTATTGTCTTATATCTTCCTAGGAAAGAATCTGCCAGAAAACCTCCAAGCATGGAAAGGAGGAAACATGTACCCATGAAATCTGTGACAATGTTGGCAGAAGTTGCGCTAGGTAGATGCAATGTTCCCACCAAGTAAGTCACCAGATTTACAGCTATTCCCATTGTTGAAAGTCTTTCACATAGTTCAATCCCTGTCCAAGATTTTATGAGTCTCATTCATTCTGTAGCAAAACTTCCATACTCTCTCTTTAATGATGTTATCTTTTCTTCCGTTATGATTACAGTTTTTTTGAGTTTTCTTGTTGAAACAAGAACCAAATTTTACACCAGACGGACAATTTTTTGTGTAGCTAGGAAATGTGAGCAGAATTGAATATTCTTTCTTTTGTAGAAAGTGGAGTATAATTGACGATGGGCAATAACAATTACATTTAATTATGTGGGAAAGATCCAGCTAATAATATTTGTCCTTTTCCCATTCTTGATTGTCTGAATAATAATGTCATGGACAGAATTATTTGAAGTTGTCGATGGCTTTGGTTTTTAGGGTCCCATCCTCGCACTTCTAGATGTGGAAAATATTGATTTGAACTGAGATTGAGAAGGCTCTGAATGCTGAATGTGCTAAAGATGTCTACTAATCAAAACTTAATAAAATCTAAAATCCTATCTTTCATGATTAAAATCATCATTTTTTTATCCGATTACCTATTAAACTTGACCGATGTGGGGTCGTCCTTATAAAACATCTCACAGGCTATGACTAGAACCTGCAAATGTAGCTGTCAATTTTAGTCTTGAAACTCATTCAAACTCTTCTCGCAACTGAGTTAGCTATCTATTGCAGTTTCAGACAAGAGTAGAATTTGTAGTTCTTGATGATCCAAGACCACCTTTTTTCCAAACTAGATTGATTGGTGAGATATGGGAACATGTCAAACTCTTCTCTAAGACAACCTTTTATTTACTTTCTTGAAGCTGGTTTTGGTTTCAGTTCCAGAAAAACTTCAACAAGAAGGGTCTATCAAAGAGATAAGACAAAATGTAGTACCTACGATAAGAGCAGCGGGGACCCAACCACCAGTTTTAGACCGGTTTGCTGGAAACCCTTTGTAGTCCACAGCATCAGCAACTGTTAAACTCTGCTTGCCATCCTGTAGCCATTGAGATAGTTACTTGGAAAGAAGAAATATATGAATCTTATTGATCCTATTTCGAATACTGCAATGAAATGAAAAGAACTCACCATTCTTTTGGTAGAGAATGTAAAGTAAGAAGTGAGCCTTATGGCGCTGCTGCCTCACCTCAGCTATTCTCCAATTCGGTTTGTATAGGCATTGTTTGGAACTTCCTATTATATAGACATTGCTTAGCAAAATAGATAATCACTGAAAGTATGAATCTATTACTAGATTGAGACAGGTCATATTTGGTCATAATGAAGTTGGAGGTTAGTTTCGTCATATTGCTTATTTAAACTTTGTTTCTTTTAAGAATGACTTTTGTCAAAAAAATAGATGAAGGTGAATGTGTAAAGAAGAGATTGATTGCAAAGGCTAGACGACAGGACAATGGGAATCTAAACACAAATCAATATCTTTTTCCTTCTCTGTTCGTTCTATCAGGTAAGATTGAGTTTGATATTTTGCTGATTGTGAAATCAACGACAATCAAGCCTCCCTGTGAGTGCTTTTGCTACCCCACTCTCTAGCTAAATCTCTCTGCCTTTCTTCTTCTTTTGTCTGAGCCCAGCAAACAAGGATAAGACGTGTTCTATCGGCAGGTAAGAACGTGTTATAGTTCTTTCGAACTTAAAGAAAGTTACTCCAAACATACTCGAAGTATAGATAAGAATTTGGTTGAAAGTATTAAATCGTGACACGTTCTTGATTTTGGTTTTTTTTTTTTTTGGAGGGGGGGGGGTATGAGTCCCCAACATAATTCAAATCAGGTCTATCACAAAAATATTTTCTAACATCGACAAAAAATTAAACACTTGACAGTAAGAAACCATGTTAAATCTCATTTTGCGGATTCTTTAGGACATCTATATAAATTTCCATATCACTTGAAACATGTCTATTATAGACGTTTTGTATTTCACCCAGGTTTAAAAAGGATTTTACATTGTTCGTACTATATACTCGTTAGGGGGAAAGTTGTATACAATGAGACTTGATAACTAAATGTAGGGTCATATAAAGGGGAATAGTAAGAAGTATTGTTTATTATGGCCATGCGGAATCATATAATGTCATTTTAAGTCAGGCACATAATGATGAAATTCTCTCCAATGTTAGTGGTATTAGGAGACCTCCCCCAAATAATTTGCCCCTTTTTATTAGACAATGCATGTATTAAGTATAGCCAAACAACTCTTTTTGAATGGTATATAATCTACTTTTTATAAACATTAAGTTTACCGTATTGCGATGTCTAAATTAGTATAAAAAGTGATTAATTTAGCTAAGCACAAAAGAAGTAAATATGTCCTCTGACACATGTCTCTGCTTATGTATAACGATAACGATGTGGGGGCAATTCTAGTGTTAGAGATTATAGGATACCAACATAGGTTTGACTTTATTATCTTTTCATTGGTATACATCCATCAACTCGACTGGTCAGCTTAAACCCCTAGACATTAACATTTTTTTAACGGGTGCTCCCTATACCTCTTCTCAATACTAAAAGAACATTATTTTACGAAATTATTACATCCTTGATAGTATATAATATAAATGGAGACAACTGCAAATTAAATATACAAAATTTGGGCTCAATGATTAGAAGGAAAGATTTGACTATCTTCCTTTTTAGATGCTCAATTAAACACTCATATAATTCACAAAACCTTTAGAAGAATGGAACAAGTGACATTATAAACCTCAATATACATGACACCTATCTTCCAAAATAAAATAAAATTCAAAAACAAAACATGACACCTATTACAATCAAGGCTGTTAGCTGATCCCTCTAGGTTTTTTTCTTCTCTTTTGAAATATTTTTTTTATTCTCATTATTTCAAATGTAATAGGATCTTCATTTGGTCTTGCCTCGATCTTAGAGTCTTAGACTGAGGTTCGAACTCTTACTCTTTTATGTAATGACCTACTTTTGTGGAAAAAAACAACAAAAACATTCAAATTTAACCTATGGTTCTAACACACAAACCTACACCACTACTCGTAGTGTGGATATAAAAGGTTATGAATTAAGCTAAGTTGACAACGTATTTAGGAGTAGATTTGATATTCTACGGATTTTTTTGATACCCAAATAGTGTGAGGTTAAACAGGTTCGTCACTTACAAATACAAAAAAGAAAAAACAAGATAGTATGAGTAGAATTAACAAACTACTCCATAGAATGTAATTAGTTTTGAAAACTTTTCTGTATCGCCCTCCATTAATTCTCATTTTTTCTCGTTCTTCAAAAACATACATTTCTCCCTTCCGAAATTCTCATGAAGTTAAAATAGTCAAAGTGTATATTCTATGTCAAAGTGAATTATTGACATGTTTGTCTTTTGCTTGAAGTTGGAAGTTAGAAATTTTCATACCTTATTTATTGTATTAAAAAAGAAAAAGAGAAAATAATTTAGTTAAAAAGTGCAATAATATTTTAGATTTTGAATGTGGAGTGCACTTTAGTTTGAACATTACCAACAGACCAAACAAAATGGAAACATCGTACACCTTCATGCCATTACAGAAACATGCAACGTGAAAGAAAGTTGGATAAAGTTCATAACAACACATTCAAAATAGGGACACCTTCTTAATTCCTTTTGTTTGGCTTTTAGTATCCATTAAAAAAATCGGTTAGCGAAGCATTTTCGGTACATTTTTGTGACATTAAAATCTGTCTCGATTGACTTTCTAAAGTGCTTTAAAAAGTGTTTTCAAGTATAGAACGAATGTTTTCAGACACTTGAAAACTTTCGTTGACATTCAAATGAGATTCAAGTAGGGATTCCCTTCTTATTGTAATGGTTTTTGTTTTGTTAAATGTCACTATAGTTGGACCATGAGCTTGCTTCTCATGTTCGATGTTTTCGGGAGAGAATTTTGCTCTACCTTAAAAGATATAAAGAATTCAATTATAAAGTTAACAAAAAAGAAAACCAAAAATCGGTAGCATGAACGAGATTTCACATAAATAATTTTTCAAATGTGAGTTATAAATGTATTGATGTCAACATCATTATATGAGTTGGCAAAGAGAATTTTGTTTTCTATAAAATTGAAAATGAAAGAATTTTGGCGGGTAACACCACCCACTTAAAATTGGTCGTGGTCGAATAAGCTATAATGTTTCATTTCATTCCATGTTGCGCTCTAAATTATACTAACTGTTTGTTAAACACCATAATTAGAATTTTATAGAAATATAATTTTGACAAGTGTATAATATATTGTCTTATATATGTGATGTAAGTTTATATTTTTCAATGTACCACCCGTACAATCATCATATACTTGAAATCTAATCGATTTTAAACCAACAATATGGCGAAAAATAAATGGATTCTCATTAACAAAACATTAGTTTAGGACATGATCAAAAGGACTTTGATGATATAAAAATTACGTTTAAAAGTGTATATATCAAATTAATTTCATAGAATTAAAAGTATATTTTAGAGTAAACATAACAGGTGATTCAAAATTCACTCTCAACCATCCACTGATTTAAATTATTTAATTAAACACGTGAATTAACTACAGATTAAATTAATGACAATTATATGACAAATAAACAATTGATTTAATAAATCCTAATCGTGACACAATTAGGCAGACAATGTAGACTTAATCAATCTAGTGTTCAATGTGACAAAAGTCAATATAATTGAACAATCATTTCACATCTATAGCTATAATCAATAATGGTGCAAAAAGGCAAAGACAAAGAGATGTTGATGAACAAGCCAGCCATGCTTCATGAATCATATTATAGGCAAACTCACAAGGATAAAGACGTTAACCTTAGCTTAAACTGTCATTAAAATTGTATGAGTGTTTTGTCCCACTCTTAATGGAAACAAAATTAAAAAAAGAAGCTCAATATATAGGTTAATACCAAGACATTTTTTCGCCTAATTGCACAACAACTTCAGTCAAAGCCTCCAGAGCAGTGACCATGACGATGATCAAAGAAGCCCATCATACCGAATGCCATATAGAATATATATAACATTTCAGATCAACAGCTTCTCAATGGCATCCTGCATTTAGAAGGAAGTACACAATGTATCAAGAGGGAAAGTGACGCTTTTACAAAGATAATTAGCTCAAAGAAATAGGTGGTAGTAGTAATTTTTTCTTTTTCTTTTTTACCTTCAGTTGTTGTATTTGAGATTTCAATTGGCTTCCCTCGTTTGTTGTTACGGAACATGCAATTACAGGTCTTGTGACTCCGCATGCTCGGCCGAGAGCTTGCTTTGAAGGAACAAATACATAAGGCACATTCTGCAAGTTTGAACATAATTTTGTTATATCAGAGGATTAAGAATTAGTTGTCATTTCGGGACACGTGATTTTATAATATTGAAGTCTGGAAAAGAAATCATCCTAATATCTGGCATACATAACATGAAATTAAGAAAAATTTTCCAACAAGATGGTTAACAAACAAAAGATGTAATACAATAATCATTCGGAGGCTATTTTCAATCTTTCGCCTTATAGAATTGTCTTGAGCTTCTGACGAAGTGTACAACTAAAGTTAAAAGCAAATATAAAAGTTGTAACATAGAGAACACTGGCTTGAAGTTAACTGTAAAGAAGAATGAAATGGGGGAAGGTAACTGAAATTGTGGATTTACTATAACCTTATAAACAAGAAAGGTGATGGGAATTGAACCTCAAACCTCGTGAAACTTTGTCCATTATCACTTCTACTTAATCCTCTATATGCTAAAAATATCCAAACATTTTGGAAGCTCTTTTGCTACCTCATTGCATTTATTCCCAATAAACCACCACGGCTTTTCATGACACAAATATGGATTAAATGTAAAGCTATAATGGCAAGGGCTTCCATATTGAGAGTGTCCCATAATGAAGAAACAAATATTAAGAGAAATTGCTGCTAACTACCACGTCTATATAAAAGCTAATTCCTAACATTGTCTACACCAAGGTTTCATTAGTGAAAAAAATAGTGCAATAAACGGCAGAGGAGATATAGCAATCCTTAAATATATTCACTTTCCCATTTGCCAAACTAACTATCTTAAGAAGTAGCAACATAAATCCATGATTTCCAATCTGAAGTTCAAAAAATTTATAGTGTTACCTTATCTTCAGCCAACAGGGGAAGATGGAGAAGAATCTCAAGCGGCTCAGTGTCCGCAGCCATCACAACAAACTCAGAAATCCCTCTATTCAGCGTCTTAGTAGCTGACAAATCCATCAAAATATAACTATTAGCCAAGGGAAACAAATAACAACATAAAAAATCCTCACCCAATACTTCTTAAAAAGATATAACTTTCTCAAACGAAAAACATAAACACTAAACAAAGCACGCTACCTTCATTCGCACCCTTCTTGAGCTGCTTGTAGTTAGCAGCTTGCTGAACAAGATCAAGAATAGTAATTGTAAGCTGAGCATCAGCTAAAGGATAGGCTTTGGGATTCACAGCTTCTCCTGTCTGCAAAAACACAACCACCATTAAAATTCATGCAAACAAATGAAACCAAAATCAATATAAGTTCTACAAAGGAATCAATTTCATACAGTACCATTTTAGATCGAAGAAGAAAGTTAGGGTTTTAAGCAACGACAGCAAAATTTGAAAGGAACAAAATTAGGGTTTAAGAGCTACTGGTAAATTCTCGACGATATATGTATGGAAGATATAGAGAACGACTCAAGGTCATCGGGCCGAGCTCCTTGAACGTTGACCTCTGTATTGGGCCTAGGCCCAATTTTTCTAACAAAATCTGAGTCAGGCCCAAACCTATGGGATTGGACTATATATTTGTAGTTTTGCTCGCTCGGCCCAATAGCTAAATTGTAGGGGAATCGGAGGAAATGATAAAATTGTGGAGGCTTCTTGAATTTTGAAAAAAACAAACAAGATACAACAAATTAAGAAAACACGACAATCAGTGTTTAGAGGGGAGTCCATTCATAAGGGGTGATCTTCGTGTCAATTTGATGTCGATCGATGTTTGTGAGCATGTGTTGTCGTGGGTAACGTAATTGCAATTACGATTAACAAAGAAAAGTTTTTGGATCGCCCCTCTCAGATGTGAATCGCGCAAGAAGTTTACAAAATATTGAATCTCGTTACTGTAACGTGATGATTCATTTTGAAGCTTCCAAATAACGAGTGAATCAAAGCCCAAATGAAGAAATATCAACTCTAATGGCATTAAACATAGGAGATTTCATGTCTTTTTAGTTCATTTTGGTTTAAGTTTTAATTAAAGTTGAGTATTCTTTTTTTTTTTTTTCAAATCATCTAGTTTTGGTATTTAATTATTAACAAAATTTTGGGATAAAAAAACAACTAACCATTTAAAACAACATCTCTACGAAAAAAAACTTAAATTTCTTTAAAAGACTTCGTCTCTATATAGTAATATCGTAAATACATAATTTTTTTTTTCATTTTATAGGTCAGCTTAATTTAAGAAATTTAATGCATGGGTAATAAGTTGGGGGAAATTAATACTATGAACAAGAAAAAATGGGGTGTGCTTTTGGTAATATCTCATCAATTGAATTTGCTCGACCTTTACGTGCCATCAATAATAAATTTGTATTATGTAAAACAATCATAATAAGATATCATTGTAAGGCTAAACATGTGTCTTTCCATACTTGTCTAACAAAAAGATTTATACATTTTTAAGAAAAATAGACAAGTTGACCATGTGCAAGGCAAATCAACACAGTCAATTGCTTCATCATCTTGTCATTGGCACGATCAAAATAAGAGGAATGAGTTGGGTTTGTGTTTCTTACTTTTTTCAATTTGTTGGGAACAATATAAAAGCTTAGAGATTCGAACCATAGATTTTATGGTCGAACACACATATATGCTAATTGAGCTACAGTGAAGATGAGAGAGCTTAGAATTCTCAACTATATACTAGAATTTATTGTTTTCATTATTTTTCAATTGAAAAGCCACGTCATATACTAGAATTTAAACATTTTTTCTTTTGGTGGCCCCACCTTGATCATGAGAACCAATAGAAATCGAGGAGCCACGCTAGCAAAAATCGGGGTCGTAAGAACCCGCGAAATCGCGAATAGTCGAAGCTCGAGATGTTCTTTCTTCAAAACAAAAAAAACCCAGTTTTCATTTATGTAAATTATTCATTAAATAGCGAGAAATTTTCAATCTTGCTTCACACCCAATTCCATTTCCATTGATCCCATAAAACCCACTTCACAGCTCTCAGGACATCACAGAGAGAGGAAGAAAGGAGCCAAAATGGGTTGGATTGGAGAGTCAATCGAGTCCTTCAAATCCATCAAAATCAGAAAGGCTCTATCTCAGGCCATAAGTTTTGGTACGTAAACTCACCAAAATTTTGTTATATATCAAATGGGTATTCTCATTCTGCAGGGAAGCATTCTTTTGTTTTTTCTTGCTGATTCAAATTGATGGGGTTTGAATTTGCTGTATTCCATTACAAATGCTGAGTGTCTCCAGCTTTGTTCTTCATTTTATGATTGGATAAATGCGAGTTCTTTCTAGAACTTGGTTTTATGAATTGTGTGAGGTTAAATCACACATTTAGACTCTAATTTTGGTCTATTTAGTTTCACTGTCTAAAAAATTTAAGTTGTGATGCTGCATTACTCCTACTCTTACACCGTTAACTGAATGGTGATGAGGTGGGATGGATGTTGAACAAATGTTTGCTAATTTGACATGAATTGATAGATTAATAGTAGAAAAAAAATGGACAATTATGAAGCGGATTTTGACTCTTTTATGTTCTATTTCATTTTATCCCACTAAAGAATATTTGATAGGCATGTCATTTCATAATTTTAACAGGGCCAACGGTGAATTTGGTATAGAATTATAATTTAAAATTTAGAGAGACAAACGAGTGTTTGAACTTTAGAACTAAATAGATACAACTGTCAAATTTTAACGGAATTTGAGCACGGAGCTTATAATATTAGCTCGAGTATCTTCATTTTGTCTGTGTTTTGTTTCTATTCAAACTCCGAAGTACTGGAATCCAACTACAACATGCATTTGTCTTCTGCATTCCTTTGCTCTAAGAACAATATTATAATGTATCAGGTTTGATAATTTCTTCTGCGTTGATGATTTGGAAAGGATTGATTTGCTGGACAGGCAGTGTGTCCCCTGTGGTGGTTGTACTCTCTGAAAGTATGGAACCTGGTTTTGCTAGGGTGAGCTGATCCTATTACATATGCAAGTTTCCATTTAATTCTCTAAGTAGATTGGTTCCAACTTTAACCATGCATTTACTTGAACTATTGATACAGAACTGCCTTTGGTTATATAAAATGTTTAGTTTTTCAGCTTTTGGATCTTCATTCAAATCATGTGTGCCGTGGATATTTTGGATTTAAAAGTTATGGAATTTCACCATATGAAAGACATTGTTGGAATCACGTTCGTACAACTATGAACTACAGATAGTCTTAGGTTGAAAACATATTAACTTAAAACACTTTATTGTCTATCGAACTTGCTTTGAATCTCTAGGATTTTGTGGAGGGCAGGCCTGTGAACATAAAGCAAAGACTGGAGCCTTGACAGATTGTTATTAGGAAAAAAAAGAAAGAAAAAGAAAAAAAGAAAAAGAAAAAACGAAAAAGGATGAAATGAAAAGAAAAGAACTTTGGTTCTTAAATAAGACTCTAGCTTTTGAGTTGATTATGTTACAGGGGTAGAATATTAATTCAAAGGTTAAATCACAAGTTTTGTTTCTAAACTTTGAAGTTTGTGTCTATTTGGTTTTTGAACTTTCAAAATGTCTAACAGATCATTGACTTTCAATTTTATGTCTAATGGATCCCTCGTAAATTTGAAACTTTCAAAAAAGTAATTGATCTATTAGATATAAATTAGAATTTTATGTCAAAATTCAAGGAATAAATTTGGAAATTTGAAACTTCAACACAAACCTCAAAGTTGAGGGACTTTGTAATTTAACCTAATTCATACTTCTCCAGTGCTTCATGTTGGTTTATATTCACCCAGCTCTGCTAGCATATCTGATAATACACAGTGGCCAACCGCTAATGGGGCAAAGCTTATGATAATTATGGTACTTCTCCAGTGATAAGTTTTATCTGGTGCAGGGTGATATTCTGTTTCTCCACATGAACAAGGATCCAATTCGCACAGGGGAAATCGTTGTGTATAACGTCGAGGTAAGTTTGATCTCGTACTCTCATGTTTCATGAATTGACGTGATACATTTCTACACTGGTTATAGCTAGTCTTTGGTTATGAAAGCAATTTGGATTTTTTGCAATGTTTTTGAATTCCATTTCCTGGTAGGGGAATGAATAGTTTCCCTCTTCTTTGTAAAGATGGTGGTATTTCTTTTCCTTACTTTGACTTGTGTTGATAATCTACCTCATTCACCTCTTATTGCTAATTGACTTTGAATAAGGAAATAATCTTTATATTGGTCTAGTTACGACTCTTCTCCTTGTAACTTGCAACTTCTAAGCCTCATTGTTTACTATTTGGTAGTTGAAAATTTTGCTTCTTTTTTCTAACAATTTCTTTACCATGACTTTCATCTCTTCTATGAGTCAAATTCCAAGAAAAAAAACGTGCTTTAAAAAATATATATTTTTAGTTTTTGAAGGCTGTATGTTAAAAACATCCTTAAAAATAGATAAACAAACAAAAGACCTACCAGTAGAACTCGTGTTTACAAGCTTAACTTTTAAAAATAAAAAACAAAAATCCAAATGATGTTCAAACAAAGTCCTAACATTTAATATTTGAGTCACGTTCATATCTCTGTATGTGTTTTGAGAAGTTTATGTTGTCTATTACTTATAGAGTTATAAACTTCAAAAGGCATCTTTTGGATTCCTTGTTTAATTTTGTTGATGAGATTAGCATAAAAGGAATAGAGACGGACACTCGAAAGAAAGAAACCTTTATTATGGAAGTACAAAGATGAACACTTTTGAGAGAAACTTTTTCACTCTCTCAGTGCTTACCCACTTTTCCTCACTTTAAATTTGTCTAACTTTCTAGCTTGACGTATGTATGGAGACACTCCTATTTATAAGCATGAGATTCTTGGACCCCAAGCAAAAGATTTTTCAAGTCTTTTTTTGGATCCATTATAATCTAGATACTTTTATGAGTGAATCATTATCTAAGAGAATTCTCGAATTGGTTGGAGCCTAAAGAAAGGTTATAACACTTCTAGAACCTTACTTTTGTCGTATGTATTTATAATATACATATTTCAATGTGACTCTAGAAAAATCTAATTTACACATTTATGTCATATTGAAGATACTTGAAGAACCTTTTCGATTAGTTAGTGTTGCTTTCAATTTAACATACTTTATGTCACTTCCAGCATTTGTAAATTGTCTACTAACATCCATTTGTAACATTTGCTAGGGACGCGACATTCCAATCGTCCATCGTGTAATCAAGGTAAGATTTTTCACTAGAATTTCTCTATCTTTAAATTGTACGAAGTGTGCAGACAACTTATTTCATTAGAGATCATATGTTTCATTCAAGGACTTTATGTTTAACGAGATGGTTTTTTCAATACAGCCATAATTTGATTTTAGAATTATGAAGTTGTAGTGCTCAGCAGGAAGCCATTACTTACCTGTGAAAGGAGAAGTCCAATATTCTCATTTTGTTTTCATTGTCTAAAGTTCCCTAGAACTTATTGCAAATAAGTTGACCTATAGCAAAGAAACAAAGATAAATCTTCGTTTGTCGTAGTTGAGCTCACCCTACAAATTCTCAATTCCCTTGGTCTCTAAAGGGAAAAAAAAACCCTCATCAATAGTCGTGATAAGAATAGTGTATCAATTTTCCATCGACATGTCGATATTTCTATCGATATCTTGACATGCCTATAAGTTTTTCATTAACATAATGGGTGAATTGACATTTCCATTGTATCACAAAAGAAATTGACAAAGCATAAAAAATAAGCAACACAATACACAAAAGTTATTAATAAGTATTTTAAATTTTCAACTTATTTAAAAAACTAAACCTTTTTTTAAATTTAAATATTAATTTGTTTGTTTTATAATTGTTTTCAGAAATATCCATTTTAAACCTTGCTTAAACATTTTAGATGTTTAATAACTTGATTTACTTAAAATGTTGTTCTTATCAGGTTCATGAGACAAAAGATACAGGAGAAGTTTATTTTCTTACAAAAGGTACTTGAACGTGAACCATGAGTTCAAAAAACTTGTTAAGGGAAGATGGTATGGTTTTGAATTGGATGAAGTGATTTTGCTGAATGTTTGGCAATGAGCTTTGCTTTATTTCTTTTGTGTTAAACTTCCAGGTGACAATAATGACTTTGATGATATTCCACTATATGCTGAGAATCAGCTTTGGTTGCAAAGACAACACCTAATGGGAAAAGCTATCGGGTAAATTTGCAAGAACAATTGATAAAACGACAAGTTCTCAACATGCTTATACTTGTCCAACTTCATGTGCATTAGAAGGCTCTGTTTTATACAAGCTGTTTAGAAATAGACAGTCCTCTTGCTCTAACATTTTTGTTCTTCGTCTGCAGTTTCTTGCCATATGTTGGATATGCAACAATTATCATGACAGACATGCCTATACTCAAGGTTTGAACTTATTGGAAACTTACAAGTCTTCATCTACACTCTTTTACTTGATTTAATAATTAGCGGAGAATACCTTAATTTTAAGTCTAGTTTTAATCTGGGTCCAAAACGTTACATCTGATTCTTAAGTATAGAATTTAGTTTCAATTTAGTCTAGATTTCACGATGTTACAATTTTACACTTGATATTTGAATTTTGTTTCAATTTTTCATTAAACGGGTATTTAATGAAAAATGAGTGTTAAAAGTATAAAATCTTGGAACCTAAGAATCAAACCGAAACAAACCTCGAATCTCAATTGGAGTGAGTTGTCTACTAACACTGTTTCATTGTTATTGCAGTACATACTTATTGGTGTATTGGGATTGCTGGTCTTAACCTCTAATGATTAGGAATTGAGAATTTCTCTACTCTCAATTGATACACATTTATTAAGGATAGGAAGAGTTATGAGAGGGCAAGGCCTGATTATTCTTTCTATTGTATGAAATAATTTATTTATGCTGATGAAATGAAATATAGAGAGAATTCAGTATTCAATCACTTGGGCCATCTCTAATTTTACATTCTCATCTATTGACAATATTGCATGTTTATAAAAATAGTAGAAATCCTCTCAAATTTGCTTCAATACCAATACTATTACATTTCAATATCTACTTTTGACATATCAATCACAATCAACACTACATTCTAAATGTGTAGGCAAATTAAAATTGGTATAAAGAAGAAAAAAATAAAGCAAATGATTTGTAGCAAAAAAAATAACAATACAAAATTTGGTTTTCTATAGGGTAAAAGAAAGACTCCAAAGAAATTGTGAACCCTAAAACGAAATTTATGAACAAACTCACAATTGAAAAATAGTGCCTCAACTTCTTCTGTATCCGTAAAAAGCTACAAATAATTGATGGAAAATTCGACATCACCGACAAAAATTATAGCTAAAAATAAAATGATACAGCAAACGTAGTCCATCTTTTAACTCTGCTCGTCTGCATCGCCTATCTCCCCCCTTTCTTCAGCAGCAGCAGCCATTAATTCATCAAAGTTTTCGGTTTTTCCCAGCAATATCTCAATCTGATGAGGCCAAACCAAAGTTAGAATAACTATTCAACAAGCTCTTAGAGAAAAAACTGTCAAATCCATAAGGTTCTGTTTTGAAAAGAAAAAAAATCATTAAGTTCCATGGTGATGGAAGAACGCTAACAAATTCAATCTACTTGTCAAATAACAAAACATAGATCATGGAACAACGCATCACAGACAAGTCAAGCCATTATCTTAATATCTGAGTGCAAATGGAACCACAATTAAGCTAATCAGCACCACTATATAAAAATCTTAGTTACTGAATAAATTTTTCATTGTTTGTATTTGCCAAGTAATTACTTATTAGAAGATCTTAAATATACAGAGTAATCCTCACCTTAGCCTTCTGGACAGGTCTTCCTCTTGAGTCATCCTTGATATCAACAGTTGAGGTTGCAATCTCTGAAAATTTGATACAAGTTAGTAAAAGGAACAAAAGTATACATTCTCGTCTGAAAAGTAAGAAAGCCAGAAATCTTACTCTTCTCAACAGCCAATCCATTGTTTTTCAAAATTTCAGCAACTGTAACAACTGTGGCAATTGCTGCAAAACATTGCAAGTACATACGGTTATTAATGTAGGATACAGAGATAAAGTTTTTCATAGGGAAGGTAAAATAGATAAAAGACCAAAAACCAAATGTGACCAATGCTGGAAAAATCTTCTACAATTTTTTTTAAAGCCAGCCCATTGATCTCATCCTGAATACAAGGTGAATATCAACGGGCCAAAAACTTGATATTAACAAAAATAATATTAGCAATATATCCGCCAAACTTTTCCAAAGCAAAATTTTCACATCCCATTAGTTCCAATAATACTCAAGTCCCTCCAGTCATCCAACTTGTTTATATCATTGTTACTGTTTTCCTTTTTTGGGAAAAGAAACAATTTCATTGATGAATGAAATACCCAAAGAGATACAAAAGAAACAATTTCACTTTTCATTGTTAATGTTAGTCCGCATACTGTGGCATAAGATCCAGTTAGTGAGATGAGAAGGTTAAAGTCGTCAGATCAACAAGAAGGAAACAAACGAATTGCAAATTTCTCAGGCGTAGGTTGAATATAAGCTACCCAAAAACTCCACATTACTTCACTAGTTCATTCATCATTAATTCATAGTCCCAGAATTCAGCATTCAAAGACCTTTTAAGGCAGACTTCAAATCGAAATACAAATTACAGTCCATTTCGTCTAGATTTCAAGTTGGGTAAAGTACTTAAAAGAACAAAATGAAAGCATAAAGCAGCAAAATTACCCATTCCCAGAGCAGAAAGTTCAACTTCTTCATGCTGCTGCATGTACCTCTACAATGAAACCCCCCCCCCCCCAAAAAAAAAGAAAATCAGAAACAGTAATTAATCACTTGGAAAACAAAAACATTCAAACTAGTAAATGTAAATGAAACATTGAGAAATAGCAAAACCTTAGCGAGATTGACATAGAAAAACAAGGGTTTCTTGGTGTTGGAGACTTGAATCCGATTCTTCTTAAACGAATCGGAACTCAAGTTGATGGAGTTGACGCCTTCTACAATGTCTTCCATTAAGCTGTTCCTCAACCTCGTAAAAACCCTAGAAATTTCCAACTCAAAACCCTAGTTTTTCAGGTTAATTGGAAGTCGAAGGAAGAGTTATTATTATAAGCTCTGATTTTCTCTTATAACATTTTCTTCATTTTATGAATATGCAAAAGTACAATATTGCCCTTCTCTCCTATTAATTTTTCCAATCTATTTTTCTTTTTCATTCTACAACATTAATTTATAATTTTGATTTATTTTTACTTCGAAATCATAATTAAACGACAAAGCTTCTAAAAATATTTACAAATATAACCAAATATCACAATTTATCTATGGTAGGTCAATATACACTATTATTTATGTCTATCATATAGTATACAGACTCTAATACGTTTTTTAGAAAAAAAATTATAATTAGACTACAATATTTAAAAGAATTGTTATTTTCGAAAAATTAGCTTTAATATCGAGAAAATTGGTGCTCGGTGAATTTTAGATTTTAAGCTTGAAAATGCATCCCACTATGTTTGATAAATGTAGATTTATGGACTAAAATAGACATACCGTTAAATATTATTGTTTCTTTTAATATATAATTAATAATTTTCAAATAATTATTTAAATTTATATTCTATTTGCTCAAGATAAATTGTAAATATGGGAGAAATAGTTACAATTAGGAAAAACAATATTGATTTTTTAGAAAGGTTGTATTAATCAAATTAATTTGAAAAAATTAGGACATAAAAATAGACAATATATTAAAAATTATGAAGTTGTCAAAAGGAATGATACTAAGCTAATTTTAGTTTAAAAGTAATAAACACAAAAAAAATTAAGTTTTTTTTTTTTTTGATGTTATATTATATGATCCTTATACAGAAAATCTTATTAACAAAATCAATCCAATGCTTATTATTACATACCATGAAACAGCTGAATCAAGGAATTAATTTGCCTAATTGTAATGAGGATTATAATATAAATCACCTACTAAAGTAACATGATATACATATCCTTAATCAAGTTTAACGTGCTAAAACAAAGGGAAACTCTTCATTAAGGAGACCGATTCGTTCGGGTTGATTTAGATCCTAAAACGTGTATATTCTGCGCTCTAGCGTGCTTGCAGTGACAAAAAATAATGTCGATACCTTCATACAGATTCGGTCGACAAACTCTTTTCTTCCTCTTCGAGTCTGTTTAGCCATTTGAGCCCAAGATCACACCCTGAGATTGCAGCTGCATTGAACTGTTCTCTAGCCATCTCAATTGAATTCATCATTGAAGCATCTGGGTTTTTTCTAGCCTTTCGGGTTGAAGAACCATTCTTTAAACTAAATTTTGTTAGAGATTCGGGTACTTCGACACCTAAGATAAGCAAATCAGGGGTTATATAGAAAATTTGGCAAGAAGAACTAGAAATCTGTAAATTATCTACAACTTCTATCTAGAATCATGTACTTTTTATTCATTTCGATTAATAACGTTGTGAAATACTTTGATTTAATTCAAGGCTGTGGAGTTGGGAGAAATTCTTACCTTTGAGAAGAAGGGATCCATACGCTACAGCTGCACCAGCATGACCCTGCAAAGATGAGAAGCCATGAGGTTATACCAGTTAAAGACATTGTCCAAAACAGAAATGTTCGACCAATGTGATGTCGGAAAAATTATGAAACCAAGAATTAATAAAATGATGTTGGTCCCATTTGGTAACCATGATTTTGTTTTTGGAGTTTGGCTAAGAATTCAACTCTTCTACCTAAGAAAAATGCAAACCTATGTAAGAAAATAGACTTAATTTCAAGAAACAAAAAAATAAAAAAAAAAACAAAACTGTTACAAAACAGGGCCATAATAAAAAGATTGAAATAGGAAAAGAAACAAAAACAAAAAGGCAAATAAATCACTTATGAACAAGGGGAAAAAGGGTCATGGATGGATGGCTTTCATAAGAAAGGAACGAATAAAAGGACAACCGGGTCAGAAATATGAATTGGAGATGGTATATATCGAGGTAGGCGCACACAGGTACAATTGTTCAAAAGCCCTTGATGTTTGAGTGAATATATCTAGCACTTTCCTGGAACTAGGCTGGACAGTGTAGTTGCAACCCAGTGCCAAGAACGAACCATAGAATTGCTGTCTAATCATGAAAAAATGAAGACATTATACTATACCTTCTCTGAAGCCCGATGGAAACACCATAATGCTGATGCAATATCTTGCTTCACGCAGTCGCCAGTCAGATATACTGCACCTAGAAGAAAAAGTGCACCTGGATGCAGCTAGAACATTGCAAGTTCAGGTAAGGTTTGATGCTTAATTTGAAGATATGATCTCTTTGAGCCTGCAATTAGGACTCATACCTGGTCAACGGCTTTCTCCAGATAATAGAAAGCTTGTTGGTCTGATTGTACATATTTATTCTACACAAAACATTTGACCGACTTTAATAAACAACCAAAGTAGTTGTTCACGCAACAAGCACACGCATGCAAGAATGAATACTTAACTTGCTATCATGATTGCATGCAATATGCAGAAGACGATATTCACTCCTAACTTCTTGAGGATAACTCATATGGTTTGGCATGTGAACAAGTGTATAAGGGAATTTGACAGTAATATATGATCAATTGCAGTTTCTCTAGACTGCGAGTTCTTTAAATGAACTCCTAAAAGTACCCCCCAAGAGAGCCTAACTAACCAATTGGTTGACTGCTCGAGACATCACACCTCAACCAAATTTAGGTCCAATCTTTTGGGTGTGAAAAAAAAAAAAAACAATCCTCCATGTATCCCAAATTTAGTGTTCAGTGAATTTGTCTCATTAGTGGCGTGAAGCCAAAACCACAGTAAACCAAAGAAAAAGTTTAGAAGTTAACTAACTCAGCTAGATTTCCTTTTTTTAAAAAGGTCAAGACTTTGCTCTTATATATAGTTTGGACAATACATTTCCCTAGCAAAAAAAAAAAAAAAAAAAAAAAAAAAAAAAAAAAAAGGAAAAAAAAAAAAAAAAAAAAAAAAAAAAAAAAACATGTTAGAAGTTAGAAAGGTGAGTTCCTAAGTTTCTTTACATAAACTCAATACCTAATAATAAAGAAATAAAAGTGGCAGTACTGTTTGATAGTGTTGTTCTCTGTTCCTTATCTGCCTGCTGATTCTGCAACGGAAAAGAAAAACTCAGAAAATGCAACGTCCTTTCCAAAATGAACACATAACCCTAAACCCTAAACCCTAAACCCTATTAGACAAAGTTGGTAGGAGGGGCTGCTTGTCCCTGCTGAACAGACCACGGTGGCCGTCTATTATGAACCTGCACAGCCATTTAAATCCGTCAGAGCCTAAAATTTTACTGTCATGGTTTCTCATTCATACAATTAATAAACAATCAAGCTTCAAAGCCAAGAAAAAGTTGAAATTGCCCCAAATCATCACCCTTGTTTCCCTAGAAAATGAAGAGCTTATATATATATATATATATATATATATTTATCCAAGGCATTTTAGTTCAATTTGGTCTATATACTTTCTCATTCAATCTATACTTTTAAAATGTTCATATTGACCATTGTTCCTACAAAAGGTGATCATTATGTTATCTTAATTTTCATTTTTAGCTCATTCTGTTTACGTTTAAATTTTTGCAAATAGGGACCAAAATGATTCTTTTCCAAACAGTACGAGGTCCAAAAATGACATTTTGAAAATATTGGAATCAAATTGAGTCAAATTTAAGAGTATAGAAACTAAATTGACATTTTGAAAATAAAGAGACCAAATTGAGCCAATGTCAAAAGTACTTGGACCGAAGTAGTATTAAAACTATATATAATTGTTCAAAGAGTTCTAATCCTATCAATTGGCATGAATTTGGTAAGCATCTACTTCGATCCATATTGCACATTACACTATAATTTCATCCAACAAGGAGACTGTAGAAAAATGGGTTCTGCTCCATGGTCCTTGCCAACACATTGAGTGATGGGAAGGATTAGTTTCAACACATCCATGCTTTATCTGATCTTATTTTAGCCAAGGAACAAACTTCTCACCCAATGATTAAAGAAAAATCTCGTTTCCAGTAAATCGTGCTTCAACATAAGCAATGAATGAGACAACCAGAAAGATTTCGACTCCACTGTAAATATTCTTTGCCAGAATGTAAAGACATACCCCAATTTCAGTCACACTGGTACACGAAGAACACCTAACTGATGATGCTCCATATGGGTACATAAGCAACACTGCACAAGAACCGCATTTAACTTGTCCAACCTCGTGAGCTGGAAAGAGAATGTAAGGTATTAATAAAAGAAAAGGAAAAGTTGAATCATAAGACATTGACAGCAAGTCGTTACGAAGACTTATTTAGTTAATATTGAATAGTAAATCATGAAAAAATGACAAAGTAGATAAATTTGAACTGCCTCTCAAGTCTGGGGTTTGGGACAGACATGGACTTCCCAAAAGAATATAGATTTATCTTATGCTAAAATATTTTTCTTCTAAACATGAATTCCATTTTTCATTAAATTCTAGAAAGGATTGATTACATCCCTTCAACCCTATACTAGGAAATAAGACTTTAATTTAGTCTCCTCAGCTAAAATCATCAAAATTCAAACAATCTACGATAGAGTACCTATTAATACAGCGGGAAGGAAGGAATACTTGGACAATTACACACGGTAGAAACCTTTCTGAAAATCCAGAAGTCGTTTTCAATTTTTGACTACATACATGTATTGCAAAGAATGGAAATGAAAAAGTAGTGATGAATTGGATTTCAGGCTATGCACAATTATTTAATTTATAAACTTGACTAGTGTTGGCTTGTCCCAAGGCTAAGATGATGGAATTCAACAATTGTACTAGGTGGCTCCGACAACAAGGATGCTGATACCTTGAATGCAGGAATGAGGTAAATTTATTTAGATCTCAATGTTTGTAAGGTGGCTAAACTCATTTATGGCCCATCTGAAAAATATTGTAGATCCTACAATGCTTGGTTTTATTTAGAGCATTAATATGTCTGGAGGCACAATCACATAATGTAAATCCTTATCACGATAACCAGTTCCATCAATTATTACATATAGCTCAAAAGAAAGTGATCCACAGGCACCACCCAGCAGGCCAGCACTACCACATGAAACAGATATTCAAAACTACAGCCAAACACTCAACCCTCTAATGAAATAGGAAGCAGTAGAAAGAAAACAGCATATGAACAAGGGCATTTTGATTCCAACATAGACATACGTGGGAATTGGGGAAAAAATTAGCAAAAAGCCAATAGCATATGAACAAGACAACTTTTAAGAAAGAAAATAATAGTAAAAACTGAAAGGAAGGAAGGAAAGAGAAGTAACCTTCTAACACCAAATTAACTGTTGAACAGCAAGAGCATTGAACATATCTGGCTCCCTTTAAATACTTAAGCAGGCGACGGCACGTACCACAGACCATTTGTGCCATGTCAGCTGCTGATCAAAACGTTTACAGTCAGGAGATTTGTAAATACATACAATGGCAATATTTGGGACTTGCAATAAAACATGCCAACAGGAATGAGGTTTTGACCAAAATTTGGTTGCACTGATATCAAATGATATGGATTCTATAAACAATATAAACTAACATCTTGCTTACGTCGCAGCAAATCACTAACCAAAGTTAAATTGTCCATTCACGATCGCAGGTTTTCATTTATAGCAAATGGATGAGACCCCGAACGAGATTTCAGGTTTGAGAAAACTCATAAGATCACAAAATTTTAACAACAGGCAAAAGTTTGTATTGTTCTGAAAAAATAGGGAATGCTTATTGGAATCCGTGTTCAAGGTCTCATCAATTTGCAAAGTTGCGAACCCGCAACCGCAAATGGGCAGTAATGAGAGGTTAAGTCGAGTACTTTGTGTCGTCTGCAAAATGTTAATTTTCATTATTTTAAGGAATCTGGATCATTTGACATTAGCCGACCTAAATTTGGGTCAATCATACAAAAAACTCAACAACAATCCTCTAATTCCTCTGCCCTTTTGGCTGGATGAGCATCGATTCCCTGAACTGAAACTATGTCTGAACTGTAATTGTTTAAGCAGATTACTAACGCACACTGCACCGATTCGGATTGGAAAATTTTCAAAAAGAGTTTTCCTGCTGTGTTAGGTTACCATATTCGCCAGTTACAAGCAGTGGGAAGAAACTACCAAATCAATTCGCTCACAAACATGAACACAAGAACACATTGTCAAAAAATTACTAAAGAAAAAAGTCAGGTTAAGTTTTTAAAGTCAATCAGCAGAAGTTCAATCAAATGTATAAAGAGACAGAACCAAGACGAAGATTCGGAAACACAAAATCTGAAATAATCCCTCGGAAGCACTCACAAGAAAGTTGCGGCGGCGGTAGAGGCAGCGACGGAGTGATGGGTTCCCATCCAGGAGGAGGGCCGTCATCTTCGTCTTTCTCGATTTCATGGATATCCATTCTCTCGATCTGTCGTCTTAAAAATCGATCATGTTATTGTTTGTTTTCATGGACAACGGCGTCCCGCACATTGGCTCACTAACTTCTCAATTGTCCCCCTATGCCAGTTTAGGTTTAATATTAAAATAAATCTTACCAAACAGCTGTAAATATAGCAGAATAAATTACTATAGCTATACCGTATTCATGTATGTTACGATTTATCATAAATAGATTAAATAATATTTGATACTACAACTATGATCTAAAAATTAAGCTGTATTTGCAAAAATAGTTATTTACCTTAAAAGTATTTCAAAATCGAACAATTGTCAAACATTTTAATATTTAAAAAATGACTTATTTTTTATTTGCAAATGTATTATAATTAAAGTGTGGAGCAGATGAATCAAACTTCTAACCTCTAGTTTGATAGTATAGGCCCTATGTCAATTGAACTAGGTTTACGTTGGTATGAAATTAAATACCTGTAAAAGTTAAACCAAACATACGATATTTCATTTATAAATTAATCTTGTAATTAATAGATAAACATTGAAGTAAATGAAATAATTATTATAATAATCATGTCAGCTAAATTACATTCTAAAAAGTGAAAGTTGATTTTAGCTTCATGTTAATTGACATGACCTTTTATTTTAAGGTGAAAGATATTTAATTTAAAAAAAAATAAGTCCATTTCACTTTTTTTTTTTAAAAAAACATTAATAAGAGAAAAAAATCCTGAGGATAAAAAAATCTTCCCGCGACTCGGATTGAACCATAAATAACTCAAAATAATGAAACCCATTCATCTTCTTCAACTATTCCCCACCACTCCCCTGTCGTTGTTCCCATAAAAATCTGCTCCACCACCGCCACTAACAACACCCCTTAACCACCACAATTGCAGAACCCATAACCCCATCAACCACTTCAATCTCTGATCTCTCCCATTTCTTCAACAACATGGCTTTTGGGATTCTTTCCATGACGATCCTTCCTCTAACTTCCACTTCAAGTTACAGTTCCTGCTTATCCTACCGTCGGAGTCGTCCTTTACTACTTAATCACTCCCGCGAGAATTCGGTTGTTCACTGCTCAAATAATTTCACTCGAGATTTGTCTCTAACTACCGGTAACATTCTCGATTCCTCTGTCTACTGCTCTTGTTCTTGCACTCGTTCCGTGAATTCATAACTGTATCCGTGTGTTTTGACGAATAAAATACCCGGATTTTACTCTGGGTAGCTATTTTTTTATTCACTTAGTTATGGAGTTTGTGTTTATATCAATGGCTTCTGATTGCTGGCTTGCTTTGGATGACTTATGGCAGAGAAGCTTGGAAATGGTGATGCTATGACTGGAGGAGCGTTTGATTTTAGAAAAGCAACAACGTCGCTAACTGAAAGGTCAATCTCTACGTCAAAGAAGGTTACTCTTGTAAGGCATGGCCTTAGCACTTGGAATGAAGAAAGTAGAGTACAGGTTTGTTTTGTTTCTTCTCCTGCGGATACTTGAAAAAACATTTTTAACTGCAATTGAATAGTATTTTTAAGCACTTAGAAAATCATTCCAAATTATTAGATGATCTAATATTAAGTTTATCTTCACTAAAATTTTTAGGTCAAGCGGTGATTTAAGATAGTATCGGAAGAGTAGGTGGTTAAAGAGGTCTTATGTTCAAACTTCTAAAATATTATTTCCTCTATAGTTGATTGTAATTTTCACTTGTTGGGTCTTCTACATGTTTCGAGTCACATGTGAGGCAGTGTCTTTGGTGATAGAGTATAAAATTTACCTTTACCCATCAATTTAAACTTTTGGCTCAGTCGATTTAACACAAATGAACCCCAAACCCATATATATTGTTCTTTTTCGACCTTGGTCGAATGGGAAATAGTCTTTGCGTTGCTTGATATCAATTGCCTTGTGCTGTCTTGCAGTCTGTTTAATTCTTGGATGTATTTTTGTTTGTGTTTTTGAGCTATTTAGTTTCTTCTGGACTTTCTTTGTCAAGTATGTTTGGCATGAGGGATCGTGTCCATGGATGCATTACTACGATTATGCTATTTGGAAAACTTGTTGGTTTATCTCAGATTGGTTGAAAGAAGGGGTTGGATGTAGCCTTATAAGTACAAGGGAAAGTCTCACCTCTTGATCTAACTTTCAAGGTTTTAAAAGTTAGTGCTTCATAGAGACTTGCATCAGACTAAAACAGCCAAGTTTCCATCTGCTTTTCTTGGGCTTGCTGGTTTAGTTACTTCGTTAAGAGAAACGTTTGGAGCTGTTTTAGGTACCTAGATAAAAGTATTAATATTTTAGTACTAAGGGGTATAATGGTCATTAGATGGAAATTTAGTTACTGGATCTTGTATAAATAGCAAGAGGGTGAGTGAGTGAAGGTTAGACTATTTTGTGGAGTGATCTAGGGCTTGGGTGAGAGGACTCAAAAGGGAGGTTCCAAGTTCCTTTATAGTTGGGTTATCTTGTAATTTCTTCTTTAATTCCCCATATATTTTAGATCTTGATTCTTGTTACGAAATATCCTAACAAGCTGTTGGCAACATGCTGGACTATTTGGTGCCTGCTTTATATAATGTATGCCCCATATTTGGCTAAGGAGAATACTTCCTTGCTAAGTGTGCCACAACAAATTTCTACATCCCACCACAAAATTTTTGACAGATGGGAGAGTGAAGGAGAGAAAATAGACAAGCTTATTATATAAAATTTTCCTTTGGAAAGTTGCACTCTCTGTAAAAACATTAATCTGGCTGCCAAGAGTGAAGTGTTATTCTTTGATGAATACGAGTTGTGCCGGTAGTTGCTGATATCCATGCTTAAGATGACTGCAATCTATTTTGAAGAATACATGCTTGAATTTGATTCCTAATATGAAACTTTGAGATTTCTATATCTGGGAAGACCGTTAAGAAAGCAACTACTTTGGACTTTGATGTACAGATCCCATTCTTGTTCTTGCACATGGATTTTATTTTACATTTAGCCTACTTTTGTTGAACTAATATGCAGGGAAGCTCAGACTTATCTGTCTTAACACAAACTGGGGTGCAGCAAGCAGAAAAATGCAGAAGAGCCTTGGCAAACATAAATTTTGATAGATGTTTCGCAAGTCCAATATCACGTGCCAAGGTGGAGAGGGATCCAAAGATTATATATTTATCTTTTTTTTTTCCATTATAATTTAATGTTATTTTCCATATCCAATTGCATTTCTTTCCTTGAGTGCAGTCAACTGCTGAAGTTCTATGGCAAGGAAGAGAAGAAGAACTGGTTTTTCTTGATTCTCTGAAGGAAGCCCATCTGTTTTTCCTTGAAGGAATGAAAAATGGTCTGTCCCCTGCTTGAGCATACTAGAATTATGATCGCCATTTTACTAATAATCGTGAAGATTATGTTTGGAAATAACTTGGAGTTGAGTTTCTTATCAGTAAATACGTTCTAACAAGCTAGTAAATACTAAACACCATGATATACAATTACATTGAAAAATGTTTTTGGAGAATTCTCCTTTTTAAATTCTAGGACAGACATTTTTTTTTCCTCTTGGAACTTCTTTACCTCATAACCTCACTTCTGAATTTGCAATTTTAGAATTCTAGTAGATCTTAAAATATTGCTTAGAATACATCATTCTGTACATTCTGTTTCGATCATAGAAATCATGATTAGAATTTGGAGGCAGTGGATGCTAAGAAGATTTATCCAAAGGAGTACACAACGTGGCGAGAAAATCCTGCTGAATTTTGTGTAAATGGCGTCTACCCTCTTCGAAAAATTTGGACAACAGCAAGAGAGGCTTGGAAGGAAATCTTATTATCACCTGTGAGATGTGTTCACATAATCTATTATATCAATGACAAACTTGCTTGAGCTTGACTGCCTTTTAACAAGTATTTCGTTGATAATCAGGGGGAGAATTTTGTGGTGGTCACTCACAAGTCTATATTGCGAGCACTCGTCTGCACAGCGTTGGGGCTTGGCCCTGAGAGGTATGTTATGCTGTCCATTTGAACCAAAATCAATATATGATTTCTTAAAAGAAGTATATACTTTGTTAATATTTAACACCTTCCAAATTCCAAACTCTTGAAGAGAACTCTGTGTCAATGGGTTTCATGGTTCAGGTTCCGATCGATCGAGATAAACAATGGCGGAATATCGGTGTTTAAGTTCAATGAAAGAGGAGAAGCAATGCTTCAATCTTTGAATATGACAGCACATATGTACACTGATCATACCTATTCATACTGAAAGTAGGATGTATAAAGTATGTAGAATTAGAAATGAGAGTCATAAAAGATGATCATATACATGAAAATGAAATCTCAGGCTGTTTTTGTAAAATGGTATGGGGATTCCATTAATAAAAATGAGAGTGATACTGCTCCACTTTGTTCAAACGTTACATGAATTCAATTAATATTATGGATTAGACTCATATCAATGAAAGGTAATACAAGTCTTATACACTTAACAAAAATAATTTATAGAGTTTTTATTCATATAATTATTAAGTCCAAATTTTAAAGTGATAACTTCCCCACTTTGAAAACAATATAAATTTATTATTTAAAAATAATAATAATTGTTTCCTTTTTTTTCTTTCAAGCATGGTGGGCGATGATTTGGACAACTGAGAGTGAAAATTTGACTTGAGATCATCCACGTGGTATTACTATTACTAACTAATGTAGGAAGTTCTTGAATAAATGTGAAGATTACGTGTTTTCAACAATTATGTTTGAAATAAGTAAAAGTGCGGATTTAGACTATTTGTAGAATCTAAGAACATAAAAGTATCATTTATTAAAATTTTAAAATCTCATGCATGTAAATAAGAGATATGACTAATGGGAGCCAGGCAACCTTACGAGTAGTTAGATATATTTATATTTGGATTTTGGATTTTATATATATATATCCTTATAATTTATGACTTATTAAGATTATTGGGTTAAGTTTAAATTAAAAAATTTGAGTTCAACAAATTAGAAATTTGAACGTCTAACTTTTATAAAAAAGTATTGAACTTTAGAAGATATAAATTTAAGACAAATTAAAAAACCATATCTAGATTAAGTATGGTGGTAGTTACAATTATATCTTTAAACTTCGAAATTAAAAATTAAATCCCTCAAACTTATTTAAATTTTAAAATTGGACCATCAAACTTACATAACTGTATAAATTGTATTGATTATATAAGTTTCAAAGATTCAATTTACATCATCTGTGGGTTCAACTTTTACAACTATTGTAAGCTTAGAGTGTCCAATTTTAAAACTTTTAGAAGTTTAGAAGTCCAATTGTTATTATTGAGAGTTTGAGAGTATAATTACAACTATCATCATACTTAAGGGTGATTTTTGCAATTAAACCTAAAGGTGAGGCAAATTAGTTAAGTTATTATATTCTCTCATAAACATATTTCAAACTTTTAGAAATGATTTGAATGAAAGTAACTTTCCATCATGACAAATGGATTTAAATATGTAATAAATTAGGGGTTTTCTCCTTTATCTAATAAATCAAAACCCTAAATAACAAAAACAATTAATTTTATTCTCCCAAAAAAAGACATATATCATGTATATAATTAATGTACTATTTCAACATTCTTGGAGATCAAAAAATAGAGATCAGTGACCGTTGGATACATGCAGACAAATATGCCACGTAGGATATGTATTTAATGTAGCATTTAAGAATGTCACTTCTTCCTTGTTCTTGAAGAAGTTCTTAAGAAATTTATGATATTGATATTCATTCTCATAAGAGAAAAAAAAAATGATATTTCAACCAATGAAATTATGAAAAATTATTTTAAATAGTAAAATTTCTAAATAAAATATTTATAGATATAATATAATTTTATAATTTATTTAGAATGGAATACTTATTTGTGTGTATCATGGTTGATAGACGAGATGAATTGTAACTGTAATATTTTGTTATATTTTGTAAATATTTGAGTTCATTTTACAATATTTGAAAATAGTTCTAAAGGTCAATCAAATTTCTCTCAAGCTATCTCAAATTAACCTTTTTTTTTACATAATAAGTGCATATGAAAATTTGAATTTGACCTTGAAGACAATAAATAACTCTTATCTATTTTTTTTTCTTTGTTGAGTTTAAGGTTAAATTACAAGTTTGATCTTTATAATTTTAAGAAAGTTATGATTTAGTCTGTGATTTTAAAAATTAAAATGGAATGTTTTCAAATATAATAAATTGAGTCTAACATATTTATAAATGTTATAATATTATTGGCTTGACATATTTCTTTTCGGTCCTCAATGATGTAAATATTTTTTAATCGTATTTATTTCTTTATTCTCTCTCTTCATGAACTTAGTTGTAAAGTGGTTAAGATTCTTGTGAACTGTTTTAGTCGTGGTTGAAGATTTTGGTTTTGTTAGAGGTGGTAGAGGATACTCTCTTTCTTTCAAGATATACAGAATTTATATATATAACGTGAAAGACATAATTGGGAGATTGATCAAGATTAACAAGCTTTTTCAATCTTTGTGAAAAAGGGTGTTTGCTCTGGTTGAATTTCTTTATATTATCATTATGAGATAAGAGTGTTGTTCTTGGTTTGTTGTTCCTGTTATCAACTGATAAAATACATTATGTATTTAAGAGGTTTTCTGTGTTAGGGGGAGTCTAACACTAACAATCACAGTAAGAGAACTTATGTAGAGGGAGTTTGTTGATAAATAGAAAGGGATAAAAGAAAGCGAGAGATGCAAGATATAGGATGTGTCTTGGACATGTCTATACTCTCTAACAAGGAAAGCTTGCAGTTGAATCGTGATGACAAGCAGGAGGACTGACTGATACAACGTAAAGATATCAGACTTGCATCTATGTGCTTGTAGTTATTATCACAAGTTATGACTACGTTTGTAACTTTGTAAGTTGGAAGAGCTTTTAGTGATAATAATAAAATTGATCTTAATAGGGTGGAAACCCCCCAGATGTAGGCCATTATTGTCGAACTGGGTTACCAACATTCGTGTGTATCTTACTATCTATCTACCTACTGTTGCATTGCATCTTGTAATAGCTTTGAGTTATTAGCGTAACTGTTGATAGTATCTGATCTATCCATTTAGACTAATACATTTTTCAATTGGTATGAGAGCAAGGTTCTCTCAAAATATCAAGGATGGATGCACAATGGGAAGGGAGCTCTACTACGAGACTTCCTATTCTAGATGGTACGAACTATGCCTACTGAAAAGCTCGGATGACAATCTTCCTTAAATCAATTGATAACAAAACCTAGAAAACAGTAGTGACGGGTTGGACACCGCCTTTGAATACAGGAGCTGATGGTGTGGTGACGATTAAGCCTGAAGATAGTTGGACTGAAGATAAAAAGGAGGAGAGTCTAGCACTCGAGACCGTAGTCAGTGATGAATCAATCATAAAGAAAGACCGAGTAACCATAGAAAATTTAGCAAAATCAATTGCACTCTTTTCTGAACAGTTTTCTAAGTTCACCAAAAGATTTGAACTTACCCAAATGCTCGAATTCTTCCTTAAAGAAGAAAGAGTTTGAAGGAAGTAGCAGCAATTCTTCTCAGAGAAATGATCTCTATTTTCGATGTAGAGAGTGTGATTTTGGGCATTCTCAAGTTAAGTGTCCTACCTTTCTTAGAAGGCATAAGAAGGGATTGATCGTAACACTATCTGATGACTCAGGTTTCGACGGTGAGGAGGAAGTTCGAGCATTGTTGGCATGTAACATCAGTGATATTATCAGCGATGGGAATGAGTGTGAATGGTCGGAGAAAAGTTTGATAATAAAAGATAGACAACGACTATTGATGATTCTACAATTCCTGAACGTGAGATAAAAGATGTGTGTGTATTAGAACAACAGAAGGCTAGAATTCAGAGTTTAATGGAAGAAAACCATCGTTTATTAACAATTCTAAGTCAATGTGGATGATGAATTCCGGAACAAAGAATTTAAACAAACTCCTAAGTTTGGGACGAGTGGCAGGCGACATAATCCATGAATTGTCTTTCTCTGACTCAATTCAAGAAGGCTATCAACCAAGATGGAGCACCTGTTACTCATGAAGTAAAAGTCAAACGGAGATGGACGTGTCACTTTTGTGGAAAGTCAGGACATATTCACCCTTATTGTTATGATCTGAACCATGAAGCTCGACAAGAATCAAGATCAAAAACTGCAAGTCAGAGAATAAAACGCATTCGACAGGTGTGGAGAGTTAAAAGAAGCCAGACGTTGATATCAGATGTTTCTACTGAGAAAGACAGATATAACATGACCCTCACCATGGTTCAGAAGATGACCAAAGGAGACTGGTTCTTTGATAGTGGATGCTCCCATATATGAATGTAATAAGGTTAGAGTTTTGAAATAAGGTTTAATGTAACTAATTAAAGATTATAAAATATTAAGATTATTCTTGACCCGAATTATCTATTAACTTAATTCTGTGAGCAATGTTGTGCGGGTGCACGTGGGAGGAACGCTTGCCTTGTCATCACTTCTGTCCATTTATGAAACTATGGTTTCACTTTTAAATTATTATTAAATATCTTATTAATCAAATAACTAATTTTCTTTTTTGTTTAATAATAATAATAATAATAAAAAACCGTTTATTATATAACTTATAAAATAACACCTCAATAACCGTACTTAAAAACAAAAGGGAAAAGAGAAACGTATTGTTCTCTTCATGAATTAAGCGGTGGGTCCCACGCACTTCCGTAATGTCACTGCGTCGTACCATCCACGCGCGTGTGATGCGCGCTTATGTGGGAGTATGACGAATACTTTTTTTTATTTTTATTTTTTTTAAATGTGGGAATGGGGTGTGGGGGGGGGGGGGGGGGGGGGGGGGGGGGGGGGGGGGGGGGGGGGGGGGGGGGGGGGGGGGGGGGGGGGG
>JBBPDJ010000019.1:14752147-14807768 GCA_037974625.1 Cucumis cinereus
AAAGCCAGTTTAGTAGTAGAAAAAAACAATTTGATTGTGTTTTCTTTCTTTCCCCCCCCCCCCCCCCCCCCCCATATTTCTTATATTTATTGTAACTTTCTGTACACAAGTTGAGCTAATGGTTTGTTTGGATAGACATCGTTTTCAAATTGCCAACTACAATAGCTTTTTCGTCGAACTACTTTATTTAAATCCTCCGACACGAAGAACTATCTTTCTTGTTTAAATGAGTTTTTAGCTCTTTTCTTTCTTTGATCTTCTTTAGTAAGAGTGGTATCATATGCAATTCTAGTTATCTAACTATAACCTATCAACCAACTTTAAAAGTCAACAAGAACTTTAATCTGTACCCTCCCACTTATTCCCTAAAATACGGTGAAATGCTAACCATCTTATATCTATAACTCTGTGTAAAATGACTTTTCAAGTGCTTGAAAAATGTTGGGAAGAAAAAAAATATATTTTTAAACACGTGAATGGAGAATCAAACTCATGAACTTCGAGTCGTTTTCAACCAATTGGGTTGCAAAAGAATTTGTAAACATCTATCTGTCCGCACCTGATGAGCAAAAGGGGTAAAGAATTAAGATTCTATTTATGTATTCTTGACCAATAACTTCATAAATGTGTGATTGAATATTTCCATAAGTTCTGGTTCTTTGTCCTTGCCAAATAGAAGCTGTGAAGTCTTTTAAAAAGATATCAAATGTATCATCGTTGAACCCTCTAATTTACGAATATACCTGTCATATTGTGGAATATCTAGAAAAGATGCCAACCCCTTTATCAAGACATGAAAAAGTATAAAAAGAAGTCAACATAAACTGGCTATCAACTTATATAATGAACATCACCTTGGAAATTATTTTGATTTAAAATTTTGGTCCAATGACTCGATTCTAACAAGGCTTCAGAAAACAGTCCCTCATAAAGTTAATACGTCAACAGCTAAAAATTTTGTCAATCTTGTTAAAATTTGTAAACCATTTCCTTGGTATATCCTAGTTCCTTAAGCATGCCATCAAGCTGCAAGAGAGGAGTAAAAAGGATGTAGATTAAGATGTCTTAACAGTCGATAAATCAATTAAAGTTCATGCTAAGACACTGAAAATCCTAAATAAATATTACCTCTCCTTGTGAATAATCGGGAGCTTTGTCCCCAGATATGTGTTTCATCAACCCTGGTGGACCGCATACCTGAACACATGGAACCGAGTCCGTTATGTATCTAGAATAGACCATGGTAGTACAACAAGAAAACATATTGGGACATTTGGGGGGCTGAGTTAGTTACTACAGTTAGTGGGTTACAATAGTATGTGATCATAACAGGTTGTGTTTGTGGTGCATATTATTTTAGCCTAGATAGGAAATGATAAACACGATAACAAAGAGAAAGAGAGGAAGAACAGTAGTAAACACTATAACAACAATGAGATAGACAAGAACTGCAAAGATTACCAGCTACTGAAGTATTGCTAAGCAGCAACGACAATAAACACTTACGAGGATTAGTGCGTCATCCCCTGGGGGTGGTAAGCCTTTGATGACCATATCCTTTGATATGTATCCTTTTCCTCCCTTCCAATTCTTTGATGGATTATCAACAGTGTAGAATACCTACATTTTGATTACCATAGAGTCCATCACTTTCATTAAGAGGCAGGGATAAAATATCAAGAGGCCAAGAGGGCGATCCCTAATCCACGAGAGCTACAAAAAAACCTCTCCAATTGGATATCAAAGAGTTATAACTATGTTGATGAAAGCGGAAGAGCATTTACACCTAAGATGTAACCAAAAGAAAAAGAAACTATAGAATCAAAGCGACATATCAAAAAACTGCACCTGGCAGGAAAAGAATTATATTGCACAGGCATGCAAAAAAGGGGAAATAGTTATTATTTTCTTATTTTATTTTAATAAAATAACGGCTTCCATTGAGAAAAAAATTTGAAAGAACACGTGAGCATACAAGAAAACAACCCCGCAAAAAAAAAAAAAAACCCTAGATAAAGGGGAAATAGTTAAATCATTTCTCATGGTAAATGTAAAGATCTAGACATTTTAAGTTATCTAGACATTTTAAGTTTTACTTTGAAATGTTAACTTCTATGGTGATATGAAAAACAAAGATCAAATCTTATAACACAATTATGCAACATCCCGTGATGAAGATTTACTACACACACATGCATCAATACACAAACAATTTTATCCTTCTTTTCCAATTTTTCTGTTATGTTCATTAAATTTTTTTCCTTTTTGTCTAGTTTCTCATTTTCTGTTTCACTAATGTTTTCGTGGTAAGTCAAAATTTCATGATTTGCATGTGTGACACATCTCACATATTATTGAGTACACTTCATACATGAACACGCAGCTGAAACTGGGTTCTTAATATGCCATCGTTCATCTCACGATCATTTGATAGGACATCAACTTCTAAATACTACAGCAATTTTTCATTACGGAAACAGATAATACCTTTAAATTTGGGCGGCTAGATGCAAGTATGTCAAGTTTCTGTTTAAGCAATATGTCATCAGGAGAGACATTCCCGTAAAGCAGTGAGACCTGTAAGCATTAAAGGACATGCTCAAGCAATCGTTAAAAGTTGTAGCTGAGGTAATTTTGTGCTTATACTGCACAAACGAAGGTTGATTGAAAAATCAACGGGTATCTATCATAAATATTTTCCCAAGTTCATACATTAAAGTGTTAGAAACTTAGAACAAAATGCAGCTTCACTGCCCAAAGGAAATGCCGAAAATTTACTTTTATACAACAACAGTTCCAATTGGAGTGCATTTTTCACAAGCTCCAAATAAGGGATAGACGGAGAGTTAGGTTTTCCATTGGAAGTTTTCATTAAATGAACGAAACATTTTTTACAAAGTGAATAAACAAAGAAACATTCTTGCAAAATCTCATCAAAGTGCAAATAAAGGAACATTGGATTTCAACTTTACTGGTCAGTATTGGCTTAGTTCAGAAACTTTGCAAGAAAAAATTATTGCGCACCTGGGTATTGTCATCAGGATTTTTTACTATAGCATCAATAACCTGGAGCATGGGAGTAATTCCTGTGCCACCAGCAATCTGCAAGGGCAGAAAACAAAATTTGGAGATATCACGTATAGTTGATTTCAGTATTTCATTACTCTAATTACAGTTAAGCTGCATTTACTTTTCCTGTGCATATAATAGAAATGGTCAATCTCATTCCAAAGAAAGCTACATGACTTTCTTGTCAATTAAAATATATAATATATTAAATGAAATCTTGAACTTTTATCTCTTGAAATTAAATGGTACTAATGGGAACAGCATTGCCAATCCAAAAAATACCCTTTCACAGCAATTTAGTTATATACTTATTAGTGATATTATCACGAGCAATCCAACATGATTCTTCTTACCATGCCAATGTGTTTCTTCATATTTGGAGAGTATTTGAGCTTTTCAATGGGGCTGCACAGCAATGAAGGGAAAAGAGAGTGACATATATGATATACAATACATGACCTAGAGATAACGAGGAAGACAAAATAAATTAAAATACCCTTTCACTTCAAGTACATCCCCAGGTTTCAAGCTAGCAAAATGTTGACTCATTTTTCCTTGAGGATATACCTACAAAATTCACGAAAGAAACCACAAATCTATGTAAAACATATCACACTTCATAAAAAAAATTGCCTTCAAAAGGATAAGTAGATATCCGATGAGGAACTATACAATGTCAGGTGAAGAAAAATATACCTTAATTAGTAAATCAAAGTATCCCTTTGCATCAGGATCTGATATAGGTGTATACCTGGACAAAAATTATTAATTTAAAATAAATGAAATAAAAATTAAAGAGCATCACATTACATACATCAGTAAATCCAATTATGCCTCATCTTGGTGCTTCAAAAACATAAATAACATAAACTGGCTAATAAAATAACTTCACGAAGACCAAGTAACATAATGTAGAGGGATTGGATTGATGGTGCACAAGCAGGAAGCAAAAATAGCTGGAATATCATAAATATAGATAAAACTAAAATGAAACATCCCAATATTTGAACAAGAAGACTTACGGGCGTACGACGTATTTTACTTTCCCTTCATCATCTTGTCCAATTGGAGCTCTGTGGTTACAACAACACACCGGTATGAATAACCAAGAAGCACATTCCTTTTAACTTAGCAACCAGATAAAGAAAAATATATCTCAAATTATCTAATTGAAAAAGAAGGATGGAGGAGGACAGAAGGAAAGAGAAAAACATACCTTGTATAGATGCACGAAGCGACATCTAACCCCAATTTTGAAGTAGGATCAAATGAAAATCTGCCCAATTTTTGTATTAGAAAATATTGCATATGTAAAAAGATTGCAAGAAAAGCACCTATTTTTAATTAGTTGCATTTACTGTACACAGGACTTGAGTGAGGTTATGTTATGGAGCTGGGAAAAAAAAGAAAAAAAAAACAGAAATAGTAGTTGTATGAAATATAATTAGAATAGTGGCCTCCGTTCATTATTTCAAGGGGTAAAGTTTGGGCAATAGTTATAGTAATTGTTTTCTGCTAACCCCACAACAAGTTCTTACCTGAATATAAAATTAAAGATACGTCTACTAGAAACTATATAGTATTGAAAAGGCAATACAAACAATTAAATGCTTCATTAGCTTACTGAAGCACACTATAAAACGGGTACCCTAAATTTTGTACCTGAATAACTGAGTATTATGAGTAACCCGTGCAGAGTCTTGTAACTTGAACTCGATCCATTTACCTGACTTGAGTGCTGAAAGTGAAAACAAACCATTTTTCACGAATTAAGACATACTAAGGCATGTTATAGAGAGTGATTCTAAATGGGGTAAAATCACTTTTGTTATTTTCAAAATCACTTCGAAACATAATTTAAATCACTTCGAAACATAATTTAAATCACTTCGAAAAGTGTAAAATTAGACATCAAAATATCGATTTTGCATGATTCACTCCCACTAAAACTCGATATTCAAATTTAAAGGCTGATTCGGACTAAATATTCTCTTTCTTTTACTACAAAATTTTTACAGAAAGAGAAAATAAGACAAACTGACCAACTTTTGGGCTTGCCTCTTCGCTGCTTTGATCTAGATGAACCTGTGAATAAAGTTGCAAATATAAGATTAAACCTAATCATACAATCAGCTGACGAAAATGAAGCTAACAGACAATTGACAAACCAATGCATACCCATATCATAACGAGTTCAAAATTATGAAAAATAAAGAAGAATTCGATACAAGCAACCACATTCAATAGAGCAGAGAAGAAATTTGAGGTGAATTTACCAAGTCCGAAGAGGAAACATAATACAAATACGAGATTCCACCAGAAGCTGCAGCGATGGCTCCAATGGGGAATCTGAAGTTAGAGGAATGGATCTTTGATTGGGTTCCTAATGCATTGTAGCGTAGTGATGGAGCAGCGTTTGCTAATCTTCTGAAGAACGTCGCCATGAATGATCGCCGGAGAAAAGAAATCAAGAGAAAAAAATGTGACAAAATGTGTATTGAAATTTGTCAGATTTAATAAAACCTCTCTTTGGTTTTTTTTATTCTTTGGAATAAAGCCTTTACTTCTCCAGTTTGATGGGAATATTGAAAAAAATGGAAAATGTAAAGGGAACCACTTTTGGAGTTGGGCCTAGACTTGGGCTTGGTTTCTTGGTCCTACTTCGAGCCCAATTTAAATTGGATATGTCAGGAATTGGGCCTGTAGTTTTCTGACCCCAATTTCGCTGCCCTAAACTGATGGAAATGAAATTAGGGTTACTGCATAGATGACAAAATTAGAGGTTTATTTGAACAAATGGCAAAAAGAAAATTTAATTATTAAAATAAAAAATTCAAATAAATAATAAAAAATCAAATCGTCAAAAATACCTTCATTTGAATTAAACGATTGAAGAATTGAACTTGAAGATTCTAAACATTTAAAAAAGAACACTAAAATACCCTATAACTAAACCAAATACCACCTAATCGATACACCTATCAAACATCAAACAAAAATTAAATATCACCTAATATGATCCTTAACACTTCTGGCTGCCTGTAGAATGCGTGTATGAAAGGGAAGTCGACGACTAGACAACATGGATCATTAGAAACCTATAGATGTCCACAACAATGGATTTTCTTCACGGTGAGACAAAACATAATTGATTATATCAGTGAAGTTGTTGTTGGCAAGCGAGTATTTGAAGGACTTGCAACTTCAGCACGATGTGACATGGTAATGGAATATTCACAATTTCATATTACCAGTGCTACTAGTTCTACAAACATGATAATCGTGATATGGTGAACTTTCATTCCATGCAGCATAAAAAGTAAACCTTAATTACTCATTGTAGAGTCATACCAAAAACCTAAAAATTGAACTAGTGGATATATACTTGTTTGTAGAAATGCAGACTTTTCTTGAGAGTGTTGTTATCTAAAATAATAAAAATCATTATCATATTTTTTAAAAAATTATAAATGTCATCTAAAATAATAAAAATTGGAAAGAATGCGCAAATTTTGCTACTTGTTTGAACTTTAATTAATTAGCAGCTCACTACTAACCTGTTGAAAACTATATAACAGAATTAAATCATTCTTTAAAAAACAACACAATTATTCGATAAATTTCACTTTTTCAATTTAGAGACATTTGTTATCAAATTTGATATATATATTTTTTATGAATATAATTGAACATTTATCTATAACCACTAGCTATTTTTAAAATATTAGAATCCAAATTTGAGTAATCTTTATCTTAAAATATTTTCTCATTTTTAACAAATACAATAACAATATAATATATATTTTTTAATAAAAATATAATATGTTTTTATAATTTAAAGCAAACATCGAAGAAAACCATAAGGCGATAATGATAATTAGAAGAGAAATATGAGGAGAAAAATCTGGAGAAACTTTGGTTTGAATGGAGAAAAATATTTTATTTAAATGACCTAAAATATTTGATATAAATCAAGAAAATGATTGTTTAAAATTTGATAACCTACAATTACAAATACACTCTATGTGTAATGAAATTGGAGTAATATTTGTAACAAAACTTAATTAATGAGCTATTTTTTGTTAAATCAAATCAAATTAATTTTTAATTAATTAAAAAAAATTTTATATTACCAGAAAATTAAAATAAAACAAATATTTTGATTTCTAAATTAAATCTAATATAAAACAATCAATTCAAATTTCAAAATGGAAGAAAATTATGACACATTTCTCTCAAATTCATCATATTGCAAACACATATTTGTTGCTTTCTATTAGATTATACATCTACTGAAAATTGATGCATGATCTTGTTTAGAACGATTTCATGTATATTGTATTCGATTAAACCCTAATTCAAACAAAACCAATTACAAGTAATTACATATTTATCAAGAAACTCCGTATTTTTCTCTTTCTCTATTTTTTATATTTACCAAGAAGCTCAATATCTCTTTACATCTCTATTTTTTTATATTTATATGATTCTCTACCTCTTATATTTATTAAAAAAATTTATCTAACAACTTTGTATCTCGAACACCGATTTATTAACTCTAAACTTATTAACGAACCGAATCGATCCAGTTGAACATACAGCAAGTAATTCCAAGAGGGCATCATCATAACATACACCAAGTAATTCCATTCAAAGCACAGTTTTCAAAAGACAGCACTGTTTCTCGAACTCACAACTTTTTTAAAAACCACTTTTGGGATTGACTAATCAAATATAGATTAGACCCAGTTGCCCTAACTGCAAGAATTCTTTAGATATAATTTAATATATACTTCAAAAGTACCATTTTTCTTTTAAATATATATTTTCAAAGTGACTGGAATCTTTAAGAAAAGCAAAACAAATTTTTATATAGTAATATTTAATTATAATAATGTTTAATTCCAGAGTTTATGAAAAAGTACATATGAAACCCTTTTGACCAACAATTTTAAATACAAATTTGATAATTATAATAATTAAAAAAAGAGTATATAAATGGAAATGGAAGCTGCCCATTATGATATGTCTGAAGAAAATAACAGTTCATAAAATTCAATTTCATTTCTGAAGTGATCTATGCATTCCCATGTCTCTTTGTTTTGTTTTGTTTTTTTAATATATATATATATATATAATGAATAAATAAATAAGTAAATAAATTCAAAGTTGTTGCTCCACTTTCACTGAATTTTATGGCTTCCCATTCATAATTTAACCCAATATTCCATTTTAATATGTTGTTATATGGTTAAATATTTAATGAAATGAGATAATTTATTTATTTTTATCTTACTGAAAAGTTTGGGTTATAATAATCATATTAATAAAGTAGGAAATTTTAGATTTATATGTTCTTAAGTGAATTGGAATTCATAGATATAGGGTTAGGGTTAGGGTTAGGGTTAGGGTTATGGTTAGTTTTTTTTTTTAGATTTAATTAGCAAAAAGCAAAACAAATTGCACTAACAAAGTAAATTTTTCCTTCTAAAGTCTCAAACTCAAGAGAGAGTGCACCTGAACATTATTGTGATAATGTCAAACACAGGTGAATAAGACATCCTCTAAAGATCGTAAAAATATAATCTATGTTAATTAAAAAAATAAACTCCGGTGAGATCCGCTGAAGCATTATTAAGCATATTAACACTACCTTCAAGCTATTACATTCAACTATATATAATTTCGTCGTTGAAAGCAACTTTTGTTGTAGTAGTACATGAAGTTCTCAACGTTAATTGAATGAATAGTAAGAAAATACCATGACATGCAACTCGATGATATTTCGAAAAATATGTACTGAAGTTGAGATTTGGCAAACTGATTTGTAGTTAGATGTGTGCCCTAATCAAACTCAAATTTGTGCAAAATTTGATTTTAGGGACTTAGTTAGTTTAACATGACTTTTGCATAACATTCATCAACATTTAGAATATAATTTCATGAAATTAAAGGAATATATCGTTTATTTATTTATTTATTCATTTATTTTGTTATCTCTTAGTGCAAAGTATATATGCTTGACAGTGTTGAGTGTGGAGATGTCAGGTTGGCCATGTTTGGCTGCTCAGTAAATTTAGTACAAATATATATACATATATACATATATATATATATACTCACACACACAGATATATATATATGTGTGTGTTTATATATATATATATATATATATATATATACATATATATATATATTAACTCTCAATATGATCATCAATGGATTTTTTTATTTTATTATTTTTTTGTGCAGATTTTCAGAAACACTTTGGTTCTTTCCTAACTTTATTTTCTTCTGAGACATTGTCTTTTTCTCATTTGTTTACTATATTGAATTTATTTGACTTTTTTCAGTTTAATAATAATACATTAGTATATATAATAAAAAGGAAAAATAGTGATTTACGTGGATGTATATTGTATCAATTTAGACCCTAGACTAATAATTACATTAATTTAAATCTTAAATTTTTATAAAAGTATCAAAGTAAATCATAAACTTACATAAATATATTAATTTAAACCATCAACTCTCATATAAGTGTATCCAAATCAAACATAATGTAAGGTTTAAATTGATATGATCATGTTAGTTTATAGTTTAAATTGATACAATTATTAATTTGGAGTTTAATCCGAATACAACTAGAAAAGTAATTCAACTATACTATAACATGTCAATGACAAAAGTTTCATTTTAAAAATAGAAAACAAACCGTTGAAAATTAATTAAATTTACTTATCTAAACCAAGCATGAGATATCCACTATCATCAAATCTTATTCAATTCCTTTCAAAATTTTGATAAAAAAGATTATATTTATTCTATTTAGTCATAAAGTTTATATACATATACAGTCTAACGTTGTGACATAGGATTCAAATATTTAACTTATAAATCTTAATCAGTTGAATCAAGCTTAAGTTATCAATAGAACGACTTCGATCGTATTTCGTGTTTACTTCAAATCTTTGGACAAAAGATTAAATTTACCATAACGGTGATGCAACGGAACGAGGAGAAAAGTAAAGAGAGAGAGATGATTCAGATGAATGATGATGAGAAGAATTGGGGATGATAATATATGAGAGTAGTGTGAGTGTGTCAAGTTTAAAAGTGAAGTAAAGGGGAGAAGAATGTATGGGGCAAAGTGATGGAGGAAGCAATGAAATGAAAAGAAATGGTGTATTCAAAAGGATTATAAGTACTGCAAAAGTTGCAGGTTTTGCTGAGTTTGCTGACTGAAATGGCAACCAAAGAGAGAAGATGATAAGATCTTGCCTTACAAAAAGGTCATGGAAATTCAAAACCAAAACACAATAAATTCATCTCTACATAAATTTTAATAAAATATATATTTCTTTTCTCTATCAAAAGTCATGTCAATGTGTGTTTTTTTGCAAATCCCTCAGAACTGGGGGATAAGATTTGGTTTATACCTCCAATTCTATTTTCTCTCTCTAAACCTTTTTTTTCTTAAATTCAAATCTTTGACCTACTTGTTCATCCAGATGATCTGTATGTATGTATGTATATATATATATATATATATCTAAGATAAATATTTTGATTTCGATAATTTTAACTTTATCGTATTACATCTTAAACTTACACAATTGTTATGGGTTTTTACTTTCGGAGCTAAAACTTGTTCGATAGGTCTTTTGTTTAAGAAATTTATCGAAAAAATGTATTTTCATATGCATGTAATGAATTTAAAGCATATATTTTCGTAAGCGGTTTTAGTAGGTTGTTATATTTAGGTTTTGATCGATACTAATTTGGTTTTTAGTTTTTATGTTTATATTAATTAAGCATATAAGCGCTTTTGTCATAATGAAAATGTCGTGATTTGTTTATCTATTTTATCAATAATGTTAAAATTCAAGCTGTATTTCGAAGGAAAAAAAGAGCAGTTTTAAACTTTCAAATTCGACTAAAAATCAACTCTTGTACTTTAAAATGTAAATTACCGTAAAAAATCGTATACTTAATTTTTTAAAAAAATAAAAAGATTACCGACGAGACCTTAGTTGTTAATAGTGTGTAAAACTCCATTTTCACTAACCTATGAGTTTTTAGATAGTTTTACTTTATAATCATCAAATATAATGTAATGTATGGAAAACGTTGCAACACTTATTTAGATTGAAAATATACATACATACATAGGTTGATGAATTGAAAATGAGCTTAATTCAACTTAATTAGATATAATTAACCTAATATCTTCATAATTTCTTGATTATTTACCACAGTAAACAAAGGAAAATGCCATAAAATTAGAACTAGAAAAACGAACTAAAAAAGGGTTTTAATTTCTTTTATTAAATTCATAAAACAATAATATTGAATTCATTTATTCTTTCTGAAATCTAGCATTATAATATTGGGTGAAAATTCAGATATTCAATCTATAAATAAATAAATAAAATAGTAGTATTTTAATTAGTTCAACTTATCATAAAAAGGATATATTATATTTCATAACTCAAAAAAGGCCATAAAGTTTTTGGCGCATCAGACTATATTCTAAAAAATAAAAAGCTAATATGTGACAGTGCACCATGCCTTTGAAGTCGGTGTAGCCTTCCACGTGGAATTTATTAAAAATATAAATATTTGTCCGAAATGCCACGTGTAAACTCATAAATTGAAACTAAAATAATTATTATGAAGTGCATGTTCTAGCAGAGCACTATAGTTAGAATATATGTCAAAAATCATACAACCCAATATTGGTAGATTATCTTAAAAAAAAAAAAAAAGATTTTCTAATTTAAAATATATTATACAAAATATATAATCACTTTGTCTATTTTAAAATATGCTTAGTCCATCTATCTTCTAACTAAATGTGTAATAATGCACTCACTAACACGTGATTTGCGAGAATAATACAACAATTTACACGTCTCTACGTAGATTTGAATCTTTCATATATTTTAGAGAAAAAAAGGTATATCATGGGTGACACCCATCTCGTTGCAGCTCAACCATGCATTTGTCCAACCATCGTTTTGCCACGTGCCACATATTCCTTTTTTTTTTTTTTCCTAAAATCCTTTTTATGTTTTTTTTTTTGTGTGGGGTTAAAGTAAGCGGTAAAAGAATGGTGCAATCCATCACTGCAATTTTTTCTATAAATCATTTATTATATTCTAAGTTGACCTAATCAATTTTTTTAATTATTTTTAGCGAATGACGATTAGATGAATAATAAAATAAAATTATGTGTCTCAAATAGCAATTCATAATAAAAATAGGTAGAAAGATTAATCAAATTCTATTAAGTCGTAAAGGATAATCTCTAACCTAAACGATGGTTGATATTGATAGAGTAATCCTTAATCGTAGTTTGCAATACATAAAATTCGTGGTTGATAATAAAACACCGATCCCCTTTTAAAGATTTGATTCGCTAATATCCAAAACGTCACCTATTAAAATATTATAAACAAGACATTTAAGCTTAACTAATTTAACATCTGTACCTACCTGCTTTTATAACGCCGTAGATTTCAAATGTAAATAATTTCAACAAACATTATATTATAAATTTAACTTTTGTTAGATAAATATAAAAAAATATTATATAAATAAGTGTATTTTGTCGATTAATAAATAAAGGTGAATTAAAGGAGTGAAGTACGTGACAGTAGGTGGTGGATATGAATTGGAGGCACGGGCGTTTCGTGCACCCACTCACTAACGCCCGTTTTTTGTTGGCTCCATTCACCGTTTCCTTCTTAAATTACCAAATTACCCTTACTATCAACACGATGTCGTTTTCCTCTTCACGCTTTGGATACGTTTTTCTCTCTCTCTCTCTTTTTTTTTAATTCATTTTTATTTTATACGCTTTTATCATTAATAATAAAGAGTTACGCCTTTTTGACCGTATGTTTTCTAAGTTGCCCTTCATCTTTTCAGAAATAACAAAAATGCCATGCTGTCTTAGCCTTTACTGATTGCCACGTGGTCAAATGAAATGATATGAACTTGGATAAATTAAATTGAATTAATATGAATCACAATAATAATAAAATTACTTTTTAAATTTTAGGATAAGAACTTGGGAAATGCCACCTGCCTCAATTTACTTTGCTAAATAATCCCTAAATAAAATAGTCATGTGGCTAAATAAACGTCCAAAACTATAATCACATCTTGTTACAATAAATACTACAAATACAATAGTTAGATTTAAAGTATTAACATATATAATAACATTTTAAAAAAATTTACGAATTTAGTAAAATCTGTTAGAGTCTATCAACAATAGTAGTGTGCGATATATTTTGCTATATTTGTAATTTTTAAAAAACACTATTGTAGATGTTATTATTAATCTTAAAATTGCTATTCATTATATTACATTGAATATTATTTAAAAATCTCCAATTAGTTACGACAAACACTATTTTAAAAACTATCATTTACTACACTATGTATTATTTGTTACAGTTTCTATTATTTTAATTTTTTTTGTTCTTTGTTATAGTATTTATGTTTATTTATCAAACTAAAATGATTTATACCTAAACACATACTATTATAACTCAAACTAAAACAATCTACGTCAAAAACACAAATTATTATAGACTATAGATAAGCTAATTGTCACTTAGCTTACATAAAAGTATATGTTAGCAACTTTTGTTTGTTACACGTATACTGCTTTGTACCTACACATGAACATGAAGGCAAGAAAAAGAAAACACCAAAAAAATAAAAATTGTAAAAAATGACAAAGTAGACAAAATATTTACCTTTCATATCAAAATGAGATGTAGTGAACTTTTATAATTTACTGACTTTTTTTTTTGCCGTGAAATATAAATAGTTTGTTTTTTATTATTTTTTTAAAAGCATTTTTTATTTCTATTATTATTATTATTATTATTATATTTATATGTATATACACACTCCCTAAATAATAATAGTAATATTGGACTAGAAAAAGGCCCACACTCAAACTTTGTCTATATATATTTAAAAGAAAAACCCCACAAACCCACAAATCAGAAAGCCCTTTCTTCTTTCTTTCTTTCTTTCTTTCTCTGTTTTCCACTAAACTTTTTATTCCGATCAAAATAAAATAAATTCCGCCGGAAGACGATGGCTGGAAGTATAGGAAGAGACGAGTGGTCGGACTACGACAGCAGTTGCTCCTCCTCCATAACCGTCCCAGACTCCACCCATAGCTGGATGAGCAACCTCAGCTTCGGCAGTCGGCGTCTTAGTTGCTCGGCCGCAGACGGCGGCGTGGACAACATTACAAGCAGTACGATGGTGAAGCCACACAAGGCAAACGAAGTGGGATGGGAGGCGATGCGGTGGCTCCGGCGAGCGAAAGGGGAAGTGGGGTTAGAGGATTTCCGGCTAATACGGCGGGTGGGGAGTGGAGATATTGGGAATGTATATTTATGTGAGATAAGGAATCCAATAGTGGGATTACCAAAGTGGTTTTACGCCATGAAAGTGGTGGATAGAGAAGCTGTTTGTGTAAGGAATAAAGAGAGAAGGGCAGATATGGAAAAGGAAATACTGAAATTACTAGATCACCCTTTTCTGCCAACTCTTTATGCCCATTTTGAAGCTTCTCATTATTCTTGTTTGGTTATGGAGTTTTGTCCTGGTGGTGATTTGTATGCCGCCAGATTACGTCTTCCCAATAAACGTTTCTCCATTCCTTCTGCTAAGTAAGTACTCCTCATTAATTAAACTACTCCATTCTCAATTATTATTTATCATTTTTTGTTTCATTTTGATGTTTATATTTATTTTTTTAAGGATAAAATTAACTTTTTTTTTTTAGTTATAATATTAGTCAAAAGCATAATTTGACAACTAATGTTTTTTATTTTTTTAAATATAGATTTTATGCGGCGGAGATAATTTTAGCTCTGGAGTATTTACACATGATGGGCATAATTTATAGAGATTTAAAGCCGGAAAACGTTTTAGTTAGAGAAGACGGCCACATTATGCTCTCCGATTTCGATCTCTGTCTCAAATGCGACGTCGTTCCAAAGCTTCTCCGTTCCCGTACCACTGCCTCCGACCGCCACGTCAGATCCTCCTACTCTTCCACTTCCTCCTCCTCCTGCGCCGCCGCCCCCATCCAACCTGTTCTCTCCTGTTTCTCCCTCTCCCGTCGCAAAAAATCCCACACCGTCACCACCATCACCGAAGACGCCTCCGCCGGACCCGCCTCCATCTACGACGGCGAGGAATTCGACCCAGAACCAGAAGTAATAGCGGAACCCATAAATGCCCGGTCGAAATCGTTCGTGGGAACCCACGAGTATTTGGCGCCGGAGGTGATCTCCGGGCAGGGACACGGGAGCGGAGTGGATTGGTGGACATTGGGGATATTCTTATACGAAATGTTGTACGGGAAAACGCCGTTTAAAGGGGAAAACAATGAGAAGACATTGATGAATATATTGAAGCAGCCATTGAAATTTCCAAGAATTGGGATTAGTAGCAGCAAAGAGTATGAAGAAATGGTGAAAGTTGAGGATTTAATTAAGAAACTTTTGGTGAAAAATCCAAAAAAAAGAATCGGGAGTTTAAAAGGATCAGTTGAAATTAAAAGACATGAATTTTTCAAAGGAATTAATTGGGCTTTAATTAGATCCGTACGACCTCCACAAATCCCCAACAACAATATTATTAATAATAATAACCTTAATTACTCTAAATACCCTTCTAATTATTTACCCAAATTAAGTAAGAAACAAAGACAACAACCTTACCAAATCCCTAATCACCATTTTGATTATTTCTAATTACCTTATTTCTTTGCTTCCTTTGTAAAATCCTATGTATATACAGAGCCAAAAAAAAAAAAAAAATGAAAGTTGTTTAGTTTTGTTATAATTATTTGTTTATTAATGAGAAGAATTATTTATTATTATATTTATATTATAGTTTTTTTGTGTTCTTTTTTTTAAAATATTATGCAAAAAAGAAAAAAAAATGTAAAAAGAAGAAATCCCATAATTGCTTCAATGTGATTCTCATGATGATCACTATTCAAACTCATGTGATGTGAATAATTACACTATTCTCAATCATGAATATATATATATATATATATATATATATATATACATACACATATACATACATATATTGTAATTTTTTATTATTTATCTTTTTCTGACTTTCTTGCAAAAGAATGTTTTTATTTTTGTTTTTTTTTTCTCTTGTTTATGATTCTCTCTCCTCTCCTCTCCTCTCCTTTTTACACATAAAAGAGTGGGAAAAAATATGTAGGGTTTTCTTTTTGTTGTCTTTCAATATATTCATTTTAAACGTAGTCGTAAAAAGTAATTCTTTCTCTGCTTTTGGTTTCATCTTGACAGATCTCAAACCAACGAAAATATTCGTCTTTACTTAATCTAACCGATGTAGAAATATTCGTCTTCACTTAATCCAACTGATGTAGAAAAAGTAATTCTTCCTCTACTTTTGGTTTCACCTCAAAAGATTTCGAACCAACGAAAATATTCGTCTTCACTTATTCTAACCGATGTAAAAATTTGGTCGCATTTCCAATCGAAAATAGAAATTTTGTGATCGTTGACCTTGAAATTATCATTAACATAACGAAACTTTAAGTGCTCATCTTATCATGTCAACCTATTCTACGTCTAGACTGATCATCAATATCTCATGCTTCATTATCAATAGCGTCTTTATGTCAATTCCAAAACGTCTCGATATTTTGAAAAGAATGCAACTCCTCTCTCAAAATTGTGCAAATAATTTTGAATGAGAGAGAGAGAGAGGAATCTATGTCTGAATTTTTCTTGGGAGAATGTATAAACCTTTTTCTTTATCAATGGTATGTATGAGCATTATCAAAGGTATTCACATGTCTTTGTCACCTAACAATAAAGAAAAAAAAAAACATAAAAATCCATCATGTCTTCTATCCTACTTTATGTTCTTCTTCAAAAACTTCCCTTTTATTATTATTATTATTATTATTCTCTTTTTCTCTCTTAACTTTTTTTTTGAATAAAAGAAATATTAGATTAATATAAAATAATTACATAAATTCATTTAGAAAAAAAGGGAAAATAATATAATTTGATTTGGTCCAAATTAGTTGATTAAAAAAAAAAGTTAGATAAAAAAGGGAGTGTTGGTTGCTTATGATTTTCTTTAGTTTTACTCATTACCAAACAAGAAAAGAGAAGGAAGAAAAAGGAAAAGGCAAAAAGAAATATATAGCATGCTCTTAGTTACATTTTCTAGGTGGAAAAAGTTTCCTCTTTTTTAAATATTATTATTTTATAAATATATATATATAATTTAAGTCTCGTTTGATAAGTATAACATTCATGAATACCACTTTCACGGTATACTTTTCAAATCTTATGTTTTTTACATTTATATATATGTATATATACTTAATTTGTGTCACATACATGACAAACAAGTTTAGTTCAACGATAATTGACATAACTTTCTATCTTGGAATTAAGAGGTTCGAATCCTCCAACCCTTAATTATTGTACTGAAAAAAGAAACTCGTGTTTTATACATTTAACCACAATAATAAATGTATGATGTCTATTTCAAGAGGCTGAAAATTAGGGTTAAGAAGGCAGTAATGATTCCAATATAAATACTCAAATGTTTATCATTTTATTTCATGATCCCTAGTGGTATATGATGGAAAATTGATGAGACTAGCTGCCATGTGACATATTAGCATAAGCATAAATTAATTAATTACATGCTATATATGGAGATTATTTGAAGAGAGTATATTTATTTGAAAATTACAAAAAAAATAAATAAAAATTAAACCAACCCTTTTTTCAAAAAGATAGTTTCATATGGTCAAGGTAGAAATTATTTTTGTAAAGAATATGGTGATATCATGTATTTTACTTTATTTCTTTTTCAATTCAAACCTTATACCACTTTAAAATTGTCTCTAAAAAGAATGATTGTTTTTTTAAAAAGTTATTTTTAAAAATCAATTTCATAATATAGCTCTTGATTATAAATTATAGCTTTCTATATATAGTCTTGTATAGAATGGTAATATGATGAAGAAAAGAAAAAGTTTATTTATTTATTTTTTTCATTTTATATCTAACGATTGGACATCGTTAATCACGTTATTATTCTAATCCTTCGAACTCTCCATGCACTGTATATTTGATTTCAAACTCTTCTAGCTAAAAAACTTTACGCTCGAGTATTGAGTTAAATTCCATTCTTTATATTCTCTAATTTGAGAGGTGTAAAATAGACATGACAGGTACAAATGTTTTGATAGAATGCTCTTGTAAATTGAGTCGAGAAAAGAGTTTTGTCGCATATTGGATTTTCTTTTTTAATGATGGTCGATTGGATAAGTTTAGTTCAATTGTATTGGCACTATCTTCACGACGTCGAAGGTTCAGTCTCTCACTTCATACATTACTCCAACTCGGGAGAGAGAATGAGTTCAACGATTGCGAGAGTGAGGATCAAACCATCAAAAGTCGAGGGTATGGGTAAAGAAATAAAGAGAGTCAACGAGGTAGAAAAAGGGTGAATGAATAATGGATGAAAATTTGGAGTCATAAGAGAGTTTTTGATCAGCTGGCTACCTATGTCTGCCTCCTTCAAGCACGCGAGGTCCCTTTTCTAATTTTATTTTTCTTTATTTTTATTTAATTTTCTCTTTTTTTTTTCTCCATATCCATAAAAAGCCATAGAGAAATATTTAAAATATTAAATCCACAAACTTTTCACTCAAACACCAAAAGGAAAAAAACACCCATTTTTCATCATTTTGTTCATCACAATTTTATTTATTTATTTATTTATTTTTTGTACCAAACAACAAAAGAAATATTGGTGATCCATTGGCCCCATTTTTCTTCATCATTGTTCCTCTCTTATTATATCAATTCTATTATATAAAGACTACCCCCCCCCCCCTCCCCATGATTTGTATTAATTGTTGGTCGGTGAAATGGGTTTCGGATTAGAGACTTCACAATTTTGAAATGTTCCATTTTTATTATTTTCTAACATGACATCAGAGCTCATGAAATCCAACGTTGATATTCAATAAGAAAAAAAAAAAGATTTGATTGAGAATGACGAACTCTAAAAGATCATCCATCTTAAGAGAACATCTCGAGAATTTTAATTCGAAAGGGAGAGAAAGTTCTGTATGGTTATGAATAGAGAAGTCTTAGGGTAAAAGTAAAAAAAAAAAAAAAACAAAAAAAAAACAAAGAAATCCAACTATTTATAAAAGCTTAATTAAAAATTCAAAATAGAAAAAAAAATACAAATAGTTTTTAGACCTACTTTTTTATCCCTTCATAAAAATGGATAAAGAAAAAAAAAGAAACATATTTTATTATAATCTATCAAATAATGTTATTTTCTATACGAAAAATTGTTGAGTTATATATTTTGAAAATAAGATTTTTCTTTAATAAAAGGAAAATAAATATTAAATGTAATAATGAAGATTACAAATTATTTAAAAAAAAAGAAGTATTTGATTATAGATTTATCTGTCAATCATTTAACATCGTAGTTAAAATGAACATAATTTAATTGGTATAATCTTTATATTGTCAATTTCGAATATCAATTTTAATTTTGATTATGTTTTTGAAATGATACGCTTTGCTTTCACTAAAGTTTTCAATCATTCATGTGGTTTTCACCCTCGTTTGAAAAAAATATTTGAATTTAATTTGAAACATTTTCAAATATAGCAACAAATCAAAATTATTTATAAAATATAGCAAAATCTATAAAATTTTCTATAGATAATTTTTTTCTTCTAAAAATGTCTACAAAAAAGAATTTAAATTATTTATAAGTAGGAGTTTATTATATTAAACACAAAAACAAAATTATTAAAATTTTTCAAATTAAAAAAGAATATTATTATTATTATTATTATTAATAAAGTTGATTCTAAATTCTTGATTAGTGTCATGTAGTGTGACACACTGAATGTCCTGAATGCATAGACCACTTTTGATCCCCTAAATTGGAGAAGCTGATTTCATATTTTTGGATTTTTCTAAAAATTTAAAAATAATTTTCTCTAATAATAATAATAATATTGCAAAAAAAGGCCCCACTCTTCTTGTTTTTATTATGACTCAACAATATTCTCTTTGCTCCAATTTGATTTCTAGCCCTTCCCTTTATTTTTGTTTTTTTCCCACTCCTCAAATTAATATCTAAAGTGCAAATAAAGTAGGGTGTGCATGCTTTGGGTGAAGCCCGTGGTTTTTTGGAACTACTAAAAAATTTGGACGTTTATCGAAGATTGACTTTTATCGTTGATTGACTTTCATAATTTATTAGTGGTTGGTGATCTATCACGAATAGACACGACTAATAACTAAAAGATCATAAGAATCAAATATCAACCATATCTATTACAAACTTTAAGAAAAACATAAAAATTTACAACTTCATCTACCCGTAATCAATCTTTTTTTAGTATGCATTTATTGAGATATATATAATTCAAATTTGGTTGGGTCGGCCAAATTTTTTTATTCAACCAACCATGACCTAACAACAATAGAAAAAAATTAACCTAATAATTAACCCAACATTTTGAATGAAATTAAAACGGGTAAAGTTAGGATAATTGATATTTAAAGTAAATAATATCATACAATTGCGAAGATACGTGAAGGGTGTTCGTTATCAATATAAAACGCTTTTATTTTTTTAAGTTTTAAAAAAGTAATAATAATAGATGAGAAAAACCATAGCGAAAACGATTGATCCAAATTCGTACTTTTTGACATATCAACTTTTTTTTTTCCTTCTTCTATAGATAATAATATATTGTAAATAAAATTTGTTAAATGTTATCAATAAGTTCTAACGTCTCTTTCTATTTTTTATATATATAAGATAAGCTTTGAAGTAAAATATCAAGGCTATAGTATCAAAATAGTTATTTTTCTTATAAAAATAAAAAAATATAATTATAATGAATAAAATTAATATTTTAAATATATAAAGAATAAAATGAAGAAAAAAAAACTAAGAAATAATAAATTTAAAAAATGAAAGTGTACTAAATATAAGGGGGGGACCAAAAAGTAAATGGATGATAATGGGAATGAAATGGAGGAGATGAGAACAATGATGGTTTTAGAAGATAATTTCTTTTGATTTTGAAGATATTAAAAGTAGAAATTTTTAAATATTACATCTACAATCTAAAATTAGAAATAAAAAAATAAAAAATAAAAAAAATCATGGCCCATAAAAAATTCGTTTTTAAATTATATAAATGATATCATGATATTTAGATTTTGTTTAAGTTTATGGTAGATTTTAAAATAATTGTTATCAGTTATATATTTTTTTTTAAAAAAAATGGGTTTGGAAGAAATTAAAATGGTAATTAAAAATCTTAACTTTTAAATTAAAAAACTAGTTACATTATTGGATAAATTAATACTAAATTAATATAATTAAACTATATGGATAAAAACATGAAAATGACATATTATGTTAATTATTTTACATTGATAATTAAATTATATATTTTTAAAATTATTTATGATTTGAATGTAAAAGTTTAAGAAAAATAATGGTCATAAACATTAATTAAATTAAAATTTTAAAATACACGTGAAAAATATATTAATATGAAAAAATATTATTAGAATATATTTATCATATTTTATCATATTGTTCCATTTCCAAAAAGCAAAAATAAATAAATAAATAAGAAGAAAATAGAGAAGGCAACCCATATGGTCCCACATTAAATCAAAGTGTTTTTTTTTTTTTAATTTTTTTTAATGTTTTGATTATTATCTAATTGTAAATTATAAAAATGTTCAAAAATCATCATCATTATTATGATAAAATTTCAATTTGATTAATTTTTTTATTAATTCTTATTAATATTGTCATTTTTTGTTGTTGGTGTTATAATTATTAATTTTTATATTTTTTTTAATTTTGATAAATAATGAAAGTTTTCTTTCTTTTCCACTATGTTTTGATGAGACAAATTCTTTAAATACTTTTACTTTTTATGTTATGTTCGAGTGTAGTTAGGTCATAGAAAAATGCAGAGTCAATACGTTCTTAATCCTAAGCTTGATCATTACATTCTTTATGCATATCTATCTTCGTAAACTGCTATACATTAATCAAGATCAAATGAGTTAAGTTAAAAAATTATACGCTTAAAAAGAAAATTCTTAAAAACATATTGAAATTACCATTTTTAAAAGTTGTATTAGATTTCTCCTTTTTTTTTATTGTGAATTTATTATTATTTTTAAATGAGTATTTTTCCTAAAAAATAATATTGAAAACACATTCTTGAAGGATATGGTTGAAAAAAGTAGTGATATTTAATTATAATTAAGGATTATATATATATATATATTCAAAGTTTGGTGGTGAAAGATTTTGGACCAATGTTTCAAAATCCAAAGCCTTTTGTTTTTCTGTGGGTTTAAAAGGGAGCAAGATGCTCTTGCTAGGCCACTTTGGGTTGCTTCAATGTACAACTTCACTTCTCAAAATTCCACTCCTACTTGCCACGAGCTTGAGTATACAGTGCGTGGATAATCCAACCTTTGACTTCGAAATTGATCGGCTATTCTCATTTTGGCATTGAATGTGGATTTTCGAATAGAGAGTAGTTATTCACTTAATGCATTATTATTGTGACTATGGCCTCCACCAACTTGATGAGGGTTCGAGAGTACTATATCGGACGTTCGTTAGAGGGGTGGGATGTTGTTACAAATGGCAAAAGGTTCACGTTATGACGTCTATAAGCATTTAGACGATTGTTTATATGAAGTCTCTCAATACTTACCACAATATACACTCCATCGTGTGAGAGCACACAATACCACATTGAATGTTACTTTCTACGGCGTTTCAACTTTAAAGATAATATCATGACATTATGAACATATGTTATAAATCTTTTTAACATTTAAGTTATTTTTACCACTTAATTGAAATATAAATTATCATTTATTCTTTCTCTCACTTAACAACTCCTAAATTATAAGAATAAAATAAAATAAACTAAAATATCATTATCAAAATTAAGATTTAAAATCATAAAAATATGATGGGAAAAACCCTCTTTGTTGTGCCAATGTGCCACCCACTTAGATTTACCTAAAAAAGCACTCTTTTTAAAAGCATATTGAGAAGCCCATAGGTACTCAAACAAGAGTAGAACAACAAGAAATTCCAGCCATTCAAATCGACACGTGTTGCAATCCTATGCAAAGTTTAAGGTTCATAGAATCAAAACTCAAAAAGCACCCATAGTTTTGAGGACTGTATTTCAATCTCCTAGATTTTCTATACACATTTAATATTTTAATACTTTTATCTTCTAATCAAATTAAATTAAAAATAGATAATTACCATACTTTGTTTTAATTCCTTAAAATAACTATTCACATATAATCATCAATATAATATATTTTTAAGTTATGTATTTAAATGAAATACATAAAAATATAAGAACAATTAAATCCAAATAACCCTTTGCTTTAGTTTTCAATAATTATTGAAAAATTATATTAGAAATTAATTTATGGCATGGAAAATTAAGTGAAGTGAGAAATAGACCAACATTCTAAATTTCGTAATAAAATTTGGTTAATATACATTAATATTATCTCATAATAAACAGAATTTTAGCTTCTTAAAAGTTTATTGTTATTTCCTGAAAATAAGAAAAAACTAAATTATTATAATAGAGAAATATATTATGAGATATTAAAATATTAGTAAAGTTTAAAATACTAAAAAAAATATCTAAAATAATCATAATTCATGGATTCTTGGATCAAGAAAATTAAAAAAAGAAAAAACAATACATGATAATGGTTTACGTACGGACCAGCCTTAATTTTCAATAATTAAGTGTCGTTTTAGGGTCCTGAAATTACTTTTATGCCCTATTATTTATTTATTTCAAACGAAAATCAAAACAATTGCTTGTTTGATTTAAATTTAATTTAGATAAAATGCTATTTCTTTTCCTTATTAAACTAGTTTCAACATATATTCCCGATCCAAAAGGTTATAAAATATTATAAAAAAATAATATACAAAACATCACGTTATTTAAAATTTAACATTTTTGTTTCTTAATTTTTTGTTAAAACGAGCATACGTTCATTGGTGTATACTGTATATAGCATGTAGTAATCACTAGTATATATATTGTATAGTATGTAATAAACAAAAGATAGTTTTTTTTTTTCTTTTTTGAAATTTATACCAATTTAAATCTTAAACAAATAATTTTATTAATTTAAACCCTGACCCTAAAATTTTACAAGTGTATTAGTTAAAACCTTGAACTTATATAAATTGATATAATAATTAATTTAAAGTTTAAATTAATACAAATCTCAAAGTTCAGAATATAAATTGATATTTGTCTTTTTTTTTTTTTTTTTTTTTTTAGCTAAAGAAAACAAAACCAAAACAAATGAAAGATAAATCGAAGGTTTTACTATTCCTACCGAAGTCAAGATCGTCCATGATAGGTGATCTTGAATCGAAAATCTTCGAGTGTTTAAAACGACAAGCTAAATCGCAAGATCATGTGGTAGGATAGTTTCACAAGAGATAGTTGCCCATCATACGATTCACCAACTTCACTTGCCTAATTGAGGAAAATAAGAGGAAGGGGTATAAGTGGAAGTTCAATAAAAATGAGGGACATTTTGGGGAGAAAGCTCAAAAAAGCAACCAACTACAACAGAAACCAGATGGAAAAGAGAAGAAAACAAGAGACTGTGAGAGACACTGGAATTTTGGAAAACCATCAAACTCTCTCTTACCAATGACACTATCTCAGCTTCAATCCTTCAAAATCACTTCCTTTCATTCATTCATTTTAAGTGTTTATAAATACTCAACCAGTTTTTCAAATTTCACTTCAAACTCAATCATCTTCCTCTCTTTTCTTACTGATTCGGTTGTGTTTTTTGGTTTCTTGATCTTCCAACAATGGCGAAGAATTTGGCTCAGCCATTTCTCGAGAGAAAAAATGTGGCCTATCATGACCCAAAAGTTGCAATGGCAAAGCGCTGTGCTAAAGGTAACGCTTTTCATTTTTTCTTTTTTCTTTTTCTGGGATTTTTTTTTATGAGGAAAAAAAAAGTAGTGGGTATCTATGGTTCTTACTTGCTTTGCTTTGATGATACCATAATGTTATGTATTTGATGAGTTGGGTTGTTGAAAATAGTGACTTATTGATCATGATAATGAGGTTAAGATTTGGTTTTCTTGATTATGCCTTTTAGCTGTTCCATGAAATTCCCCAACCAGGGATTTTGTTCCTTAAGCTTCAAGAATGGATTGAAAATAAAAAGGACTGTTCTTTTTTTAATATGATTGAGGGGCCATTTCCAACTTCCCTCCACCAGCCCTTCTTTTTTAGTTAATGATTTAAGGTAAAAGCTAAAGAGAGAGATGGGATTTTATCCATGCGCATGTTGATTGGATATATGCTGTATTTTTTACTGATTTGATTGTTTTGATCGATTGGGTGGTGGACCATGATCCACTTTCAGATTATGTGCCATGAAAATAAGTGAATTCTGAGATGTTTGTGTTTCTAATAATTTCTCTTCAAGAATTTAGCTTTTATCACAGTATTATGAAGCTAATGGGTAAGGATTCTTCTTCTTTTCTGATGGACAGAGGGTGTGATAGCAGGAGCAAAAGCAGCTGCTATTGCAAGTATTGCCACTGCGATTCCCACTGTGAGTTCCTAACTTCATAATGAACATTGCTTTATCTTTCCTTTTTCTGAGAATTATTAATGTCACTCATCATCTTCTGCTTTTTTGTTGAAACTATGACCAAATTATCTCAACTAAATCCTCAACTGATGTAGATTACCTTAAGAGGCATAAATCAATCCTGAATTGATAAACGTTGTATAAAAAGATTAATGTTTTGAAGCTTACTTTCGACACCTTTTTCCCTAAAGTTATGCATATTAAGAGGGTAAAATTTCATCACTCCCTACGAAAATGGCTAGATCTTCCCCTAATCTGGATTGAGGTACCATGCAATCGCCTTTCACCCCTCGTGGTGGTGTAGAGCTAGCAGCACCCGAACAAAGAGAGAGACTACGGAGTGTAAAACCAAATATCTAACTGATTAAAAGACTGTCGGAATTGAGGCACCATGAGCTGCCTTTTCACCCATTGTGAGGGTGTAGAGCTAGCTTTAAACTAAACAATGAGAGAGGGTGCACAGTACAAATAAGTCATGTAATTTAGTAATAAAGTGTACAACCAAACATCAAACCGCTTAGTATGTTGGGATTGAGGCACCATCACCTGCCCTTTCACCCCTTGTGGTGGTGTAGAGCTAGCTGCTGTTAGCCACCACGTCCGTTGACCCGAACAATGAGAGAGGCTATGTAGCATGTTTTGAAATGATTTCTGAAACCACTTTGTCACGTATTCATTCAATCTACCCTTCTAAAATCAAACATTAAACCGATTTTGAATGATTACCAGTATGTTTGAGAGTAATTTTGTCAGAGAAATCAAAGTTAGTTGAGCGACAATCTGTAACTAAAATTGTTATTGTTTCGCAGTTGGCCAGTGTGAGGATGCTGCCATGGGCAAAAGCTCATCTGAATCACACAGCTCAAGCACTCATAATTTCCACAGGTTCCAACTTTTTCTTTTTCCCTCTTATATGGTTTCATTTGCGTTTCTTTACTAAAATAGGAAAAAAGGCTTGATTTTTCAATTCAATGACAGTGGCTGGAGCAGCATACTTCATAGTGGCTGACAAGACTGTTCTAGCAACAGCAAGAAGAAACTCCTTCAAACAAAAACCCAACACTGAAGCATATGAATTCAATTGAATTCTCAACCTTAAAAATTAGAGGGTGGCCATTGGAAGAAGCTAACCTCATATGGATCTGAGGGCAGGCATTGAAGGAAGCTTGCCATCTCAATATTTGCCTTACTTTTGCTCTTTTGAATTTTACTCTTGGATTTTGTACTAAGAAAATCTATGTAAATCCATTTGTTATTTGAATAAATAAAAATGGGTTTCTAGATATTTGTCTCATAAAATTAGTCGAAGTTGTTCGTTTCACTTTTATATATATACCATAAGCCACAAGAAACATTTGCTCCTAGTCCAATTTTTCATTTTGTAGTTTCTTTGGATGCGGTAGTATGAGTGTCTTTAAGAGTTCTTCAAGATAGCCCTTCAGGAAAGATTCTCCCAAAAAAATATTTTGGTAGATTCCAAAATCTTTATACATTCTATTAAATTATCCAATCTTAATTAATTTGTCACGTGACAAATTGTTTTTACTTCTTTTATGAAATATTTTTAATTTGTTTCGCGTGTATAATGATGCTATCTTGTTTCAACGATATCTAAAGTTCTATAATTATTTTTAGATCTTTCAAAATAAGTGGTACTCATGGACTTAATCCATGGTGCTCACCTACATAAACGGATTGTTTTATGAGATTAGTCGAGGTTTAGCATATATGGACGACCCTCAAGCATCATATTGTGTCAAAATTCTCCCAAGTATTATTGAAGACAATTGTGTCCCCTCTTTAAAGAAACTTCACAAATGAAAGAATAAAAAGGAAAAGATAAAGATCATTTTCTAAAGGTTTTCCACATATACAACATTGACACTTATTCATGGCTCAAAAGAAGAATTTTTTATTTTTTTTATTTTTTTTTAATTAGGGATTCTTTCTTATCTCATACTTGGTCAAGAATTGAAGTAGATGTTGTGTAGCCATGTCAGCAAATATAAAGTGATTTTGAAATGTCTTGTTTGCTTGACATGTCAGCTTTGCAAAGTTATACATTTCCAAATCAATATGCATAGATGTGAAGAATAAGGAACATGAATTAAAAAAAAAAAAGAAAAAGAAATTGTTCCAACCCTAGTAGGAAGATTTTCTTTTTCCCTTTTTGTTAAAATAACTATTTTGGATTTTGTACTAAATTTGAGGCGCATTGGATAAGTAATAAAACTTAAATTGGACAACTGAACATATAAGGATCACGAAACATTACAGAAACCAAAATAGTATATATTTTAAATATAAAAATATACATTTGTAAGACTTTAAGATACTTCGATGACTAATAAACTACGGGGGTGTTTGAGGAGTTGAGTTGGTGCTTATAGTTAGTGATTATTATAGTTTATGTGTTGTAATATTCTGTAGATTAATTATAATAGTATGTGATTGCGATGCAAACTATTTTAGTCTGGATTGAAAATAGTAAACACTATATGAAAGAAAGAAAGAAAAGCTGAGTATAAAATACTAAACAATGTAACGAATAGTAAACATGGTAACAAAGATGAATTTGAAATAATTATACAGTTGAAGCTCAAAACATGAATTGAGCTATAATAGTTCACATGTAACGCTCCGACCCCGAATTCAGAAACTGGGTTCGACACCATGTAGCACTCTGAGTTTAGGAAGGAGATCATATGAATGAACCGATATCATATCTGAATGAGAGAGATCTTGGATCATGAATGTATGGTTAAGAAAGACTTTAACTGAAAGTTATTGCTTATACCAACAAAATATACCTTCCTTTTCGATGACTCAATCATAGGAACTTCAAAGTTAAGCGTGGTTAACTTAGGACAATTATACGTTGGATGACCTCTTAAGGATTCTCCTAACATTGCATGTGAGTGAAAACAAAAACATGCTTAAAGAATTTGTGTTGGTTTGTGAGAACAACTTTTACTCTTAGAAGCCTTTAAGAGTACCTGAGCCCATCAAATACCAAATCTAGATTTTGAATTCTGAGCTTGAAGTGTTACACCACCTCAGTGAGGTCAATCGTAAATTTGAGGCCCAAACACCTCCTTATATTCTAGCTAGACCATTTGTAATAAATTATTGAGTTCGATAACAAAGGGAGCCATTTCTTTGTAGAAAAAAGAGGATGAGAATCTTACGTCCATTCAAATCCATGTTGAATGAGATTTTTCGATGAGCATCTTTTGTAAATATTCAAAATTTATCGCATATTGATGTTACTTATGAATTAATAAATAGGGTTTATTTGGAATCTAAAATCTTATAAATTTGGGATTCATCTTTCTCGAATTTACTTTGTTATATCACTCAATCAAAATGGACAATTTTGGTTTGTTTTGTTGATACACTTTTAATACATATAACTCAAAATTTAAGTTAATTAAACTCCTACAGTTGTATAAACCAATCAATTTAAATCATTCATTATGATTTTACAAACACGTGCATACTTCTCCAAACGATTTTACAAAAAATTGACGATTCCCGAAAATACATAGATGATTCTCAAAGGAAATTGTGACTACGAGTTTAAATTAATTTATTTACGTAACTTTAGGAGTTTAATTAACACAATTATTAGTTTCACTCAAGATTTTCTCAAATGAGAGTGTAAAATCGATACACTTACAAAAAAAAAAAAGTCTAGAGTTTAAATAGATATAATCGTTAGTTCATTGTTTAAATTGATACAAACCCTAAAGTTTAGGTTAAAATTTAAGGAGATTGGAATTATAAATATGACAATAATGATTAATTGATGTGCATACTATACTTTTACCACCTTTGTCTAAATGTCGACATGGATAACATATTCTTATGAATTATTGCATTCCCAAAAGAGGAAGAATCCTCAAAAACTAGATTGATAGATTTTGACTTCTTAAATAATGGATATGCTACACATTATTTAAACGAATTTATTCCAACTTCTTCCCCAATAAAATAAAATAAAATAAAACTTTGGGTTATACATATATAATATGTATACTATAAAGTTTTAGCTATAGTGGTCTTTTACACTTTGACCCACAAATAATAATATATAGGGAAGGTTTCATCTATATATATAATATATATAATATATATATATATTATATAGGGAATAAGGTATCGGATGATGAAGTTATGCAACGCCATGTTTGGTGCAGCCACTTTGGCCTTTGTATATCACGTGAAACCATTCCAAAATGATAATACCTTTAGAGAAAGACATATAATATTCTCTCTAATTATTTTATATAATCAAATTGTTAACAAATTCATTCAATATCAAACAAAAACAAAAAAACCGAAATCGATATATAGACGTTTACGCAGTTTACAAATAGTATGTTAGCTACGTTCATAAGCATATATAGTCTAATATTGTGCGCATTCTTCTAAACCCTAAAGCCAAATACAACTTTGATTAGAACGAGACCCATGTTTGGTCATTTGCAACACCGTATTTATATGATCATGTTGATTATAATATAGAAATTATTTAATTTAACAAAAATTTTAAAAGTGTTTATAAATATAGTAAAATATTACAATCTATCAGATAAAGATAGACTAATATCTATGTTTAGAGAGAGAGAAAAAAAGGTATAGAAAGAGTATTAAATATTAAGGCATGAGTCATGGAAGAAATGAAAATATAAAATTTAACAATTAGATTTGGGGTTATATATGAATAAAGAGCATGCAACATTCAAAAACTAATTTAATAATAAATAAATAAACAAAAACATGCAATGGAATAACTCATGCACATATTTTATATTTACATGCATTAATAATTTTCGCTTTACACGACCTCAAAATGATTAATTGTATTATATATTATATCTATTTTAGTGCATATAATTTCGTTGCTCAATTGTATCGATTGTCGTATACGATCAAATTCTTCATCTTTTCAAAAGTGTTTTTTGATATTTTTTAAATGTGAGATTAGATGAATAATGCAAAATCATGTCGAAGTTACATATGAACATTGAAATATTACTCTATTTTTTTTTACAATAAAAATTATGTAGGTCAATATGTCAAAGTTATAAAACCATAAATATCCAAATTTAAAATAACATAATCTAATTTTTATATTTTGCTTGATTATTACTCAATATAAGAATTTGAATCATGATTTTAATTTAGTTAGAAAGTTTTTATCATTTTGTACTAATAAAAAAGGAAAAAAGAAAAAACAAATGGAATTTTAATAATACTTGAGTTAGGTTGCTTCTTGTTCACCTAAAAATGTGTAATTATCATAAAAATAGTTCACTCTAACCTCTAAAATGAATGTCGGACTACATGTCCTTGATTTATTAGATAAAGATTTACAGATCTATTAGACAATAATTTAAAAGTTCAAGAACGTAACATTTGATAACCTTTAAGTTTTTTGTTTTTAAAAATTAAGTCTATTTTCTTTAATTTCTTACCAATTATTTGCATATTTCTTTAAGTAAAAAAATTGAATAATTCCTTACAAAATTCCAAAATAAAAAACAAGTTTTTAAGAACTGTTTTTGTTAGTTTTCAAAACTTATTACCGTTCTTACCGAACGAGGCCTAGAGATAAAAGATCTATCAAAAATTAAATTGTAAAGTTTAAAAACCATGACTTATTAGACACAAAACAAAAAATTAAATAATTTTAATTAACAAAAGGTTCACTCTCATTTGACCAAAATAAAATAAAATAATAATAATGGCCCACTTGCAAAACTTTTTGAGAACTATAAAACCCCACCAAAGGGCAACCCACCAAAAACTTGTATCCATTTCCAAATTCAAACTTACACACCAAATTAACAAACCCCACTTTTAGTTCATCATAAACACAACACTTGATCATCAAGGTAAAGCTAAGGTAAGATGATGTTTCATTAATTAGATTTTACTCAATATTTTAATATAATGTATATTATATTAATTGAATGTTACTGTTTTTTAAATACAGAGAGAGATATGAATATGAATTGGTCAGGAGGAGATTGGATGTGTGGTGTTTGTGAACATGTAAACTTCAAGAAAAGAGAAGCTTGTCAAAGATGTGGATATCCAAAATATGGAGGCCCTGACCCAACAACATATGATCAATACAATATCATTCATTCTAAAACCACAGATGAAGCTTTGGCTGGTGATTGGTATTGCAATTGTGGAGCTCATAATTATGCTAGCAGATCATCTTGTTACAGATGTAATAATAATGCTTATAAAAGTCTTGATCTTGGTGCTTTGCCTGGTTGGAAATCTGGAGATTGGATCTGCTCTAGGTATATATAGATATACACACACACACACACACACACACACACACACACACTCTTTCTTTTGACTTCTGTCAACTTTCACTTTCAGACATGGTTGTTCTCAGCTGTTGAGAGAGATCTACATTAGGTATATGTATGTGTATATATGCTCTCTCTCAACGGTTGATAGGTCATCAAGAGATCTAGACATTCCAAACACCATTTCTTTATCCCGACGGCAGTTTCATTGGTGTCAAACTAAGTTTTAGATATAAAAGATAATGCAGTATTTATATTTTGTATAATTTAATGCAAATGGTTTGAAATGGGAATATGGTGAAATTCTGTGCAGAATAGGATGTGAAACCCACAATTATGCTAGTAGAATGGAGTGTTACAAATGCAAAGCTCCAAGGGATTTTGGTAAGAACATCAAATTTCTTCACTTTTTTATTTCTTTAGTTCCAAAAGATCGGTTCAAACCTATTACATCTTGATCGAATGCATATTAATTTAACTTGCTAGACGACATACGTATATGCATCAAACTAAATTTCAAACTCATTGTTGTACCTCAATGCTAGATAACTAATCGAACTATGCTTTTTTTTTTTTTTTGGTTTCAGGAGGAGCTGTTTGAAAATTATGGAAGCTGATTTTGGAAGAAGTATTTTGGTGATGCTAAATATTTGGCCAACTTACAAGCTTTCTAGCATCTGATGCTCTCCAATTTGCTTCTTTTTGTTTTTCCCTTTTTTCAACAGATTGGGACTTAATGCATGAAAAGCTCAAGAATTCCCATTCTTAATTAATCTCACTTTTCACTAATTAATCATAATTAGTATTAAATTTTTGTTGACACGTTTGCAAAACTTGGACATTATCATGAAAAGCAAGTCAATATTTATGTTGTATCGTAGAAAAATCCATAAAATATAAAAAATACGCGATAAAATAAAATATAACGTAAATAATAGACGTGTTAACTTGTTATGATCGATATTTAAACCTTAATTGCCGGACGCCGCTCTCTACAAATGTGGGCCACCAACCAAGGGGTTTGAATTATGCCAAAGAGATAGAAGTGTGCATAAGAGAGAAGAATAATAATATTATGTTATAGGGTTTGAGATTCAAGAATCTACTTCCCAGTAATGCACTCCAAAAGGATAGACCCACTCTCCCCAATTCATCAAATCATTTCTGTCCTATTTTGGCATCATAATCTTCAACAAACACAACACAAAATTTTTCAATCTAAACCCTATTATTTATAGAGAGATGATGTTTGTGTATTTATAAGAGTTAAAACTTAACATAGAATACACGTAGAATAGGGTACGAGAATTTAAACTTCCAAAAAAAAAAAAAAAAGAAGAAGAAGTATATATCAACTATCATTGAGTTTTTTCTTCTTCTTCGTATTCTAAAGAACTAACTAATTTTGATGGACAATTTGAGATATAGTTGATAAATGTGACCAAAGTAGTTTTTTTCTTTTTATCCCGGTTGAGATAGCATCAAGACGAGTCATCAAAATAATTAGCGAGAAAGAGTGGTATTTGTGAAATTAATGTGGAAATTAAGGACGTGATCAATTCGGGTATAACTCAATAGATAAGACATTAGTATGACCATTCTCAAAAGTTAATAATTTAATCTCCACTCGTAATTGTTGACCTAAAAAAATAGAGAAATACACCTACAGCCACCAAAGCTGTGATACAGTTAAGGTGAACTTTTCATTATGTGTCGCCATGAATCGAAGAGTACTCACTTTGGTTTCACAAGCAACCGAAAGAATAATGAGACTCGCTCACTCCAACCTTAGGTTTCTCTTTCGGTTAAACGTTGATGGTTTGATCTCTTACTCTTATAATTATTGATCTAGAAAATGCAAAGATATAATATATTTGGCTAAACTAAAAGGTCAAGATGTTCGTACTCATGCATCAATTATTAGAAAGAAAATTTTTAAGGGCATTCCCGGAATTTACTTCAAAGGAGTAGAAAAGAAATTGGGCTTTGGGATTGTATGATCTCACCCAAAAGTCTCACTTGGAAAGTGTTGTTGGGCTAGAGTTGGCCCAAAATGGTTGGCCTTATTTGGAATTACAAAGTTTTCTAGGGACCAAAGGGTCATTTTGAGGAATAAAATGGTAATATAAGAAAAATGCCACGCAAACAATAAAATTATATATTACGTGTAAGAAAAAAGGGAATAAAATAAAATAAAATTATACCTTGAAATTGGTAACATGAACAAATTTTTATACTAAATTTAATTTCGTCAAATTTTGTTTTTTTTTATTTATTATTCTTAAAAAAGTTATACCTTGAGAAAAATATCAATTCTTTTCTTAAACAAATATTAGTTCTTAACATTTATTTAACAATTAAGATTTGATGGAGAAAAACCTTCGAAATAAAAAAAGAAAATAATAATTGACCGAGAAAATTTAATTCTATTTTTTTAATATAAAAATAGAATTAAAATCTTTTTATAAGTTTTAAAAATAATTAGAAAAAGAAAACAAAGAAAATATTCTTTTTAAAAAAATTAAATAAATAACCTAAGAAATATGAAAGTATATATTTCAATTTAATACAGAAGTGAACTCAACCAAAACAAGAAAAAAAAACGTGACACGTGTAAAAGGCTTTAAAATGGGACCCACGGAAAATCTGATGCCAGGTCATCTCCGGTTAGTTCTTTTCTTTTCTAACATCCCGTAAAATTAGGTCTTTTTTAGCGCATTAGGGTTTAGGGCTTTAGGTTTTATGTAATTTCCATTTTTTTTTTGTTCTCTTTTGACCAACTCGCTTACAAAAATTCCATTGTGGCGATTCAGAAGATTCCATGGTTTTGGCCTTCCTCAATCCTCCGATTTTCATTAGGGTTTTTATTTCTCCTTGGCGGCTAGGGTTTTGATTCTTCATTCACTTTGTTGTTTTTCTTTTCAACCTCTTATTATAAATATATAACTATAACTCTTTCACTTTCGCCATTCTTTTGATTCCTTCTTCCATTGATCTTCATTCCGCTGTTTTTTGATTGATATTTCAAACACCCTTTTGTTTATTTATCCAATTGAACTTCAGTTTGCCTACTTTTCTTTTTCTTCTGCCGTTTGATCACATCGATAGATTGAACTTTCTATTGGTGGATTCATTGCTCTGATTGATTACAGAGAACTGGGGTTTGTTTTAGAAGATGAATTTCAATGATATGAGAGCCTCTGTTATACCGCCGCCTCTGCATTCTTATGGTTCTAATGGCGATGCGCCTGGTTGCTGGTCTCAGTTTCCTAGGAATGATCCATTTGATCCACAATCACAATTTGAAGTCCAGCAGCCTCCGTATAAAAGAGCTAGAAATTCTGAAGAAAACCCATCTAGTCCTATCTCTTATTCAAATCCCTCCTTGAATTCTCGGGGGCTCCCACCAAATGCTCCAGTGAATAAAGGAATAAGTAATATCTTTTTCAAGACAAGGATGTGTGCGAAATTTAAGCTTGGTTTGTGTAGGAATGGTGCTAGTTGTAACTTTGCTCATGGTGTTGAAGATATGAGACAACCTCCACCAAATTGGCAAGAAATTGTTGGTATAAGGGAGGATGATCAATCGGTAAATAATTGGAATGATGATCAGAAGATAATTCAGAAAATGAAGCTGTGTAGGAAGTTCTATAATGGGGAGGAATGTCCTTATGGAGATAGGTGTAATTTTCTTCATGAAGATCCTGCTAAGTTTAGAGATGATTCAGGTAGGTTTAGGGAAAGTGCAGCTATCAGTATTGGAACTACAGGAACTCCATTGATGAATGGAAGTGATTCTTCTAGTTATATTGAACCTAGCAGGGCAACTTCTTGTTCTGTTTCTGATGCTCTTCGAGTTAATGGAAATGTTAGGCCTTCATTCTGGAAGACCAAGTTATGCACCAAGTGGGAGATTACAGGCCATTGCCCCTTTGGTGATAAGTGCCATTTTGCTCATGGCCAATCTGGTATTCTTAGCTCTCTTTCTTCTCTTTTTTGTCTTAATGGTCAAGGAATATAATTCTTTTATCTGAATGGAACCCAATAGTTGGCTGTAACATGTGAATTAGAATTCTGATTAGTCATTTGATGAACTGAAAATCATGATATGCCTTGAGTGATCTTTACTGTTAACATAACAATGCCAATCATTTGTTTGGGCCCTGTTTGGAACATGATTTTGTGAATTCTTAGCTAAATTAAAAAAAAAAAAAAATTAAGAGCTACTTTCTTGGTTTTTGAAAACATGAGGTAACAAAGCAAGAAATTTAGAAATGATACCGGATGTTGGAAAACTAAAAACCAAATGGTTACCGAGAGGGGACTTACTATTTATTTATGTTATGTCCTTTGTGAAGCTTTTAACATTGCGATTAATGATTATGCATACTACTTTGAGATATGCTGACTGATATTAATGAATCAGAGTTACAACTATATATTGGACGTGAGGGGGAAGTATCTACTGCTGCCCTCAATGTAAAGCCTCTAATTGTAGCCATGGAAGCATCTTCAAGTTTGACGACCAGTGTAGTTCCATCCTCCACCCTACCGGAGGGCCAAGCGAAGCCATCCTTGCTGAAATGGAAAGGACCCAAGAAGATAAACCGAATCTATGCTGATTGGCTTGATGATTTGCCTCTATCTCCAAGCTCAACAAGCAAAATGGAGGGTTGAGCTTTCTGTTTTTTGAGTTGGAGTTGTTGATTCTAGTTAGTTTTTGAAGCTGGTTTGCTGAGGATTCAATTGATTTACTGGGAGTTGAGTCTGAATTAGATGAAAGGAGTGTAAAAAAGTTTTGGTGATAAATTGATTGGGAATATGGATAGGAATATGGATAGAAAAGAGAGTGAGATATACCTTATTGTTTGGTTCTGTATTCTTCATTTATTTTGTTATTTCATATTTGTTCATATCCCATACAAAAACTAGTTTGGATTTTTAATGTAATTCAATATATTTTTCATCATTTTTTTCCATTTAGTTTTTATTTTTAAGCTTATTATTTTATCGAAATTTAAATTCTTTTGTTAATTTGCTTTGATTTTTTTTAACATAAATTATTTTTAAAAGAAATTTTGTAATTATGTATTATAATTATTTTTGTTGTATTAGTTTAAACCCTAACAAAATTGTCTTAAATTAGAATTTTAGGCAAAACATTAAAACAAATGTGAAATTTGAAAAGTGGGAAAAATACTAATGTGACCTTACGTTTTGGATTTATATTTTTAATTCTTAATCAAAATTTGAGTTTATTTTTCAATTTAGCCGTTCAAATATGTTACAATTTTACCTTAAATTTAAAGATTTGCACTTTTAATCTTAAAATTTTCATTAAATACTCACTTCTCCGTGTTAATATCTCTAAATTAATTAAAATTAATTATATTTATTTGATAATTATTTTTAAAAAAATTTTTATTTAAAATAATCATCATCAATTATTTAGTGAAAATCGAAATTAAAAGTATAAATTTTAGACTCTAAACACCACAAAAAAAAAAAAAAATCCCGAAGGTTTACAACATTTTGAAAAAGACTAAATTAACATTTTTTTTGAGAAAAAATTAAAACCATTTATTTTTCTGAGTACAAATTAAAACTTAGAAAAAATGGTATATTTTCTATAAAATTAGATTTTGTTATTTTTTCTTGCGAATATAAAATTAGACCGTCATAATTGGCTTTTTCTTTTCTTTTCTTTTCTTTTTTCTTTTTGCAATAGCTAAGAAAGAAAAACTGAGACACGTGGCACTAATCGTAGCAACCACCGTTGGCGCGCTCTCTGGCTGTGTGCTTCCCCAATTCCATGGATGAAATATAGAGATCCAAACAAATGAAATCAATTTCACTTTCCCCTCTTCATTTCAACTCTCACAAATCCTTTCATTCCCACAATCCCTTCAATCCATCTTCACCTTCAATCTCTTCCTTCACTTCAATTCCTACAATGTCCATCAATTTACACTCTCATGCCTTCGCCGGTAACCCCATCAAGTTGAAAACCCCTAAACCCGAAAACCCATTTTCCCCTTCTTCAGCTCTCCAATCCCTCAATGCCCATCTTTTAAACAATACCCACTTCTCTTCTTCTATCAATTACAAGGTTTTGCCCTTCAAAAAGGGCAAGCCTTTAGCCACTTTCACTGCTCCACCTAATGATTCCTCCTCTACCTGGCGTCTGGGTTGGATTGATTTGGCTGATTTCAAGGCTCTGTTTGCTAATTCGACGCTTCAATTGACTGGGGATTTATTTGTCTATTTGGGTTCTTCGGATGAAGAGAATTATATTTATTGGGGTATTGATGTTTCAAGTGAGGAGGGTTTGGTTTCTGAATTTGCGAGTAAGTTACTATGTTTTGTGGAGGTTAGAACTCTTATGGTGGCTTCTGATTGGGCGGATGCTCGAACTATGGGAGAATTGGCTATTGCTGGTCATGTGAGTGCTTCTTGTTGTTACTTGGCATCTTTGTGTTGAAGCTGTTTTAGTTTCGTATGATGCTAGTTCAACTTTTCCTGTATATTATAGACTTTATTTTCTTTATCTGAGTGGAGTGTAAACTCAAACTTAGGTATGCATTTTCAAGTGTTGGATTATGGATATAATTGAATTTGGTGTAGTCCATGAGCTTAAGCTTTTGGATTGATTGGTGATTTAAAATAGTATCAAAGTAGGAGGTTATGTGTTCAAAACACTATAATGCCATTTCCTTCCCAATTTATATTGATTTTCACCATCTGGATCTTTTTTCAAATTTCCAATCCACCATGTGTTCTACTTGATGGACATTGTTCTAATTTCCAAGCACACAAGCAATGGAGGGCGTTGAAATATTCATATTATTTAATTTTCTGTAACCCATAAGTATAAGGTTTTGGGTTGGTTGGTGATTTAACATTATGTTTGAAGATTTATATGGTTTTATTTCTTGACATTGCAATGATGTTTAGCTTTTGTTTTTATTCTAAGTTTTCCTTAATAGTGAGGCAATGTTGGTTAGGTTGGTGCTTTTCGAATTAATAAGCTAGTGTTGATTTGGATAATGTGATTCAATAGTTCCTTGAGTCAATTTGTGATCCTAGCAGATTTGAAAAAGGATCTGTGTGGCCAGCTTTTGATAACCAATCAACCTATGAACATTTGCTATGCGTGGCCAACTTTCCTTCTGGTTGAGTTTCCTTACTATCTATAAAAAAATGATTCAGAAATCAGTAAATCAATTTATATGCATATGCTTTGGGAACTAACTTGATTTCTTAAAGTTGTCCTTTTACTCTCCTTCTTAAGTTATTTAAACTTTGATCAGGCTAGGGCGTTGCTAGAATGGCACAATGTGTCCAAATTTTGTGGACATTGTGGAGGAAAAACAGTACCTGTTGACGCAGGAAAACGGAAACAATGTTCTAATCCCTCATGCAAGAAGAAGGTTTATCCTCGCGTTGATCCGGTATGATTAATATTACACGTCCCCCCACCACCCTAAATTTATAAAATCTGATAGATTCTTTAAGCAAGATATTTTGTAGCTGTGATCATCGATGGTCTATGACAGGTAGTCATTATGCTAGTCATTGATAGAGAAAATGATCGTGCACTCTTGAGTAAACAAGCAAGATTTGTTCCACGGATGTGGAGTTGCCTAGCTGGTTTTATAGAGGTACTTTACTGATTAATCATTGAACAATCTTGTAGAAGGTACAATCTTATGGATGAAAAATTTAATAGTTGATTCTGATGTTTGGGGATTTAGCCTGGAGAAAGCTTAGAAGAAGCAGTAAAAAGAGAAACATGGGAGGAGACAGGCATTGAAGTAGGGGAAGTTGTCTACCATAGTTCTCAGCCTTGGCCTGGTACAACTTTAGAAACATTGTTTTTCTTTATGTTGCTTCACTCACAATTTTTGTTATATTTTGTATTATGCTTTAGCCTCTTTACAGCAGTTCCCATAAAAGATCAAACATTATTCGTTTATTTCTATGTATTATTTTTCGTTTGGTTAAAGCTTTTGAGCTCCTGGGTTGATTGGTGATTTATCCTTTTTTAATTTTATACTAAAAAGGCAACAATTTCAACAGTTTTAGTGCTCTTAACGTCAATTTTACAAGTAGTTTTCTTGAGAAGATTGTTTAGCTAGTTAGCTCTCTGTCTCTTTTGCTTAGCAAATAATGGAACAGCTAAGGATTAGACCAACTTGCTCCTCATAGGCAAGTTCTAGGCGATAGAGCTCGGGGACTTACTGGTCATACCCCACCCACAAAAAGGTCAATTCTTTTTTGTGTGAACTGTGAATTTCAACTCCTGGGTGCTGCTATGGGGAAATGCAAAAAAAAAAAAAAAAAAAAAAAAAAAAAAAAAAAAAAAAACACACACACACACCAATATCATCTTCACAACTGAAGAAAAAATCTCTTTTATGATTTTGCTTGCTACTGGTACATGATACCATGATTATTCGAAACTCCTAAGACCGGACAAGTTTAGACAACGATGGACTGGGATGACTAGCTGGTATTTGTTACTCTCAGTTTTTTTTTCTGTCACACTGATACTTTCTTGCAATGTGAGTTTGTAGTAGTTTATTGTAACTCCCTTGTCCTTGAGCAGGTTGATATCTCATTTTTGTCTCCTCTTAATAAGAAGTTATTTTATCTTACAAAAAAAGGTATCTCAACTTCCAAGTATATTGCACTGCGCTCTGCATTAACATTTTCTTTTTCTTGGTAGGAATGCTCATATTAGTTGTTCATTTTCTTGCATTGCAACAACTTCATATATTTATATGTTCTTTTGTTGTCAGTTGGTCCAAGTAATATGCCATGTCAGTTGATGGTTGGTTTCTTTGCATATGCAAAATCATTTGAGATAAATGTGGACAAGGGAGAGTTAGAAGGTATGCATAACTTTCTCCCACCTCGCCTCATTTATTGTTCACTGATGTTGATTTTGAGTATTTTCATGTTTCCTCTGATAATGATTAGTCTGGATATTTGACATTTGTTGAGCTTGTTTCAGATGCTCAATGGCACAGTAGAGAAGATGTGAGGAACGCTTTGACGTTTGCAGAATACGAGAAGGCTCAAAGAACTGCAGCAGCAAAGGTCGAGCAAATGTGTAAAGGAGTCGAGCGACAACAGAGCTTATCTTCGGATTTCAATGTCGAAAGTGGTGAACTCGCCCCAATGTTTGTTCCGGGGCCATTCGCAATCGCTCATCATCTCATCTCGTCGTGGGTCTATAATGAAGGATCAGGATTGAACAAAGGTAGAAGTTCTTTGTCCAGCTTGTAGTTTCAAGGTTATAGTTGTTCTTTTGATTATTTTCGGTAAAAGCATTTGTTGTACGTAAATTTAGCAACTTTTAGTTTCTGAATGTGGAAATAAGAAAGATAGTCTAGATAGAGATGAAGAGTATTTTAAAATTAAGAATAATGAGTTTGTTACTTGAGAAACTGTGGTTGTGGTTGTGGTTGAACAATTAGATGAATTATATAAATTCCACGTATGAAACTTTATTTGGTTGTAAACGCTTTTGATCCTCGAATTTTGAGAACTAATGATTCACTTCTTGAACTTTAATTTGTATCGATTTAGTCTTTGTATTTTTAAATTTCAACGATTTAGATTATGAATTTTAATTGCTTCCTACTTATATTCCATCCCCTAAGGATTAAAATATTCATCAAATCATTCAAAAGGTTCAACATCGACATGAAATGTTAATCAATGTCTTCTATCTTTTATGAATGTCCATAAATTATTTAAAATCATACATTAATCTCAATATGAGGATATTTACAAATAAAAAGATATATAACTTTTGAGGATATTTACAAATAAAAAAGATATATAACTTAGTTTGAAAGTGAAAAAAACACACAAATATATATACTTTTATATTTACAAAATATTTATCCATATCTTTGTAAAATTGAAATTTCAATATATTTTTTTTTTGTTCACAAGTGCGGGTGAGAGATTTGGACTCGAAACTTTTCAATTCTCAGTACATATAGATGTCAATTAAACTAATCTCTTGCTGATATCCAGATATTCATATTAATATATGTCTGGATATTTATACTAATATTTATGTTTCAATCCTTGTAAGTTGTATCTCATGACATTAAATTTTCTTCAACATGTCAAATACATCTATATAAAATTTCATATTTCCATGAATTTGATATTGACCTAAGGGGTAAATCGATATTTAAATATATAGTAAAAAAATTGGTTAAAAAAAACATAAGTAAAAGAAAAATATCTTCGATCCGATATAATATAAATAATAAACATTTTAATTTCTTTTCAAACATAAAATTTTAGGAATTGCAAAAACCACCAAACTTTTAAAATTAAATATTGAGTCCTCATATGTATACAAAATTTAAAATTAGACTATCATAATTAATATATTTTAAAATTATAATCATTATGCGAGTTTGTAAATGTAATTTTTTAAAAATTATTTTTAGGTCCAATTTTTATAATTATTATAAATTTAAGGATTTAATTTTAATATTTTAAAATTTTAGGAGTCTAAGTATTATTATTGATGATACGAGGGTTTAATTGCAACTACTAATTTTTGCAAATGGTTCTTTTTATTTCAAAAATTTGTGTCGCTGCAAAACGGGAAAGAAAAAAAAAAAGGAAAATCCCTCTTATCTCCTCTTCAATTCTATCTAGTTCGCGCCATCCACCGCCGACGGACCTTTCAACGGAAATGATACCGAAGCAATTACGAACAATCTTCACCGGCGCCGCCGTAATCCTCGGCGGAATTTGCACTCTCAACTTCGCTTCTTTTCTCACTATTCAAACCCTTCGTCTTACTGCCGAAGCCAAACGGGTAATTCATTTTCCTCTACGACTGCATATCGTTTATAAACTAAATCTTTATGTTGGGAATGAAAGAAGAGTCGTAAATTCTGAACCAGTTCTTTAATACTATTCTATTGGGATTTTCGATTTCTCTGCAGAGAAAGATTGCTTTGCCCTGTAAGGCTTGTCGAGGAAAAGGATTTTATATATGCAAATTATGCCGAGGAAATGCGGTCATTCAGTGGTCGCCATTGTCTGATCCTATTGCCATGAACCCCTGTGTGTGCCCTACTTGTGAGGGAAACAGGTTATACTTTCACCCCTTTTCATTTCCCCAGCTGTTTGTTAAAATTTTCCCAGGGCTAAATTAATGGCATTTGCATTCTTTGTAATTTACTCTGTAGATTCTATGTTCACGTCAATTCTTATCCAGATTCTCATGTGGATTATGAAAATTATGCTGAACCCTAATGATATCTGTGTGTGTTTAGTTTGTTGAGAAAAAGTGAAGAAGGAATAACTCGTCTTAAGTTGAATCAAAAGACTCGCTTTAAAAAGTTGAGATTTTAAAGCTTTCTTTCTAATTTGTCATGTATTGAAATTGACAGGTTATAAACACAAAGGGTAATTGGTAAAATGTTGCTTATTTCCATGAAAGTTTTTGGCTGGGTTGATAGTCCATTGGTTTATGTTTTCTGGTGGTGATGTGTTTTCGCACTACTGTTGTTTATTTACTGCATCATTTGATATTGTAGGGTTCAACGTTGCCTAAATTGCCTAGGTAAAGGATATGAAGTATGATTGAACTATGACATTGACAACAAGTGTGAATTGGCTTATATGTTTCTCAGAAAGTAAGTGATTTATCTTTGTGTTGAATTGGTTATTTTCTAGAATTTTCACTTGATAATAGTTCTATGGGATGCTATAGCTTTTTGTATAATTGTATCGGTTATCACATTAGCAAGAGCACTCTATATCTGATGTTTTTAATTGTCAGTGTATGCTTAGCAATTTTGGGAGGGATTTTAGCGAGATTGCTGAAATTTATGATTTTGTATAGTTGTATTTGGTCTTCATTTTAGCGAGAAGACTGTATAGTTTGTTGGCAAAGTTGTATAGAAACTCCTACTCGTCACAGGTACTAAGCATCAAAAAGTTGTCTTAGTTGTTAAATTTCGTTAAGGGGCCTGAAGATGTCGAGAACTTTGTGTATAGATAAGAAACATCTAGGAGGCAAGTGAACTCTGCTGCACATGGATAGAGCACCAGTGAACTGCTACTAGACATGTGAGAATATGGCTGTTCTCTAAAACTATCATGATTAGTGATCTAAATTCATTAACAACTGTATGACTTGTACGATTGTTCAATCAACTATGAGTATTACACTTGTACAATCTTATAACCTTATGTAATAGATCTTAATTTTTCTTTCTTTATCTAGGCTCTTGGATGTGGTCTTACTTTGGCTGCCTGGTTGTTTCTCGTTAGCCACATAACCCTTAATTCATTATGTTGGCCATCATAGGTTGGTTATGAGTTTGATAAATTAATTAGAGGGAATGAGTTTGATAAATTAATTAGAAAGGCTATGGCTATGAGTTTGATAAATTAATTAGAGGGAATGAGTTCAATCCATGGTGACCACCTACCTAGGATTTAATATCCTATGAGTTTCCTTGCATTGCAAATGTTGTTGGGTCAGATGCTGACCCTTGAGATTAAGTCGAAGTGTGTGCAAGCTAGCCTAGAAATTCACAAATATAAAAAACAAAGTAGAAAAACCATCATGTCCTTTTCACAGTTATAGTCTGACTGTTATAACTTTCTCTTCATTGTTTATATTATTTGGATATTGTTGATCATATAATGCTGGTATGTGTTGTGGGCCTGTGGCCTTGTGGGTAACTTGCGAATGCATACAACAAGGATATCTTTGTATACATTTCTGTTTCTCCTTTTATTCTTCTTTTGGTATTTTCAGTTTATTTTCTACCCGGTGATTGGTGTTTCTTAGCTTTTGGAGTTGGCTTGTAACCTTAAAAGTCTCAGCATGCCAAAGGAGAGGAGACCGTTCTGTGTCTCATCATAGATTAAAATTGTACTCATTTACATGCAGCTTGGTTGGTAGGTGGTAACATTAATCTGCAATGACTTTAGAAGCCAAAGTAACTGTAATAGAATGGAAAGGACCCAGATACCCTGACTGTTTTTTTCATAAATTAAAAAGAAAAAAAAAAGGTTTCTCCAATAAGCAACAAATGCCAACAAGGGACATTCGATATCATTTTATCTGTTGGCGATGGTTTGTCCACTCTCAGTTTTGGTTCTTTAAGCTGTTCGATGTGAAGTTGATCTAAAGTCTAGCAGGTGTTTTGGAATCCCTGGACTCAAAGGAGTAAAGGACAATTGAACTCTAGAAGACTATAGACTTTGGGGTCTGGAAACTGAATTTTTCTCCACAGGGAATGAAATGATTACATATATCTACAGAGAACACTGGACGACACTCTTTTTCGAAGTTTGTGGAATCAGCATGATCATTTCTTACATTGACAATGAAAGAAAACTTTTGATTTTGCTGTTGGCACCTTTAAGTGGGGAGGTGACTAAATTGAAACCATTCTGCTGATGCTACCAATAGCCACTTTACTGAGTTTGGCCTGCTTGCCTTGAATATTGAACAATGAACATACAACGGTGTTTGGTTTCAGAAGTGGAGTTGTGAAGTCTAGGACGTTGTGAACTTCTGGGACCTTCAACGTAAGGAGTTAGTAATAAGACATAAAATTGATGTGTCTTAGTAGTTATGTCTACGAACTCATTGGACCAAACAAGGATTGGAGTACAAAATTCCATACTTTTCAACTCCTCACTCTCCAACTCCTTGACTCAAACACCCCCGTAGTGCTTGTTTAAGTTGTTCAGGAACCTTTAGATCCATTGTCTTTCTGATATGTAATTATTTTATGTTTTAGCTAGAAAGATACATCTCCTTTTGACTTTAACTTATTGTATGTTTCGAACTAACACCAATAGGTTAGTTTTAAGAGTACTGCAAACATAAGTGAAAATGTTTATAGGAGACGACCAGTTTGACTCGAAACATACCGACCAAACTGTCCCCTCTAACGCCATTGCAGGTATAAATTCCATAAGAAAACAGCGAAAGCACGTCCAAACGATCAGATGGACATCTCTTTCAGTTGAAGGAAAGGTTAAAGTATATATATTGGCAGAAGATTCACACTTCCTTTGCTTCATAACTGTTATTATTACTATTTAAAATTAGTCTGACAAAGTAGAATCATGTGATGGAAGGGAAGGTAGGTTGTTTTTTGTTGTTGTTTTGTAGGAAGAAAGAAGGTAGAAAAACATGAAAAATGATCTCTCTATTACATTGATGGAGATTGATGGAATATTTAAGATAATAATACTAATTTTTAAAAGGGTAAGTACTTAACTTTAGAGATTAAATGCATCTATTCTAAAATACTCGAGAACAAAAAGAAATATATACAATAAATTTCTACTATCAAAAGGCTGGCAAAAGCGATGTGTGAACTTCTAAGATGAAGATGCTTTCTTGTACATGTAAATTTTTGGTATATGATATGATCCAAAAAAGAAATATATCCCAAAGATCATTGCTTCAAGCTTCATTTTGCTGCTATCATCTTTAATCTTCCTTTATTCTTCCTCTCCAACTACCTTAGTTAGGTTTTTGTCTAATCTCATCTTCCCAACTATACATAGATTCCCTTGGAGTATAAGACCGTAAAATAACATTAATTTAAAGGGGTGACACGTTTAGTGTTAATAATCAAACATATAACAATATTATTTTAAAAAAAAGTTGTAAATATAGCAAAATATATTGTTGATAGACTCCAAAAAACGAGATCTAAATTCTTTTATGCGGCAATATATCTAACGATACTTTGGTTATATAATACATGGATGTTTAATTACTATACTTGTTGATTCAAAGTAGCCCGATATTAAAATACATGAATGATGTTTATTTTACTTTGTCAAAGTTTTTATTTTTTATTTTTTGAGAAATAATATTTTGTCAATGAAATAATATAAACAAATTTCCATTTAAGTATGAAAAGTTAAGAATTTCAACCTATGTAGAATGATTCTTTAATTGAAAATGACACAAACCAACATGTAAAAGCAATTTATTTATCCTTTCACAAATGATTAAGATGATGTATTTTCTCATCAACAACCATATCGTAAAATTGTATTCAATTCAATGTGTTTCTTAACAATATGATCTTTTTCGTGAAGTTCAATAATAACGACCGTATTCTATTTCTACTTAATAATATTAGTTTCACAGTGAAAATCAGATCTTGTTTCTCTTTTTTAAATTTATTAATTTTTTTCTGCATGAAACTTAATTATGAATTATTAGAAACTCAGGTCATGTTGAATCAGAACATTCTTTTGTTGATATGGCAAAACATGTAAGCTAGGAGAAACGTGAAATCGAAGGAATAAGGTAAGAAAAGCTCTAATGTGTAAGAGCACTTTGTATTGAATTAGTTGATCGCAAGCACGGTTGGAACAACTACAATCGAACAAAAAATGAACACGACCATGAGAACGTATAATAGAAAACAACATCTCCGAACATAACATGCATAAAGTTAATTTATAGATAAAACTTGTTGGATATATTTAATTTAAAAGTCTTTTTGTGGTCAAAATAATCCATTCTTCATTTGCTTCATTGCCACGTGGATTTTCAAATTAAGGTTGCTTTGACCTTGTTTATTCTCCTAATAGAGTTTGGTCAAATGTAACTCTAATTCCATTTTAAAAGCTTTTAGACTTTTTGGTTACAACTTAATTTTAAATTTAGAACTTGTTTTGTTGTTTCTTTTTATTGTCATTTTTGTTCCTTAATTAAATTACTTTTTACTCAAATTTCTTCGATGGTATGAAATTTCTTTTACGAGTTCATTCGTATTTACTGAATAAGAAATCAATTATTAATATTAAAAAGATAATTTGATAAGTTAAGCTTTTCCTTTATTACGACTAACTTCTTGTATTTCTCTAAAAGCAATGTGAATTTGTCACCTTTTTTTTTTTTTGGTTTTTTCCTTAAAAAAAATCAAACTCAGTTTTGTTGGGTTCAAAATCACTTCTACTACATGTATTCATCATTCAAAGTTAGTTTAATGTTTGATTTTGTACTATCAAATTTGATTTTGATTACTACAAGTATGCTACAAACTTACAAATTGCATAAGTGATTATTGTAATTATTCTAAAAACGACTCCAAATGTATTTGCACCATCACCATCTTCTAATAGGATATTTTCTAGAGTAGAACCCATGATGTGAAATGAGTTCAATGCCCGATGATGAAACCATTAGAAAGGAAGATAAATCAAAATATAACTTCGACATCACTATTAGAAATGGAGAACTCATACCAAACTAGTTTAATGTATAAATTAGGAATAGATAAACAAAAAAGTTTTTGGATCTAAGAATGTGATTGCATTACAACACCGCAAATGTACAAATCAAGCAAGTTTAAATTGACGTAACATGAAACCTATTAGTTTGAAAGTACGTTGGTGAGCAACAACGTTTCAATGGTTAGCTAGTTACACCAACCACTTAAATCTCCTCGTGTCTTAAACATATCCACTAAATATATGAGTATAGCAAAATGAATCAAAGTAATTACAAAATATAGCAAAATATTACAGTCTATTTATGATGGACCGCGATAGACTATATTTGTATCCATGATAGATACAAATAGTGATCTTGGTCTATCTTGGTCTATTGTATTGCTATATTTATAAATATTTTTGTAAGTTTTGTCATTTAAAATATTTTTTCTATCTATATATAATAACAATATTTTTAAATTTAATTATAACTTCATTAAAAAATTGAAATTATTTCTACCAAAGTTTTTAAATCATTTTTTCATAAGTAGAAAAGCAAACATAAGTTTTTTTTACTATGTCATCTCTATCAAACTTCAAACTTAAAATGACTTAAGCTTTGACTGAAGTTGAAAGACGCTATGCACGGTGGCCAGTTCTTTGTCTTATGAGTGACCATGATCTCACCTTATCAACTCAAACATTGCTAATTCATTTTGAATAGACTAACTTGTTTAAACTCGATCAATTTACGACATTGGGCAAAATATATACATATATATTTTTTTTAATTGTGTAGAAAATAATTATAAATAAAAAGTTTATATTTTTAGTTATTTTCTATTATGTATTATATCTCTTAAAAAAAGATTATATTTTGAGTGTGGGAACATAAGCGTACGATGAAAGAACAGTGAGAAAGCCCATCTTAACAAGCTATTCTTGGGACCTTTGCAACTTGAAACCGTAATTTTTTTAAAAAAAAATATATAATTTTTCGTCGTAAAGCTCAAATTTTTTCTTATTGCGAAATTTTATTGATGAAAAAGATTTAATGGGTTTTTGTAGAAACCAACAGAAAATTATAATCCTCACACTTAAATATCAAATATAAACAAAAATAATAAGAAAAGGCAGAGGCAAATTACAGAAGGCAGTGAAGAATTTTTGTGATAAACAAATTTCTCTCAAATCCCAAGGTCAGTGAAATCTCTTCCTCTTTGCTTCTTCGATTTTTTCATCGTTTTTCTGGGTTCAATTTGTTTCCTTCTTTTACAACCCAGATCAAATTTGCAATGATCCTTAATGTTTACAATTTCCTTTTTTTGTTTCTTGGTTCATCGAACTCTAATTTTCTGCTTCTTGGGTCAATTTCGATTCCCTGACTTGCTGTTTGGTTGCTTAGAAAAACAGGAGAAACGTTGATAAATAATGGGTATTGAATATATTTGCTGATTGTTCTTGTTGTACTAGACACATTTTGAAATTGAAAGCTAAAACTATGCTACTTTTACTTCTATCAAGTTTATTTTTGAATGTCTACTTTCTGTTTTAATCGTCTTGTAATCGAGAGGTTTTAAGAATTTGTGATTGTATTTTCTTTTCCGTTTCAGCATTTTTCTTAGCAATCGAATATCGTATGAATGCGAATTCGAAGTCGGTTTGGTCCGATGTTAGTAATGAAGATAGTTTTGGTTAGTTGATGAACAAGCGATTGAAGAAGAAAATACCAAATGGGTTTTTATTTTGTTGTTGTATTCTCGTTAAACAATCCAGATTTGAGAGACGATTGTCTCTCTAAGCTAATTATATTTATTCAAATGTTCAAGATTTCAATTTCCTTGTTACGTTCTTGGGGTTTGTTTTGTTTTTATTTTCTTAATGCTTCATTATATATGAAATACTCTCTTATATTTTGTTCTCTCTCGTTCCTAGTGCTCCTTTATTTCGTATTTTGATATGGGATCTAATCGACTATATACATTGTACATACGAAAGAACTTCTGAAAATCTGTTTTATTATGACATTTGATCATTTTGTTCTATATTTTTTGTTAGGTGTTTTTACTTATTTAGGCAGCATTTTGTATTGTGATTCTCAATTTTTTTTGGCTGTTTTTCCTTGAAATAAACAGATCATTTGCTCTGGTAATCGGTTTGCATACATCAAACATGCGATTCAGGAAAGGCAGTAAGGTGGAAGTGTTGAGCAAAAAGGAGGTGCCTTCAGGTTCCTGGCGTTCTGCTGAGATTATGTCTGGAAGTGGTCACTATTATACTGTTAGATATGACAAATTTGAGGATGGTAGTAATCAAACTGTTGTGGAGAGGGTATCACGTAAAGCAATTAGGCCTTGTCCACCTTCTCAGGAAGTTTTAGTGAATTGGATTCCTGGAGATGTTGTGGAGGTATTTAATGACCGTTCTTGGAAAATGGCCACGGTTTCTGAGGTTTTGGGGAAGAACAACTATGTGGTCAGGTTACTTGGATCTTCTTGTGAGTTTAAGGTCAGCAAGTTCGACATTCGGGCAAGAAGATCTTCACAAGATGACAAATGGGTTTTGATGCACAAGGTAGGTAGCATTGATTACTTTTCAATTATAACTGTTTTTGTTGTTAAAATATCAAATGTTAAGAAATGTACAATTTTAGAGGCTAGTATTAATTATATACTATCTTGGTTTTACTTTTCAGCTTGAGTTTGCTGGCTTTGCTGCTGATGAACTAAGCTAGTGCTTAAGTTTTGTTTTCGAAAAAGTTGTATAACATTTAATGTAGTGTAGCTTCTCTTTTTTGAGGTTTGAGAATTACGTTTAGTTGAGTTTTGCTTTCATTTAAATTTCACTAAAATGGAAGCATGTATATCAATGTTGTTCGACTGAGGTTCCAAAATGGCTATAATGAGACTATGAGAGAGATTAAAAGCAACATTTTTCGTCTCCTTCATGGTATGTCAACTCACTATTCTTTTTTCCAACGTTGTTTCTTCATACAGATGTCTGGCAATCATGGTGATGATAGCAAGGAAGATGAGAAGGCAAGCACTAGATTTTATGGTCTGAGCTCCCAAGTTCAGAAATGCCAAAATGTTCCTAATTTAGTAACCTGGAAAAGGGGACCAAACAAGGACTATTGTCAAGCTGAAACAATGGGTAGAGCTGGCTTGAAATGTAGAATATTGAAGAAAAAGCGAAGGTCTCATGGAGTGGTTGGTGGCAATCCATCCATGTTGCACGAGCATGTAAAATCACTTGTTATCCAAAGAGGTATGCTTGGGGGAACATCTGGAGGTGTTTTTTTGGATAGAACCAAAATTTGTGAAATGAATGGCGATATGAAGAAACAAATGGGTGTGGGTTACCATTCGTTTGAAGAGAACTTTGAACTAAATGATGCTGATAGAGCTACATGCTCAGTTGGTAGTTGCAGCATGTCTAACAGTGACGACCGTGGGTTACCATGTCACGTTACTATTGGCCGCAACGAAGATACAGATGGTTCTACAAGTGATGCTGAATCTTTTTGTCCTTTGGGATATGGAATGCACAATTTTCTTCTATCCAGAGACAAGCCATTGGAAGCTGAAGTCCATAGGTTAGAGTTACATGCCTATCGATGCACTATGGAGGCATTATATGCTTCAGGTCCTTTAAGTTGGGAAAAAGAACTTTTGCTTACTGATCTACGCCTGTCTCTCCATATATCAAACGACGAGCATTTGATGGAAATAAAAAATCTAGTTTCCACAAGCATTTCAAGTAGATGACAAGTAAAATGCACTTCTCCTCTTCAAGTTTTAAAATTTTTCTGTAGAATACAATAATGATTCTTGTGAATGGCTCCCTCTAACTGTAAAAAGCAATCTGAGAATGATCTTTTTTCTCTTTTATTTTATTTTACAATAGCTAGTGGTATAATTTTATAGTGTACAAACAGCTTTATTGAAATCAAATTTATCTTAGCTCCTGAAAGTGTTGTGCACTTCTTCTTCTTGTCCATGGATTCATACTATTGTGAATGTTTATTTTAATATCGCTCATGCTCAACAATGTTTCGGGCATAGTTCAAGGAAAACAGTATCGTAACTGAGCTTTGCCAGTTGTTTTGGATAACTTTTGGATGGAATCATTTCTTCACCTGTTTCACATGACCTTTTGCAGAATCTATCCTGCGATAGCTTTATCATCAGTGTACCACTTGGAACTCTGAGAAATCTCATTTGAGAACATTGTTGAGATGCATTTGTTCCGGTGTTGAAGTTGGGGGCTTTTGCGCGCCACACTTCTACATGTGTAAATAAGATTCTCCATTCTCTTTGCATATACAATATGAAATATTTATCTACATTTCTTGTGAAGGTGCATTGACTTCAGTTTATATGGGTTATAGCATCAATTGAATTAGGACATGCTTGAGCCTGAGATCCTTCTCCCTGTTGAGGATTGGACTCTTCTTCATGTCTGGGGCTGTTCAAGCTCATTTCTCAGTGGTTGAAACTTGAAAGGTCGTACTTGGAACCTTTATATCATTTTTTTACGTGTGTCAATTTTTCACATGAAACCAGACAATGACATAACTTTCAATTGTTTCATATATTATACTTCAAAATCCATTGAAGCTTGCTGCATGTTTCTGTCTCCAGGAGATCATCATGATAAAATCTATATAAAAAAAAGAAAAGGAAAGAGAGAGAGAGAGAGTAGAGAGAGAGAAGCAGCCTAGGGGCATTTCATTTGAAAGGTCTTAATGTTTTATTTGGATACTGTATTGTCGGAGTTCTGTTCCTTCAATGTAAAAGCATTGAACGTTCTGACCGAGAAAAAGGGCATAGTTGTTTCCCTAAGGAAATTGTTCCGCGGGAACAGAACCTCTAGAATCTAGACTATTAACATTTTTGTTACTTTAAAACTTTAGTGGTCCTGGAAAGTGGGAACTTCAATTTCCCTATAGCTGTTCCATTTTGGAATTGCCTATTTGGAAGATTTTTTTTAGCAGAAAAACACAATGTTCTGTATATCTTTTGTAAGTATTAAAACTCTTTATCTTCTAGGTTTCTAGGATCTCTGCAGATAACATTGTTTCACTGACCCTCTCTTGACACTGCCAATGCCAACTGTCAATAGTTTATAGAATTACGAATTACTGAGATTCTTCTTATTATTTACAAAAGGAGTAAACCCTAATCTATATACAATGATAAATGTCTAATATGGAAAAACCCTCAACTGTAAAAGGACTAATAAATAGGGCAAGAATATTACAAAGAGAGAAGGTAAATAATTGCTGGAATAACATTCCAAAGAGGTGGGGAAAGGAGAAGACTTTCCATATTCAACAGTTTACGTAAGGCTCTCATGTACAGTATTATAAGTCGAGGCATTATGATTGTGCCTCATAAGTTAAACTTGTGAAATGCTTGTCTTTTATCTTTTTACTACTCAGGTGGTTACTTAATGAACTCTGCAGTTTTCTGTGGATTGTAGCTCGACTTGATGTAGCATCAGTTTATATGTACACATAATGATTCAGGCATACATCTTCTACAAACATCTGCTAAAGGAGATAGAAAACTGACAATGTTTAGGCATATTTTATGATGCCATCCTCAGGTTCTTTTGAGACAACTCCACATCCATGTCCACTCTTATATGTACACCACTAGTTATGGAGCAATCCATTACGATCATTGGATCTGTTTCTCTTCGATGAACACGTTTGACTAAAAAGTCAGCAACTCAGGAGAGTGAGTTTTCCACTATAGTAAATTTGTATAACGTAGAATTCAATAATGGCAAGACAACCTGGCATAGGGTACATGATCTAGGTAACATAAAGTAGAATCTATGAACTCTGTTTGTTCCTCCTCATTCATAGTGTAAATGAAGGTTAATTTCAGAAGGCTTGATAGTATTCTTTCGTGCACCTGCAGACATATCAAACTAGAGATGTGTAGAATTCCAGCTCGGCGTTATAGCCAGTGTGGAACTTGTCTCAAAGCTGTGGGTGGATTTCCCCTCATGCTCCTCAATTGCTTGCAGTTGCATAAGAAGTGAGCATGCTCTTTAACTATCATGCTTATTTTGAATATTTGAATCCAAACAAGCCTCATCTCATCATTAGTTTATTTGTTTTACTTTCTTAAATAGTCTGTGTGCTGATCATGGCTACTTTAAATAAATTAGTAGAACCACTGTTTAGAAGGGAGTGGCAAGTACAAATCTCATTAATTTGTTTATACTTCTTTACAGTTGCCATCACCACAATGATTTTTCTTTCTTTCTTTCTTCTTCTTCTCTCTCTCCTTTGGCTTTCATGTCCATTCATTCTCCATTTTTTGTTCCATCTTTACTTGAGTTGAAATATGACCTTAGCAAGGAAGATTCAGAATCTTGACTGGATTTTACTCCATGGTTATTCTTTTCGGAAGAGCATTCTAGTGGCTGTTTTCTGTTTTTGTTAGGCATAGTACAAGAATACAGCACTTGTTTCTCAATTATTCTGCTTTGTTTCAAAATTTGCGTGCATGAAAACAAAAAACAAACAGGGTATTTTGGCATTGATTGGTACTGATGGGGCAGAGCTTTCGGTTTTTCTTGCTATTATGTACTAAATTGATCTGATACAGTTTGTCCAGTGATTGTTAGATAAATTCTGGTTGAGGTAAAGTTATACAAGTTACACTTTTTCCATCTGGTTTATTATTTGAACTAAAAAATCTTCCGAAGTTTTCTGTTTGTTAGGAATGAAGAACTCAAAAATAAGTTCAAATCCGGTTTTTGTTTCTGAATATTTAAAATTTTAATTTTGCTCCATATATTTTGTTTCTCTTCTATCTTTATCCTTTTAACTTTTGGAGCTAATTTTAATCCTTACCGTAAAACTTTACCTTTAATCCCTCTATATATGTCATATGAAACTTTTGTATTATATCCTATATTTCAATAACATGGAGTAAAATTGAAGGACCATAACTAAATGGGTAGGTTAGAAATAAAAAAAAAAGAAAAGACCAGAACAATATCTCAACCTATTAAAAACATTTTGAAGGTACAGGAGATTTATGAAACATTTAATGTTTGAAGTAGGTGACATTTAGATATTGAATATGAAAAACCACAATGCCTAACCAT
>JBBPDJ010000019.1:14810418-14835943 GCA_037974625.1 Cucumis cinereus
CCCCCCCCCCCCCCCCCCCCCCCCCCCCCCCCCCCCCCCCCCCCCCCCCCCCCCCCCCCCCCCCCCCCCCCCCAATTTGGTACAACATATATTGTATTCTATCTTGTTTTAATAATTTATTATGGAAAGTGACATTTTAATATGTTCTTAATTTAATTTAAATTAAGTGGGTTTGCTAATGGAAAATGACATTTAATTTTTATCAATAATTTTAAATCAAAGTGATCTGTTATATTAAAAGATGATTATTATTTTGATGTTCTTAATAAATTAAATTAAATTAAATTAAATAATGAGTGTCCATTCATGCAAAAAGTAATTATTATTAGAGGTCATTTTGATCCAGTTGTGTAATAATGTATGATGAGATCTTAATTTCAATTATGTTTTTAATTAAATTGTTCCTAATCAAGTGATTTATATTGTTGAAAGAAAATCATTGTTTGTGATGCAAAGAAGAAAACCTAGAGACAAAATTAATTAATTAATTATATATATATATATATATATATATATAAATACTCTTTAATTTTGTTATTTTTTTTTATAAAAACTTCTATTGCTTCAAAATTGTTTCAAAAACTATTTTTAAAGTAGAGATCAATCAAGATGTTGGATGAAATTGGGCCAAGTTTGTCTGTGACTTGGAATATTAGTTTGGTGATGATGTTCGAGTATCAATTTATGTTCTAAGGTCATTGACCCACTACTTTAGGTCACATCAATTTTCGTCATATATAACGGTTTTAATGGTTTCTACTCCAATTTGTAATTTTCAAACCTTAGTAAAAAGTCACGAGTAAATTTAACAACTTTTAGAAAATAAGAATATGAAAATAGAAAAACTAATCAAAAAAAAAAAAAAAACATAACTCAAATAGCATAAAGTTTGTATTATTAACGACCTTGAGGTCAAATTAATTTATCCATCGATAGCAAAGCTATCAATCTGAACATAACTAATTGATAAGATATTAATTATTATTTTAAAAGTCGGTTGTTTGATTACGATGAAGATAGTTATTTCACTAAAATCAAAGTTTCATAAATGAGATTGGTTGTGTTCTTGGATTGTAGAAATAAGAAACAAAGTAACAATCCCATGAACCTATGTTTGCAAATGAAACAATATTAAATCCCATGAACCAATGTCTTCATATTAAAACAACTCTTAATACTCATAAAGGCTTATGTCTTTTCTCTCTTTTCATCTCCAAAGACAAAGAATTTTGAGCTCTCACACTTCACACACACATCCCTATTTAATTGGGGACATTCAATTTCATATTACTACAAATTCTCAAAAAAAAAAAAAAAATAAATAAATAAATAAACCAAAATATTTGTAAAATAATATTATAATCTATCTACGATGGATCGCGATAGACTAAGATACAGTCTATCTGGGTCTATCGTGGTCTATCACATATAGATTGTGATATTTTGTTATAATTGTAAGTATTTATAGAAGTTTTGTGATTTAGAATAAAATTTCTTTTAATTCTTGTAATTTTAATAAATCTTAAATTTTGTATCTCAAAGTTAATTTTTATCGAAAAATGATTAAATAATAACAATAATTCTCATGCAAAGAGATATACCATATATGAATTTCTAATGGATAGTAAAAAGTCCTAAAATTAAAGATTAAGTTGGAAATATAAAAATTAAATTGAGCTGAGTTTCAAAATTCAGATACTAAAATAGTATTTTAACCATTTATAATTTAGAAGTGAAATTGAATTAGGTTACCATTATTTCCATATTATTTAATAATGAGTGAGATTTGCATTAATTTCCAAGTAAATAGAGCTGTCTTTCTCTAATCAAGGCCAGGCATAAACCAGCTCATTTCCTTTGGTTTCAAATGTAATTTTTTTTTTTTTAAATAACTAAACATTAAATTAAAAAATGGTGAATTAGGCAATAAAATATGGAATATTAGAATGTTGATTTTGTCATGTAGTGAAGAAGGAGGAGACAAAGGCTTTGATATTAATGTGGAAGCATGCCAATTGAGACAAACCCATGAGTGAGGGAGAAGGCTTTACAATAATAAATTAATTAATTAAAAGAAAAATCAAAGTACATCAAATTTATTAATTAATTAAATGAAGTCTTATAAGATTATAAAGACATGAAATGAAAATGATATTAATTACTTCATCATCATAATATCATATCCATAAATTTAAGAAGTGAAGGGCAAAGACTTATATATATATATATGAATTATTATCCAAATCACTTGCCATGTGATAATAATGGTTTTTGTTTCTCTTTTAGCACAAATTTCAAAATCAGTATAGTGATATGATAAGGCAGAATAATCTTTCTAAAAAGAGAGAATAATAAGAATATGGCTTAGAGGGAATGAAAATAATTATGGCCACAAGGGGGTTTACTATATTGATTATTAGAGCCTCACATGCTATTTGATTCCTTTAACCAAACTTAGCCTTTAAATTAACAAAATATTAATGGGTAATATAAGAACCGATAAACAAAGATTACTAATAGTGTATTAGCTATCTGCATAGATAGAGAGAGACAATAATAGTTCATTAGTGAAGATAAAATATCGTATTAAAGATTAAGACACGTTAGTAGAGTTTGAGAGTTTATATAGTGCATTCCTCTAAACATCAGAGTCAAAATCATGCATAATTTAGGGTTTAGGGACGTTGCTCCTCGATTTCAACTTGCTAACAATGAGACTCCATGTTTGGCCATTGAATCGTTCTTTGTCTAGATTTTTTTTTTATTTGATATTTAATCTCACTAAGCACACTTGGTTTGGGGAGTATCAAAAAGAACCTAAAGATTAGAGCTTTTCTCTTCAAGACAGCATAGAAGATCCCAAAAGGTCATATACAAAAGGAAAGGATGTTTCTATGAAATCTAACTTCTTATATTATATATATATTTATTATAACTAAAAGAAAAAAAAATGAATTCATTTGCATGCTTATTTTTTACAACCATATTCATTGTTGTCCTTGCCTCTGCCATTATTGAAATCTTCGTATTTTTCTTTAAAAGCGATTTTGTTTTAGGATTTCTTTTCTTGTAATAAGAAATAGACACACACACAAATTTACGTATTCACTAATCAATGATGTGTTAGCTACGTTCATAGGCAAAATGAGAACAATTCATATTGATTAACGTTGTAATGCTCAACTTGTTATTATACTATATCTAGGAATCTGATTTCAAGAATAGTTGAATTAGTTCTTTTTTAAAGCTAAAAGTGACATATAGTTGTAAAAGGTAATACAATATATAACCTTATACTTCTATAAGCTGCTATTAAATGTCTTTTGGTTCCTTCTAAAAGAAAAAAGAAGTGTTTTTTTTTTTTAATTTATAATTTTTTGTTTTTGAAACAAGTGAGAAAGAAAATGAGTTGTAATATGGCTCAGCAGCAATGCCTCTTGATTTGGTGACAAAAAGTACAAAACCACAAGAAAGCAAAGTGCTTTTATAATATATATAATCAATGGGGCACTGTGCCAATATCATTGGAGATTGTAAAATTTTTTTGCTAAGAAAAATTCCAAACACAAGGATGTGATTTTAGAAAGTAGATTTTGGAGGAAAAAAAAAAAAAAGAAGAGAGAGATCATACCCATTTCCCAAAGTACTTTTCTTTTTTATTTCTTTAATCCTTATTGGTGAAGGACATTGGAATTAGAGCTTACCTTCATTTGTGGATCATGAAAGAGTGCTCTTATGGTTGCCCAAAGTAAGAGCCAATCATGAACAATTCCATTGCTTTTTTAAAAAACTAACCTTTTCTTTTCTTTCTTTCATGGGGTTTCTCAAATCTTAACTGGAACCCATGCATCATCATCAAACCTCTCTCTTTGTTAATATTCAATTCTTAACCATCAAAATAAGCAACCCCACATCTTTGCATTGGAAAATGGGAAATTTTCAAACACAAAAAGCTTATCATTTTAATTTTTTTTGTTCAACTATTGCAAGAATGTAGATCGAATAATAAGGATCAATATGTAAATTTGGATTAATTTTTTAGGGTTTAGACGTTTCGTTTTGACATTTCGTTCAAGTAGTGAACAAGGTATGTATCGGTTAAAAATCAATAAACATTTAGATTAAAAAAGTTACAGACAAGAAGCCAAGGATTGGAAAAAAAGATGATGATGATGATACAAGAAAAAGAAGTGTAGAAATGGGTGAAAAAAATATACATTACATACACATGAGAGAGAAAAGGGGACACAAGGAATCTGCCTTATCCTAAGTTGTTAGTCTCTCTAAATTCCTAATTCAAAACACAAGTTTACATGCCAATAGAGGAGGAAAAGGGATTGATTGGGTAAAATCCATAGAATAACAATGAAGAAGGTTAGGGCAAATCTTTTCTTCTTTCTTTTGGAAGTTTTGCATGAGGTTAGTTTGGGATGATGCATTTGTTGCAAAATATGTTGTAGATGGTTTAAGGGTAGTTTGGACATTTCACACTAGGTAGGATATGGTATTTCCATGACATGGCATGATCATGACTGTTGATCTTGATGAACTAATGGAGTGGATAATTTCTCGAAGATAATAGGTGCACCATGTCGTGGATAAAGTAGCATTTGAACCGCTGGTGAGTGTTTATAAGAGGGTCCCAATCGAAAAGAGAATCTTTGAAGTATGAGTGCAAGAGCCAACTTTGCTTGCAATATAGCCAAGTTTTGGCCAATACAGGTTCGAGCTCCTAACCCGAATGGAATGAACCCAACTCGATGATTGGCTGCCTTTGCAACACCATCAGCGAATCGTCCTGGATTGAACTCATTCACATCATTTCCCCATATCGTTTGATCATGGTGAACAGCCAAAATCGGTATCAATAACTCAGTGCCACGTGGAATCATGTAACCACCAAGCTCCACATCAACTTTCGTTTGTCGAATAGTTGCCACTGTCGGCGGATACAGTCGTAACGATTCATTGATGATCATACTCAACTGCACATCAATCATATCACAAACATAAAATAAGCCACACAAAACGTAATTTACTAAAATACCCTTATCAAGTATAATTTACTAAAGATGTGAAAGAAAGCCTAAAATCAAAATCAAAAGGACAACAAACAAAGAGAAGAAAACCCCTCCCACTATATTTTGCTAGGGGGGAAAAGGGAGGGAGATAAAAAGTAAAAAAGAAAAATAAAGGGGAAATAAATTGGTTTTTGTGGGGAAACAAAGAGGGGTCTAATAGATAGAGACATAATATTTTGTCCTAAAATTTGAATAGATGTATAAATAAAAGCATACCATTTTGAGCTTTGTAACATCATCTTTGGAGGGTATGTCACGTGCTCCACACTCTCTTAGTACCTCATCACGTGCCTGTACCTGCCATTGTGGGTGCATTGCCATGAGGATCATTGTCCACGTCAGCAAATTGGATGTGGTCTGTTTGCCAGCAAAGAAAAACCCTTTGCACTCTTCAACAATGTCATTAACAGTGATTGTTGACGATGGAGATGACTTCGATGCCCTAATCATTAACCCTAGTAAATCCTTTGAGCTCGTCTCAATCGAATTCTCTCGTCGTCGGTCGATCAATTTCATCAACGATTTCCTTATTTCTCTATCCAATCTCCACGAATTCACGTTCGTTCTCGAAGGTAAGAATCTAATTCACCAAAATTCGATAAAATCAACATTAGGTAACATAAAACATTCTTGAATTCTAAAGGACGACATTGTTGACTGATCGAATGAGAAGTAGTAGTAGTCGCAGTAGTACCGATAGCCGGGGATGAAAACTTTTTCAAAGGCTTGAGAAGCAAGGACCATTTGTTGGGCTTGTAAGCGAAAAATGGCTTTTCCATCTTCATAGCTTGAGCCAAATGCTGTTCTAGTGATGACATCTTCGGTTAGGGTTTGGAACCATTCGGATACTTCAATTTCCACCTCACCGGAATCTGCTGACGTCATTAATGCTGACCATTTCTCCAACATGTCCACAACACTTTTTGCCATCACTGGAATCAACAACTAATCCGAAAACCCAAAACAAAAAAAAATTCCATAAGAAAACAAACATCTTTTTTGAAACCCCATTTGAAAAAAGACTTCTTTGTACCCAAATTTGAACACCCATAAGAAAAAATTGAATTTTATGAAACACCATTTGAAAAATAAATAAATTTTTAAACCCCAATCGGAAAAAAGTGAAATCACATAACATAACGTTTGAGAAAAAATGATTTTTATTTTTTTGCCATTAGAAAAGAAAAGAAAAAAAAAAGAAAACCCATTAGAAAAAATTGATTTTCTTAAAACCCCATTAGAAAAAAAATTGATTTTTTTGAGACCCCATTTGAAAAGAAAGGAATTCCATAAGAAAAAAAAACATCTTTTTTTTTAAAAACCCATTTGACAAGAATGTATAAGAGAGAGAAAGAGAAAGAGAAAGAGAAAGAGAAGAATAAAAGAAGAGAAGGTTTTTCTTACTTTGAGATTGTCCATGTGAAAAGAAGGAGAGATAATCTTGCGATGAAGAGCCCATTTTTGGCCTTTGAGGCTAAGAAGTCCATCACCTTCTAGCTGTTTAACAAGTGGGTGTGGTTCATTTTTCTCACAAAATTCTGATTTTGATGTGAATATTTCTCTTATCAAATCTGGATCAGACACCGCCAATCTCACCGTTGGTCCAAACCACACTAGAAACTTTGACCCTTTTTTCACAATAATTCACAAACAAAATCATTCATAATTAGTAACTTCCTACCTAGTTTTTCCCTATCATATCAATAAATTCAAAAACAAAACAAAAGAAAAATACAATCTAGCTTGTAAAATAGTCGTTATATACACTAAATTTTCATGATAATAGGTTCGAAAATAGAAAAGAATTTAACAGAAAAAAAAAATTCAAAGTTTCGAACAGCTTTATGTAGAGAGGAGAAGAGGGAGAAACTAAAATACATACCATAAATTTTCTTCCAATGATGATAAAAAGGAAGAACACGAGGGAGAATATTATGAGAAGAATTAGGGAAAGAATGATCGGAAGAAGCTTTAATCATCATTCCGACCAGTTCCTTAACATTTCCGATGAAGAAACGATACGGAGGGCCACGAATTCCTTGTCGAAAAAAATGTTGTTCGATTCTTCTCGGCCGCCACCAAAGAACCACCACCGCCCTTAGAACCACCACAAACAAAAACCAACAAAAAATCCAACCGACCACCATAATTGTGTAAATCAAAATTTGGTGTTGTGTGTGTTTGTTTATAATGGTTTTGGGGTTTAGTAGCAGAAGAAGTAAGGAAGTAGCTTTGTGAGTTGGGGATTTAAATACTATAAAATGAAAGAGGAGAGAGAATTTTCTTTTCTTTTTAGAAAAAAAAAAAAAAAAGAAAAGAAAGAAAGGCAAGGCCAGCGGCGTAGGGGCCGCCATTGGAATGCTAAGGGTCAACAAACAATAGGCGGAGGGGGTCACTATAAATCTTCCATTTTTATTCCATTTTCTCAAATTATTTTCCTACCTAAATTTTTGAAAAAAATACTTTTTTTCGAAGTGAGTTGTAAAATTTATCGTTGAAGTAGAGTGATTAGTTGTAATTATACTCTTAAATTTATACAAGAAATTCTCAAAGTCACATAATTGAAATGAAATTATGACAATTTGTATGAGTTTGATGGTTCAAATATTTTTATCATTTGGTGGCATATTTTAATTCTGGAATAAGTTTCGTGGTTCAATTTTGACCGTCGATCATTACAACTATCAATATATTGGAAAAGTGAGTGTGCGTGTTTTTTTGAAATTTTTAGTCTATATTAATTTTTTGAAATTATTTTGTGAATTACAAATTAGAAATAAGAAATATTTAAGAAGTATTTTTTTTTTTTTTTGACAATATGTTGACCATCTCAGAGTCGAAAGTACAAGTTTTATGTGGTTCTTTTTTTTAAGAAGTAATCGAAGAAAAAGTGGATGGATCGAGAGATATTTTAAATTGGTGTCCAATAGAGCTTATCTACTCCTCAAAACAATGTATTATTTTATGTGTTTTTTTAACAAAAAAAAAGTTTGTATAACGGTAAGATGATTTATAAAATAAGGTATGTTTTCATATAATAAGTCTTAAAAGTTTCAAAATTAAATGTATAGTTCCTAAATTTAGGATTTTATAGAGGCATTTTCAAATGTAGCAAAGCGAATCAAAATATTTATTAAATATGACAAAATTTTAGATTTTGATTATAGATAACAATAGACACTCATATACTTCTATCAGTGTCTATTATTGAAAAAATATTAAATTTTTCAAGTAGTTTCAATTTTTTGCTATTTATAACAATTTCCTATTTTATATTAAATAGTTCTATAGTCTCTAAATCTACAATTTTCCTCTTATGTTGCAAAAAAAAAATATATAAAATTAGAATAAAATTCAAATTTTGATTTCAATTGAAGGGTTATTAATTAAATTACAAATTTAACAAAATAAAATTAGTATAGTGTATTTAAAGAGAATAAATTGCTTACTCAAAAAAGGTGTTAACCATTTTGTAATATTCGAATACAATATACTATTTTACTTTTTGTTAAATTTATAATTTACAATATGATGTTATTTTAAATTACAAATTTAGAATATGAAATAAATTAATTTAAAATAAGTATAATTCAACCAATACAAAATATCATATTAGACACAAAATTCTCCCTTATATTATAAGAGAAAAAGAATTTCCCAGATATTACTCTACTCCAAACCCAAAAATTTTAATTTAATTTTAAATTAGTAATTAATATAATATTTAGTAATCAATTTTTTTGTCCACCCCACAATAAATATATCCTCAATTGATGTGGATCCAACTCAGGTCAAACGTACAAAGTTATTAATAACAACATCAATTTAATATAATACAAATATTTATCTCTAACTATATATATATTTATATATTTATAAGTTAATTAAAGTATATTATATTAAGATAGGACATTCTAATTAAAAAACGTGCCCCATTTTGTATTATGGTACTTTGTTGTGGAATAAATGCAATTAATTATTTTAATTTCCCAAGGGGGGAAAATTAAATAAAATGAGAGAAAGAGAAAGAGAGATTCAACTTTTTTTTTAATCCTTAAGTATGTAATAAATGGGATTGCCTTTATCTTAGTAACCCTAAGTTTATTATTTTCATTAGAATTATTTTTTATTTTTTCTATTTTTTTTAGTGGAAATTTTGGATTTTAACTCTCAAAGTTTAATTTTTTTTTAATTTTATTTTTCTCTTATTTATTTGAGGTGTTCTTCAAAGAATGATTGGGAGTTGACAGAGAAGCATGAGTTGTGCATAATGATTCACATACCTAATTAGGATCTTCTTCATGTTGTTTTTAATTAATTAATTAATTAATTAATTAATTGTTAATAACAATGAATTTTTAGACCATAGAACAAGGATATTATCTACAAATTTAATATCGGAATTGCAATAATAAATGGAGTTATTAATTATTTGATTTCAATTGACTTTTATGAATTTAAGAGAAGAGATTGTTGGACATGACCAATTAACAGTTAATATTTGTTTATTTATTTATTTAATTAACAAATTTAAAGTCTAATCTCTTATTAATGTTGTAAATTCATTTATTGTCTTAATAAATTAACATTACATCCATCTTCTTAACTTTTATTTATTTTTATATTTTAAATATAAAGGTGTTTGTGTGTAGAATCTAGTTAATCAATTTTTTTTTTTTGAAAATTAGGAATTTTCTTGTAAATTCAATTTCTTAAATTAGGGTTATATATGTGTTTTTTCCAATATTTGATCCAAATCTAAGAAGAGAGAATATTAAAATGTGTGGAATTTCTTAAATTTAGGTTATTTTGTTATCTAAAATAGAGAGATAATTAAAAGATTCACTATTCCTTATTTTCCCTTTTAGGGAAGATAAAAGATTCACATTCACATACAACTTTTTGGTTAGGCTTTTCAAGGCATACATTTCCAAGTCAAAAAGATTACCTACTAACTTCTAAAAGATAATTGTAAAATATGCATTTTTATAACATTCAAACAAACCATTACGTGTTGCCCTAACCGTAAACGACCAGCATGGTTTAACAAAACGCTTAGAGAACGTCGATTGTTCAACCCTAGGTGGCCATCTACCCAATAGTTTAATGTTTTACGAGTTTTCTTGACATTCAAATATTGCACAGTTAAACAAGTTGTCTAGTGAGATTAGTTGACGTTATTACGTTGTTTCAAACTTACTATTAATCGATTATTTAGAAACATCAAAAGTTACGCTATTAAATAAAAGATCGTTCAACCCGATTTACAGTTTGGTCTCGAATTGTGTTGTTTAGAAAAATTTAAATGGTCAATAAAGAACAAATTAGAATCCTCTTGTGATTTTATTTGTATGTTTCTTTAGGGAATGATTGAGAAGAAATAAATTCGAACTTTCCCACATAATTTCGTTCATGTTTATATGTATAAATGATTAGCTCATTGATTTTGAAAACCCCACTTTTTATTTTTAGTTATATATATAGATTAAAGTAATTTAATATTATAATTTGGCCAAATCTTTCTTTCATAATATAAAAAAAAATTCAATTATATATTTAATTATGATTAAATTATTCAAATCATTGGACATGTATAAATGTAGAGATTTTCTTTTCATGAAAACAATATTAATGGTTTTTTTAGGCTCCAAACATTTATTAGAATGTTGTTTTGTTTTAGGTCTAAATTTTATTTGGTCGTATACTTCCTATATATTATAAAAAATAATTCAAATTAATTATTTTTTTCATCGGTTAAAAAGCATTTTTATCCCTTTCAAAAGTTACAATATTACTTTTCTTCTAACGAGTAGTTTTGAGTGAAATTTGTTAACTTTTTTAATGGAAAATTGTGAACTAGAATAGATATGTCCATGACTTGTAACAATATGGTCATCTTGAAATCCCAATTTTTTTTTTGCTTCGGGTAAATGTCACACCGATCGAAATTTCAAATTTTCTTTCCAAAAATCGAACAAATTTCTATCCCAAAGAAAATTTTGAAACATTTATGAAAAGTCAATGGTAAATGTTTGCAACTTTGGAAAGAACGTGAGAGTTTTGAAACATCTTGGGAGTATTTTTATCCTTAGCCTTAAATTTACAATAACATGTAAAAAAAATTCATGGTCAAATTACAAAATAATTGATTCTTATGGTTTGGAGAAAGTTAGATTTAGTTCTTTTGATTTGATATAACTTCATACATAGTCTTTATATAATTTGATAAAACTCCAATCGATCATAAATAATTCCTACCGTATAGACAATTTATAAGGATTTTATAAAACTAGAAGACTAATTCTAACTTTATCCAACTTAAAAGGATCAAATACACAATTAATTAAAATTGGAGGACTAAAAAAGAGTATCATAGTGATATGTTTTTATATATAATTTAGGTTGGAGAAGGTGAAAAAGGGGAACACAATGTGTAAAGGGGGATTGAAATGGGTTCCAACCTTTGTAATTTTTTTTTTTTAAAAAAATAAAAATAAAAAAATAAAGAGAAAGGCACAAAGGAGGTTGTCGTTTTGGAATGTTGCTCTTAAATTAGAGCACATGGGAACAAGGCTGTCTATTTTTAGGGTTTGTTTGTGTGGCTTAGGTGGGGAAATATGCTATGTAGTTGACCCAACATTGGGGTACCCACACAAAGGCATCTATCCCTAATCTTGTCCTAATAATACCAAAACATCTTGGGACCTTATGCCCCTTCCCTCTTATATATGGGTCCTATGTCCTTCAATTTTTTAAACACATACAACTTGATCGATAATAATGTATACTAAATTAATTAATCTATATACTTTACCTAAACTTATAAACTTATGTCTCCCCAAAATTATAATTACTTTCGTCTCGGCCTTTTCTCAAATATGTATCCTTCTAAATACTCTTGTAAAAGGAGTTCGTGTCTTTGGTTTCAAAACATCTCGATTTTAAAGACTTAGGCTTGGTATATTAGCTCATTTGAGTGAGTGTGATATAATGCTTTAAGATAATGCTCTTGTACTTGCGAGAGGTTGTAAAAAGATTTATGTCTGATATTGTACTAATTTTTCAAATAGTGGTCTTTTTATAGTCCATGATTTTTTGTCTAGTTTGGAGTTTTTCACGTTAATTCGTGTGTTGAATCCTAGTTTTATTGTTTTCTTTTTATTTCTCTTCTTATTCATGCGATAGTAGTAGAGGGTTTTGTTTTCCAACAATAATTCGAGCTACTCTCGTTACTTCATTTTAATTTTTATTTACTTTTGAATTTTTTTTGCTATTCAAACCGACTCCCGACTTTTTTTTTTCTTTTAATAATAAAAGGACACCTCAGAACCTCATTGATGAAAACAAAATGAGTAAGTACATTGTAGCTAGAACAAAGAAGAGACTAGAGCAAAGCTTTTCAATTCAAAAATAGAAAAAGCAACATATTTACCAAAAAAAAAAAATCTTTGATTTTTTCCCATCGTGGTTATAACATCTTCTAAAAAAAGTTGGTTTTTTCTTTTTAATGATTTCTAAAATTTCTATGGTTAGAACGTAACCATATAAACTATAGAGTCACACCAATGACGCGAAAAACATGTTTAGTCTTTTTTATGGGACATGCATAGGATGTATGTCACTAAATAATCCATGAATTTCAATAAAAAAAATTAAATTTTTTAATAGGAAAATGAATTTTAATATCAAAATTGGAAATAGATGAGATAAGGTTTATAGTAAATACCTAAGTCCCTACCTTTATGTAAATTTGTAGAGATTTTTTTAAATTAATAAAAAAAAGTGGGAAAATAAATTGTGAAAGTTAATGGGTTGAGACCCACCAATTTGTTTGGTCTTAAAAATGCATGTAATACTCAAGAAAACACAAACCCTAAAATTGTGGAGGCACAAACAAATTACAAAGGTACATAATTTGTATGAAAAAAAAAAAAAAAAAAACAAGTGCATGTGGCTAGGGTATATATATAGTTATAGGGTTCAACTATAGGGCCAATTATTTTTCAGTGTTATATGCAACAATTTGGTGATAAGATATGTATATATATATATATATATATATATATATATATATAAGGTTTATCCTTATTTTGAGCATTTATTGTAGCATAATTTATTGAATTTTAGTTCCATTCTCACAAAGCCTTCATAGTTGTCAAAAAATAATCATTTTTAGTCAACTTTTTCTAGGGCATATGCATCGATTCTTAATTTAGTTCGATTACTAACGTTTAGTTATGTTTAAACGTAATTCATTAATGGATAATTTGAATTGTGGGTTCTATTTAATTATGTTTGTTGTTGTTTACCAGTGTTTTCTTTTAATTGTAATGAAATTATGTGAATGTGAGTTTTACTATGAAATCTGTAATCAACTAATGCAATTTCAATGTAAGGAGAAAATTATCAACCGATTACGTTTGATTATTATGTGGAACCTACATCCTTTATCCTTTTTATTATATCTATTATATATATCTTAATCAAATAAATCAAATAAAACAACCATAGATTTTGACTTGAAATGATTTTTTTTAATGTAGGAAAATCTACTATGTATTTTTCTTCTTTTTTTCATATTTTTTTTTTCAAATTTTGTTTTTGTAAATTGACATTTAGATTAAGATTTATTTTTAAAAATTATGCATTTTTTAATTTTAATTTGAGGGGTCCTTGTTTTAATTATAAATGTTTTAGTAAGCAAATATAAATGATAAATATGTTTTAATCTCTAAGTACATTTATAAATACGGTGAAAAATTAAAACTATTTATAAAATATAGTAAAATCAGCTATCCATATTTTATATAAGGGTTTTCTTGTTATATTATATAATAATTTCAATTTTTTGCTATCCATAAGAATTGTTTAATATAATTATTATTTGTTTATCATGTTTTAATTAATTAAAAATCAATACATGGTGGTAAGCTACTCAGAAATTAACTTTTTACGAGTTTCTTTGACACCTAAATATTATGAGATTAGTCGAGGTGAGCATAAATTGGTTAGACACTCACTGATATACAAAAATGTCTTCCCTTACATGAAATTATTATTTTTATTTAACCACAACTTCAATAAAAATAAATTTTGTAGAAATAAATTTGATCTTTATTGTTGATATACTTCAATCGAAACCTTAAAAAAATTATGAACTTACAAAAATGGAAAGTTTAGCGTGTAACATAAAATTCAATTTCATGATCAATCGATTTCAATTAGAGAATCTAAGTGGAAACAACTTACTCATACTTTACTATTTGGTTTTTGAAAATTAAACTTATTTATTTCTTCCTAACTAAATTAGAGAAAAAAAACCAAAATTTAAAAACTACTCATTTTAGATTCAAGGTGTGATTTTGATTTTTTAAAATAATGGTAAAAAAATAGATAATAATGATAAAAAATTGAAGAAACAAATAGGAAATTTCATGTTCACTTCATCACGCCAGGTTTAAAGAACAAAAATCCAAAAAAAAAAAAAGAAAAAAAAAGAGTTTGGATAATGATGATAAAACCATTTATTTATTTTATTTTCCTCAATATTATTAATTACTTTATTGCATTGCAATTTCCCAAATATATATTTCTTTTATTTTTTTAGATAAAAAAGGGAAAAAAAAGAAAAATAAATATATTTTTTCACATCATGATTTGGAGATAAATAAAAATAAAAATAAAAAGAAAATCAATAAAGGCAGCTGCCGACCATTTTTCATTAACTGTGGAATGGGAGACCTTCCCTTATGCTTAGTATTTGTCACTTTCTTAAACCTACATTTCCCTATTCTTTTTCCAATTCACTGTTTTTTTTTTTAATTTTAATTTTAATTTTCATTAATGAATGCCCCACTTCTAATTTTAATAACTAATTTTTCTTAATGACGTAATAATAAAGAATCTATTAGTTATATATATGTGACCGATAGTATGGGTAGTGCTCGAATTTAGAAAGAGTATATGGATTAATCGACATCACATTCGAATGAGAGAGATCTTAAGAAGATGAAAATAAAGTTGTTATCTACATACTTATAAAGTACTACGCATCCATTTTCCGCGGCTTAATCATAAAAGCTTCAAATTTTAATTATGTTTAACTTGGAGCAATTTTATGTTAGATGACTTCTTAAGAGTTTTTCTAGAAAGTATGTGAATAAAGACAAAACATATTGAAAGCAGAAAATGAAATCTCTTTGAATGACTTCCATGGATAAACTCACGCTGCTGACCCGTTAATTTAAGATCAAACTCGATTTTTTTTCTCTTACGCCCTAGCATGTAAAGATTTATGTATGTGAAAAGAATTATGCGATGAACATCAACGATAAAAACATTATAAATTGTCAGCATATAACCCATTCACAATAAAATCTTCATATACAAACCCTTTTCAAAATCATCATACTTTTCATATTCAAAGAATCTATCAAATAATTCTACAGTTGTTGATTCTTTGAATTTCGTCGAGTGTCATCTCTATCATTATAATATCTTACGAAAGATATGAATTCAACAAACACAATCAAGTTTCAAATTATATGTTTAGCTAATTTATTAGGGTATCGAGTGAACACTAGCTAGAGTAGGGTTTTTCTTTTTCCTTTTATAGTAATAGATAATTGACTTGGCTCCCCAACTCCAAACCTACTTAGTTTATTGCAATATCTTAGAATTATAATTATTAAATGCTAAGAATTCGATGGGCACAATGGTCAAGTACATCGAACAACACTTTAATTTGTCAATTAGTAAAAGAATTCGAAAGCTTGATTTAACTCTCAAACACACACGCAATCAATATCTTTTGAAATGAACAAGTGTTTATAATTAATTAGCATTTTCAAATGAAGTTTTAACTAACAACGAGTCTAAATTGGTGTTGGAAAGTCTTAAAAACTCGTGAGCTGCAAGATTATTTCATACTTAAGAACAATTATTTTAAGAATTGTAATCAAGATGGCTAAAAAAAAGATGGAAATTACCATAAAATTAATCTAGGGGCAATAGATTTTGAAAATTAGTTTTAACAACTTTGAAAGAAACATATGATCTTCTAGGTATATAGAGTAGCTAATTGCTCCACTTTCACTCATTCTGGCAGAAAAATCCATTTCTCATTGTCTAGTTACATCAATCATATAACATAACATTGAGAATTTCCCAATGGAATAATTTTGTTTTGTACCCAACAAAATAATAATATATATTATTAATAAAATTGACATCATAAAACTTTATTATTGTTATTATTATCTTCCCATGGTTGTGACAAGTACTTCACAGCTGCTAACACTGTCTTTTTTAATGTGTGCAGCCAATTGTCAAATCTTTGGGTCAAAGAGAAAAAACCCATAAACAAATCTTGACCATCCATTTGTCATCAAATTATTTGAAGTTTGTCCACATCAAAGGAGCCTCAAACCTTTCTATATCATCTATTAATGGATTAGATTAGGCAAACATCATAAGTCCCTTTACCTATTTTTTCAAAACAACAACAACAATAATAATAATATAATAATAATAATAAGTCCCTTTACCAAGTTAATGCACAATTTGGAGTTATAAAACTACTTTGGGCATAAGTAATTTTCTCTTTTGATTATAATTTATGAATTTAGAATAAGTTGATTGAGTTAGGTTTATATATATATAAAGAACATAGGATAGGTTAGGTATGGTTTCATCGACTAAACTATCTTTTAAAATGCAAGTCAAGAAAACGGACCTTTTATGATAAGAATCACTCTCTAAATAAGTTAAGAGAAAATTCAACAAAAAGTATATCTTCTAGTGATGAGTGTTGTTTGTTAACATAGATCTCATCGATGATAAATAATGCATGTCGTAGAAATTTGTGTTAATTAAAAGTTTATGATTGAAAAGAAAAAAACGAAAACTTATCGAACATGTGACAACAAAGGTATCAAATTTGACAATTTGTTTGTCAACTTAAATCGAAAAAAAAAATTGTATTGAGGTTTTATGACCATTGATTTATGTTATTTTTAAATTACTACTTTATTTTAACCTTTGATTTAAAGCTTTTGGATAGAAAATACAATGTGAATAAAGTTCAATATATATATATATATATAATATTCTTGTTACTTTTCCTAAAGGTGACACAAGAGCAAGTGCTTTGCACAAAAGGTAATAGATATGCATATTCAACCCTTTTTTTTTAAGGAAGATAAAGAAAGCATAGGAATATATGACAAAGATTCGAGTTCATGATGAAAAAATTGATCAAAGAGAGTACTATCACACACAATGTAAGTTCTTTACATCGAGATGATAAATCATTATAAGTTTAAGGGTGAAAAATTAAAATTTTCATCCGCACGTTGATATTTTAACTTTTGTATACGTTCATATGTTCGACATCCATTTAAAACACTAGCCTCTTTATTTAAATATCATTTACATCAATTTTTGTTTAACACTGACTTAACATTTTTTGTGCCGACTATTAGATAACATGAGATTTCATTTCAAAATCAATCGACAAAAAAAAAAAAAAAAGTGGTATAACTTAATCTATTTAATCAACGTTGTGAAGTCTCTTAATTTTTTTCAATATATGTAGGGTTCTCAAGATGGTGGGTGGTGGGCTCTTGAGTTCACACCATTCTTGGATCCTGAATGTTGGTTTGATCTTCATAAACTCTGATATCATATTAAATACAATAGATAAAGCAATAACTTTTAGGCCTTATTTGTATAGTAGCAATTTAATATATATATAAAAAATAAAAATCACAGATGTAGAAAAATATATTAATGATAGACTCAATCTCTAATCTCCTCCAAGAGCTGAATTTAAACTTTGTTATAATTGCAAATTCTTGTACATTATGTAAACATACATCTTAATATTTTGAATTTAATTGTTATATTTACAATTGTTAATATTAGATAACACGGAGTTTCATGATCTTAAAATTAATCAACGATGAGAAAAGTAATCCAACTATTGACTGTCATATAAATACGACGAAATCTTTCGATTTTTTTTTTTTTTTTTTTTTTGAATGTAGAATCTCAACAAAGACAAGATGTGAGAGAAACGAAGTATATATTTTTGGTTAGTGCAAAAAAAATATATATAAATAAATAAAGGATAAAGCCAAATATATATTTAAATATAATGAAAAAAGAGGAAGGGAATATTAAAAAGGACAAGGAATCAGGTGAGGTGTTTTTGAGTACAAAGATAACAACCTCTGAGATATTGGCAGAAAAGAAAATAATATAAGAAATAAATAATATGGAAAAGGGAAAAATATTTGTACTTTATTTATTTATTTATATATTTATTTATTTATTTATTTATGCATTTTCACATTCTCTGGTGAATGTGGAAGAGATGAGATAGTCTGTCAGTGGTTTTTCTTTCACTTTTTCAGTTAAAACCCATCTTTTCAAATGAGGTTTCACTGCCACCCATCATGCCTAATTATTCACTTTTTTTTTTTTAATTTTTTTAAAAAAAAATCTCTTTTTTCTTTTATCCCTCTTTAATTTATTTTTGAAAAATTGGTTGAAAGTCATAAAGATTATAAGCTTGGGTTAGTTATGATGATATTTACTGTTAAACTTACATAATTGTAGGTATTATAATAGTTATATGAGTTTGAAGACTCGATTTTAACAATTAATCAAAAGTTTAAAGGTGTAGTTATGATTACTACATACTTCAAGGATGGTTTTTTTAAGGGTTCTTTTCAAATATTACAAAATGAATCAACAAAGTGTAACAACATATTATTGTTTATTTGTATCTATTCTGATATAGACATAGTAATTTATCGTTGTATTTGTAAATATTTTCAGTAGTATTGTTATTTAAAATAATTTTTCTAATAAATAAAACCTCTCCGTTGAAGGTAAAAGCTAAGTAATAATCACCGACTAAAAAATGAATCGAAAAAATTATTAAATTACGAGATCTAAAAGATTTTTTTTCGTTGAAACATCGTTTTGGTTTTAAAATTTATCTAAATTGTTTATAAGTTTGAAATTATTATAAAAAGATAGAAACTTTGAACAAGCTAATAATGAAGTTAAAGGGTAAATGATTTGTTTATTGATTTGTGTAATTTTAGGGTTGATTGTGTCAAAATATTGAAGGAAACCAAGCACAAGGTTCTACAATTCAAGGCTTATGTTTTGTCCCTTTTAAACCCTTCTTGTCCCTTTTTGTGTTCTTTCCCAAGTAATATCTCTTCCTAAGTGTTCATGTTTAGGGTTTAGTTAAAAGAGGGAGAGAGAGAGAGAATATCCACTAGGGTAGTCTTCTCTAAATTTTATGTGTACGCGTGTATATATCAATCACATACGTTGAAGTTTTTTCTTTAATCTGAGCTATCTTACATGCATTTCGACTAATTTCATGAGATGAGTCGTCTAATCCTACAACACTTGGGTGTCAGTCAAGAAAACTCATTAGATATTAAATTCTAGGTAGGTAGCCATCATGGATTGGATCTGGCTATTTCTATCTTGGTTCTTTATCAAACTCAATGTCTTTTGTACAAATTACTTGTGTGTTGGTTTTATGAGTTTGAAGTAATCTATGAAAGGTAGATTTTAGAAACTTGGATGAAATAAGTGTGATTTTCACACATATATATCATCAAAGATAGATTGTGCAACTTCAAATCACTTTGGGAGCTTTTGAATTAGAGATTCACATATTTAAAAGATTTTTAGGACTTCTTTATTATAGTTTATTTTCATATTATAAATGATGACTCGAATGTTTCCTTAATGGTTAATATAAAATTTATATATAGGGTTGCTTTCAAATATAGTAAAATGAGTTAACTTATATATAAATATAGAAATTTTTTATTTTTTATCTGTAATAAACTGTGATATACTCAGATAGACATCAATAATTTTAGTGATAGACAATGTCTATCTAGGTCTATTGTGGTTTATCATTAATATAAAGTAAAAGTTTGTTATATTTGTAAATATTTTTAACAGTTTTGTCATTTAAAAACAATTTTTCTTATATATATAAACAAGTAATAGATGAACATTTAAGTCTTTGTTAAAATACAAGTTTGGTACTTTTGTGAGAGTTTCACATGAGCTTTTCTTTTGTCCTCTACCAAACTTTTTAAAAAAGTAGTCAAATTTACGTGTCTAATAGGTTCATGATTTTTTTTTAAAGAAAAATCAAACAGGTCTATAATTTTTACAAAGTTAAAAAGATTTGAAAACAATTAAAAAATGATACAAAATTGAAAGTTTAAAGACCGTTAGACACTACTATTTTTTAAAAAAAAAAAAAATCAAAAGTTTATCGTTAATTACAAACTATCGACGTTTTAGAGACTAACTAGATTGAAAGTTGAAAAGTAAGTAAGTTTTGCAATTTACAAATCAAGTTTTAACAAAACAAAAGTATGTATTAATGAAACCAACCAAAGCAAATCAAAAGCTCCTTACCTCAATCTTGGAAGGTCCTTACATGTGTTGTTATGAACCAAGAGGTTCCTTAATTACAAAGGCTGTTGAGGCAAATGGCATATCGTTTAGAACATAGTGATCCCATTATCCCATTTTACTTCATTTTTAATTTCATGGAGAAGAGCAATATATTAATTAATAGAGCCTTAGTGTAATGTTTCATCTCATTACATCGACAATATATAACGACCCATACAAAGAAAGATTTTAACATCACTTTTGCAAAAGACGCACTATACGAAGAAGTCGAGCACAACAACTTTTAATTTGTTGTTTAAAGTCACAGTCTTTCGCTAATAACTTTCGAGATGATAATTGATATCTTATCCACTAAACTATGCTACGTAATATCATATCTTTACTTTATTTCTAACTACTCCACTAAGTTGTTTTTTCTTTTCTCTTTTCTACATTCAAAATACTAATCGAAAGCAAAAAGGTGGGAAATAAAAGAAGATGAATATGTTAATGAATTCAAGCTAGCTCTCACTTCATAAACCGTGTGGTCACCATTAACCAACATCCAATAACTTAAAACTATTCTAGAATTCTCTATCTCAAACCCTAAACCCAAATAATAATAAATAAATACAAACAAAAATATATGTTCCACTCCACCTGTGACATTTTGACAGACATATATAGTTTTTTTATCTTAAAAAATGCAAAGAAAAACATATATATCTGGTAGAATTTTTTAGGTTATGAAGAGAGAGAGAGAGAGAGAGAGAGAGAGAGAGAGAGAGAGAGATCTATTGGCAATGACCAACCAAATCATTGGAGGGACACTCAAAAGCTCAACACTTTCCTTTCAAACATTATCTTCTCTGATGTTTAGCCTAAGCAGACAAAAAGGAAACTCTCTCCTTTTCCCATTTCTCTCTCTTTTAAGTGGAAAAACATTTGGTGACACAAAATCTTACAACTTATGAATATCTTTCTCTCAACTTATGAGAAAATCTTCTATCAAATATAACAAAAATTGACGTATCGTTTGTAGTTGCTAATCTAAACATATATATTATTGAGTTATATTATAAGTTTTAGTTGTCGTCTCTATCCTAAAGTTTGTATCTATTAGGTTTCTAAATTTCTGAATTTTTAATATTTGTGTTTTAATAGATATGTCTTGCTAACGAGGGGTGAAAACGGTTCCGTTTGATTTTGTGGTCAAACCATTCATTTCATTTCTTATGTTTCTGCAAAATATTTGTCACTATATTTTTGGGAAATTGGACAAAGATTTTGGTAGGGAACAACTTGAATTATATTTGTGGAAAATCATTTTTTGTTTACTATTTATATCGTTTATGAAATTTTCTCAATTAAATAATTAATTTTCTTTTTCTATAAAAACAAACTTAAATTGAGTGAATTTGTAACTTTTTCTTACATTATTATTGTTGTTATTATCCAATTTAAACACATGTTATATAAATAGGAACAATATTGTCGTCTTCACCACCCATGTCATTCACTCTGTCTATATACAAAATTTCACTAGATTTTGTTGGATATTGTCACAAGGATTTCATACACATGTGAAAAATTATTTATGTTTTTTTTTTTTATTTCTTTTAAGAAAGTTCAATGAAATGACCTTTTCAAAAAAAAAAAAAAAAAAAAAAAAAAAACTCAATATTAAGTGTAACTCTTTTCTTTCACTTTGTCTTTGCAAAATTTGCCACTAAATTTTAGTCAATCGTTTGAAGGATTGTTCATGGAGCTTACCGAGGTAACCTATTGAAAATTGTTCATCGTTTATTTTTTTGGGTAAATATTTGGAATTTTTTCAAATATAAAAAAAAAACAAACAAACTATTTACCCTTCATAGAAAAAACAACTAAAAGACAAAATTCAATTACACTTGATTTTTTTTACGAAGTGTAGATATTGTGTCAATTTTTCTGTTTTTGATAATTTTCCTAAATTTTAATATTTTTAGAAGTTTTGTCATTTAAAATAGTTTTTAAATTTTTTTTTTCTTTTAAGAAAGTTTTCAAATAGATAATTAAAAAAATTTAATTAAGTGATACAATTTATTGAGAGATAATCCTTAAATGGTTAAAATCTCATTAAAAAAAAAAAGATAATTCTCATTGTGTGAGAATTCTTTAAATTTCGTAATAAAATTAACAAATATAATAACAATTAACCTTAAATCTTAATCCAAAACAATAAACACACCACAATTTTTTGTGAACTAACATATTAGGTTTATTTAGGATTTTTTTCTAACAAATTATATATAAAAAGAAAAAGGGTTAGGAACTTAGGGAGGGACCGTAAATTTAGGTTAATATGTGAAGAAAAATTTAATTATATATCATCTAACACATTTTCTTACTTGTGAACTCAAAATATGAAGAAAATCTAACAAGTGGAAACGAATAAATGTAGGAGTTTGAACACAAAAAACCTCCTGAACCAACCTTATCTAGTACCATCGTAAATCATCGAACAATCCATCGGTTTAGATAAAGGTAATTTTAATATAATATCTAATATATCTCTACCTCATTCAAGGGAAGTTAGTATGCGACAATAATTTCCCCAAATCATCCTTGGAAAGTAGCATCCCTATACGCATAAACGAAACCTTTTCGATTTGAAACTATTACAAAACCTAAACTCGTGACCGAAACAATTCTTCCCTATGTGTTATTTGATATTATATATGATTAATTTGAGGCAAGTTGGGGATGTCTTTTTATCCTAGCTATAGAATTTAGCATTAGGAATAGTTGAATAAGGTATGGAGAGTGACAAGTGCTTGATATCCTCTAATTTATGCTTCTTCATGTTAATGGCTTTGCACATGCTTTCCTTGCAGAACATGTCTTGCTTCTTGTTTACAACAAATATTACAACCTTCATTGAATTCTTTTTTTCTTTTTTCTCTCATCATCATCATGTTTTTCCCATACCCTACCATTAATTTCTCTCTCTTTTATTTATTTATTTATTTATTTATTTTCCCTCATTAAATTATGAGGATTTTGTATACAAATACACATGATGGTCTGTTTTTCCTTGATAAGTCTCAATCTTCACAATTAGTACTCATTCCCCACCATCCTTTTCTTTTTCTTTCTTTTTTTTTTTTCACATTTTTCTACATTAAAATTTACATTTTCTTAAAAAAAAAAATTAAAATATCTATAGATGGTATGATTTTGAAGTCGAATAATCAAATAAAAGCAAGAAAACGTAACGGTAAAGAAGTTGACATGGATATTTAGGTGGTTTACTAGCAAATATATTAGCTACGTTCACATACAGGAAGATATGTCAACTTATTAGAGAGAAATATCATATAGAACATATTATATAGATGTTCATGGAGTTAAAGGGTTTAAATTATATATATGATTACCTCTCCTGACCCTAGACTTGAAAATGTAAATACTACACAAACGAATATAAATTAGGTTATTCGAAGAACAAATAGTAGATCAAAAACATTGCAACAAACTCTCATGATTGTTTTGGTTTTATCCACCAAAAAGCTTTGTTTCATTAAATATAGTTGTTTCGATTACTTAAAATATCATGAATCGCCTTTTTCTTACATATTATCAATGTGCGACTTTGATCGTAAATAGAAGATGAGACTAGCTTTCCAAAGGATTAAAAAAAAAACATATGTAAAGTGAAAAAAAAAAAAAAAGAAACAAACTCTCAATAAATATCATCTCAGTTGGATCTCAAGTCCCATTATGTTCTATTGCTGTGGAAAGCAGAAAGGGCTCAACTTGGACAGGTGTTGTCCTGAAATGTATGTGCATATATGGGCTATGAAAAATACACACACAACAATATTAAACCAAAAGGACAATGCTCTAATAAATGGATCCAAACATGCTTTCAATTCTATATGGGTAACTCCTAATTAATAATTTCTATTCAGAGTAGCTTTTTCAGATGCAAAAACTTAAGTTTTCCTATTAGAGATCACATAGTTTTAAATTTTTATAATTAACTTTTTTAAATAATGCTTTTCTTGAATGTGTGTGAAAAACATGTACATAGTACATGAAAGCTAGCATGGGCAATATCATCCATGTATAATTATAAACAAAAGATTGAGACTTTTTTTAGCTTGACTTGACTATTAGTTTTACCGGAGAAAATTGGGGTTGTTTCAAGCTATAGATCCCACATAATATGTTACGAAATCGACAAGTTGTAAATAATATAAAAGACGTAAAGAAGATCGACACACAAATATATACGTGTGGTTCATTATATTAATAGTGTGTTAGATACGTCCACGGAGCATAATCGTTAAATAACCCAGCTCGTACTTGATTGTTCGTAGCGCCAAATAACAAATTCAAGACATTCTCAACATAATAGCACTTTGATGTTGGAACATAACATTGAGTTAGATATTTTTTTAAATAGTGATCATTCAAAGTTTCTTTTGAACACAAACTTAAAAATGTAAACGATTAAACTTGTAATTTAACCTTCTCTTGCTCATTTGTCACGATAGCTGGACAACTACTTGTTGTCATTTATTAATGTACCATGTTATTTTAAAAACTATTATTCAATATCCTCACTTTTATATACCGACAAGATATAGGGAAAAATTAAAGCAAGCTACCCTATTGAAAGCAAAACAATTGAACAAAGGCCCATTTCATGATAACAAACAAGGCAACAGAGAAAACCATGATAAGAAAAAAACAATATAAGAGGGAGAGAGAGACCCAATTTGAAGGGCTTTGGTACATCAATTTTTTAGGGTATACCCTAACAATGACACTCCACTGCCTACAACCACCACCAACCGACATTGAAAACCACTCATTTTTCCCTTCAAAACCTTCCAATTTCATTTAACTCTCTCTCTCTTTCACTTTGGGACCTTTTACTTTTATTACGGTATTCAGCTTGACCCCCCCAAACCCTCTAGGGTTTTGAACATTGTCCATTTTTGGTTCCC
>JBBPDJ010000019.1:14836210-14853496 GCA_037974625.1 Cucumis cinereus
TATATATATATATATATATATATATATTGTAGTAAATAAAATTAGGGTTTCACCCCCACAAATGAAAGGGAAAAGACCTTCCAATAGACCCATTTCATGTTTAAGGGATACCCTACATCATCAACTTCTATCACATGACGGCTCCCAAGTCTATTCAATGGGAATGATGTGGACACCTATATAAAGGAATAAAATATCTTTATTTTTTTAACCCACCAAAGAGGAAAACATTTACTTAGTCTTACCAACCCATTTCAATGTGTTAGATTAGATTTGTGTCTATTGCAAAACATACTAACAATCTTTATTTACGCCTTCACACTTTTTAAGGATTGTAAAGTTCGCGATTTTTTGGTCTAATAGATAGATATCAGTTGAATTAACTAAATACTTATGTCACTCATTTCCAACCCTACTTTAGGTCTTTGCTCGAATAATTTTAATAACCATTTGAACTTTTCAATTCTGTGTCGAATGAATCTCGTTGTTAATTGTGGTTGTTTTTCTGAACTTATCTTGTTCTAGTAGGATCATTACCAATCTTTAGAAAATATACGATTAACACATCATATAAAATTTTAAAAGATCTATTAAACACATAATTTAAGGTTTAATTTAGAGACCTACGATTGAGAACATGTAAATATAACATATCATTAAAATTTCCATCGACGTTTCTGTAATATTAAAATCTCAACATTTTCACGAACATGGACCTCTTAAATCTTTGGTTCCAAGTAGACACTGACAAAGACAAGTCAAGTCCTATAAATGCAAAAGAAAATGGAAAGAATGGGGGGTTTTGAAGGGCTAAAGAAGGTGAAAATGAGGGGTGGAAAGAGGCATTAGGGTTTGAGGGATTTGGTGGAGAAAGTTCATAAGTGATATCCAAACAAACAAGTGGAAGAAATTAAGAAGTGCCATTGTGTGTACCAAAGTTTTTAAAATTCTCTAATTAACATAAAAAAATTCACGTGAGAGTAACGTAAATTTAGGGTTTATTTGGATTGACTTGAGAAAAATATTTATATTTATTTAAACTGTTTTGATAAAATTTAAAACACACTTTAAAAATTATTTGAATGGTTGTCAAACATTTAAATTTTTTTTAAAATGATTCATTTTTTTAATTAAACAGTTGAGAATATATTTCAAACACGCGTATTTTTTGTTGGAGAGAAGGAGAGAAATGAGATTTATAATCTAATAATTTTTATTCTACAACAATCAATTCCAACTAAATTTTTTGTGGTTCCTAATTCTAAAAACTCAATCATATGTCACTTTGTCACTTTGGATTTTAATTATTATTTCATTAATAACCATGCCCCACTAAAATAATAGTAATAATAACATCAATAATAATAATTTTTTTTTCTTAAAAAAATTAATCATGTCAAAATGGCCCAGCCCAAAATGTTGCTTCCCCTATTGGATCACTACAAAATTTTGGATCAATGGACCACATTTTTTTTTTATCTATCAACGATAATCTAAAAAGTATCACTATTTAATTTGTTTACTTGTGTTCGATCTATTACATTTACTTTTACTTTTAACGTTATTATTACAGATATTGTTCCTACGGTAGTTGTAAGAACAAATGTATATGTGATAACTAAGTAAATTTGATAACTACGGTAATTATCTATCAACGATAATCTAAAAAGTATCACTATTTAAGTAAATTACCTTAGCAATTGAAACTCATTTTATTATTATACCAATTTTCATTATGAATTGAAAAATGTGACAAAAGTTTCCAAAATAAAGGTGCACCTAGGGGTGAACAGTATAGGCCAAAAAATGAACCGACTGACCAAAATCGATCGAACTGAAGATGGTCGTTTGAAGATAAAAGATATCTAATTGGTGTTGATTCGAGAGAAATTCAAATTGAGAACTCTTTTAAATAGTTAGGTTGTAGTCCTTCGTAGTCGAAGTTAGTTTGTACCGTTGGTTCGGTGTCGGTTTGATTTGGTTTGGTCTGGTCTCCAACGGTTTTAGAATTGAATAGGTTCGAGAGAGAAACAGAGAGGGATCGTGGATGAAACGAAACTAATTACCGCTTTTTCCATTCCCGCGGGCTGAAGCTGAAAGTTGTTTTTCCAAAAGCCGCCGGTTCCACCTCCGCCATGGCCGCGCCCGTCGATCCCAGTTCTCGGTCAGTCTTTCAATTACTCTTCTCTGTGTCTTCATAGATGTCCTCGATTCATTTCCATTCCCGTTCATTTCGATTTTCTGAATCTCCCCATGTGAAAATTCTCTCGTTCTTTGGTTCTGAAAAGGGAGGCTGTTCCGAGGAAGCAATCGGCCCCATTCAAGTTCTTGGTTCCTCTCGTTTATGCCCCTGTTCTTCCTCTCAGTAAGTTTAATTTTCTGGGGTTTTCGTTTATTTCGAGCGTTTCTGATTATTTTTCATCTTGGTTTTATTAGAACGAGATTCTAAATTCGTGGGATTTTTTTTTTTCAGTTAGAATTGCGCTGCGGAAAAACCCTGTTGTGAGGGATCGGCTGTTCACGGCGGTTTTGGCTGGTGCTTTTGTCCATGGCTTTTACTTGGTGTATCCTCTTAACCCTTATATTTGCTTTTATCATTGCTCATATCATATTGAATTCACATTCTTGAATCTTGCAATTTCCATGTTTCTCTGTTCATTTGTTGATGGTATGCATCCGCTGTTCTTTAAAATTATCTCCTTATCTAAGAATTTTATGTTTGGCCCACCATTTATGTTCTCTAGATAGTCCTTTGATTGCTATGTATTGTAGAACCGAATTGGTCACAAGGAAAAGGGGATCTGGCTACATTTTGGTGGGGTATTTAGATTAATGTGGAATTGGAAATTAACTTAGTCTAAGTTCAAAAGTTTTCAGAGTTGTTGATTGATCTGTTAACTACAAAAGTATTACAAAAATTGTTGATTTTGATTGTTCTGAGAAATGTTATTTCTCATCATTCTTATGAGTATGCGAGTATTATGGGCCCTTGGAAAAGGCACAGATGTAAATTACTACTGGATTAACGTCTAGCCAAGTAGTCATACAAGTGCAAATTTGAGGAGGGACGAAATCATCGTGACTTGGCCTACTGGTAAATAGAGCCATTGAAATAATAAGGAGCTTAGAGGGATAAGTTCAAGTCACCTTAGTCACCTACCTAATATTGTATATTTGATGAGTTACCTTTTGGAACCAAATGTAGTTGGGTTAAATAGTTGTCTGGTGAGAGTAGTTGAAATAAGAGTAAGCTACTCTCACGTATGTGTGTGTTACATTCATAAGGTAGGAGGTTAGAGTTGAATTATGGGGAATTTTGTGCCACTTCATGAGTGACATTCATAGGTTGCTCAGTCAATTTGTTGGGTTTCTAAATGTTGTTGAGCAATTGACCATGGGATCAAGAATTGGACATAAGTGATGTCTCCTGAGATTTGCTGCTCGTTTTAAAGATAACTAGCAATGTCCGAGGTTATTTTTTATTGTCAAAGAGTTACATCCTGCGCTCAAGTTTGAAGTCCTCTCTACCATAGAAAATTGAGTTATGTTCTTAGCCAAAACTTGTCCACATTCGTCTTTTCACGTTCGATTCCTGCCTGTAACTTAGAAATCCCTCACACCTGAGATCTAGAAAACTATTATTTGAAGCCTTGTGCATTTGGTTCTTACAAACTCATTGGCCTACAAGTTCTATGGGAATGGTCGTAAATTTTCGAGCATTTGTCCTTGCTTGCAGTGAAACTTTTCTCAATGACATAATGTAATATGTAGTACTATGTATTGTGTGTTTAATGTTCTCATTGCTATTGCTTAATTGAATTCCTCTTCACCTCATTCATGTTTGAGCTTGTAAAATGAGGTTTTGGGAGGAGGATCCTGTTTTCCCTAACATGGTCTTGATCAAGTAGGATTATCCCATCTCCATTTCATGACTGCATAAACTTTGCTCAAACATGAGGTGGATTTTTTAATTTTACAATATAATTAAATTGTTCAATTACAAAATTGAGTTGTGTTCCTTGATGAGTATGATCAGAACTGATATCTACGATGCTGAGAGCAAGTAAGCTCAATTTCCCACCATCACCTGATGTTTGCTGAGAGAGCATTTTTTACTCTTTTTTTTCTTTTACTCAATAATTCTTAGTACCATTTTTTTTCACTTATTATTATTACTGGAACAATGAATTATACTTTACCTGGGGATTTCTGACTGCTCGTTAAGACTTTAGAGTTGTGTTGGAAATAATTACTCAAACCACACATCAAGTTTTGGGGTCGCATTACAAGTTAATTTTGACTACACTTTCTTTCTTATTATTTTCGGAATTTATAGTATCAAATTCTGGAGCACCTTTCAAATATTTGGATGCATCATTTTTTAAACTTTGCATAGTACGTAGATATACATGTTTGGGACTGAGTTATAAAAAGTTTATGACGTGTTTGAATTGACTTTCTAAGTATTTGTAAGTGCAATAAAAGTGTTTATAAATGCATAAAAAGTCAATCCGAACATGCTTTTATTATTGTAACTTGTGATTATAGAAAACTGATTTGTTTGTGATTATACATAGTGCTGGGGTCAAATTAATTTGTTTTTTAGAGTAGGCAGGTGGAAAAGTCCCAGAATCTAAGTCTAAGAAATTCCTTCACTCCCAAATTGACAGATTTCGACTCCTTTGAATAAGAGAGATGAAAGATCCCTTCCCCCTAATTTCACATTTCAATTACAGATACAAATTCAATCCAAATCTTCATCAATCAAGGAACAAGGTAAGAGATTATTAGATGTGTATTGGATTATTAAATCACCATCATTGGAATCCTCGGATTCAAAGTCGAGAATGTATTCAATTTCGTATATGGAAATTGAAAGTCTAATTGTTAGTGTTTGAGAAATCAGAAGCTAGGCGAGATGCGATGGCCGAATGGTACATTCCATCCTGAATTGAATTAGCCTCCGTCGTCATAATTCGGAGTTGCTCCGCCTTCTCCTCCGTGAAGCAACCAGCAGAGAGTTGGGATTCTGTCACCTTCCCTGTTGAATCCGAATCTGGCTCCATGTTGTCACCGATGTAGTCCAGTGGGTCAGGTCTCCATTGAGGCCTACCGTGGCGGTGGGGTTTAGGTTTTCGGTGACCGGAGCTGGAGGCAGAGGTGGCTGATGGTCGGATTCCAATAGGGCGAAAGATGAGTAGATTGGTGGTCATTTTGTGGGAAGGGGTATGTATAAGGGGTAGGAGGAATTGGAAAAGTTTGAATAAATAGTTGGTTGGTTTTGGTTTTTAAAATTTCTAATTATAATTTGTGCCCTCCAAAAAGGAAAATCATAATAATAGTCAATTTCTATTGCAGTTTATTGATAAAGAAAATAGGTTTGAAATATCATTTTTCGTCATTTTATTTTAGGACCAAATATTTAATTTTAGATCTTAAATCTTAAATTAAGGCTTTAATGCTAATTTATTATTGATTTTCAAAAAACTTATAATCTGCAATTGCTTTTATTTAGATTTTTAAATTGAGTCTAATTTTATCATGGAAAAATTAAATATAGCATGGAAAAAAAAAAAGAAAAATCAATGACCAAAAAAGAATTATATTATTACTGTTGTAGGGGTTGAGTAATAAATATGTATTATTGCAATTTAAAATACAAGAATTATTTGCAATAATTTCACTTACAATTTAGCAAGGAAAGGGAAACCCATTTCTTCAACACATTATACCCTGCAATATCAACATTTTCATTATTAGGAACATTAAATAGCAATAATATTTACAATATTATCAAATTTTTTTTTTTTTAAATAGGACAACTTTTCATGTTTTATCAATAGCCAAATATAACAAATTTTTATATTTTATGAAGGATATATGTTAAAGTATTAAATATCAAAACAAAAATCTCTATAAATTTTTTTAGAAAAAGTTAAATGGTTTTTTAGAAAATAATAATAATAATAATAATAAATATTTTTGTTAATATTTGTCTATTTTCTATATTTCAAAAATATTTTTGAGTAATTATCAGTCCCTTGTTTTATTTAAAAAAAAGTAAACTTAATTTGTACACTATTTTAATTTCCAAATAAATACTATATATTTATTAAAAAAAAATTACACAATTTAAAAAAAAATGTAAGAATTTATCTACAAAGAAATTTCCAAACATAGCCTTCTGCTTCAACAACCGAAAGCCAAATTTTGAATTAATTGAAACCGACTCATGGTTTAGAATTTTTGTTTTTGTATTTCTCTTTTTACAATTTAATTAAAAGAAAAAAGATATAAATTACCAAACAAAACAAAAAATACGAACTCAAAATTTTCTATTTTGAAAATTAAGCCCACAAACCTAATATAAGGCTCGTAAAAACAAAAAATAAATTTAATAACTCAATTTTAAGAAAGAATAATTGAGTTAAATAATAAAATTAGCAAAAATATTTATAAATATAACAATATATTATTTTTTATCGGTCAAAATAATAGACATTTATCGATATCAATGTTTGATATGGTTAGAATTTGTTATATTAGTAAATATTTTGATTTTGAAATTTTAAAATTTTTTTTAAGATGAAAAAAAAAATTGAGAGAAGAGAGAGAAAGTTACTGGAGAAATTCAATGGTGACGAATTGAACGGTGGTAGAAGTATTAACAATAGCATTATACGCCGTCGAGGATAGAGTCATCGTCGTTCCGGACGCCGTCGGCTTCGAAACAATCGATTCAATATGATCAACAATCGTAATCTGCACTGTCTGATCCGCCACACACGCCTCCGGTTCCGACGCACTAAAACACCTTACAAAATACTGTCTCCCACATGCCGCTCCGTTCTCCCAAATCCCATCCGCCGCCGCCGCAAACATATTATTCGTCGGAAATTGACTCAAGTCCCCGCCGAAACACGCCGTCGCTGGATCAACCAACAATAATAAAAAAAATCATTCAAAATCCCCCAATTTTCGACAATAGAAATCCAAAAAAATTGTTGAGAAAATACTTACGGGAATATGGCGGAGGGTACTTGGCGGCAGTGCCGACGTCCCCATGGGAGAAATGGAGAAGGTGAGAGATGAAGAGGAAGAAGATGAAACAGAGTTGCTGCCATTGAAGAAGGGGATTTTCTCTGATCAACATTGTTTGAAGGAAAATTAGGAATTTGAAAGTCAAAATGGTGAGATTTTGAGAAGAGGGGTTTTTGGAGATCTGGATTTTGAGTTGCTATGTTCTTGAGATTTGAAAATACTTATTATTTTTATTACTAAATTTTTGGATGGTTCTTCAATGACAAACAGAGTGGGGACATTTTTTTTTCCTTATTAAAATGTTTTTTTTAATTATTATTATTTGTGAAGAAAATTAAAATGTTATTTAGACATTGGGTTATTGAGAATAATATCACGTGGTTGTATCTTTGGAGTTTGATTGGATATTATGTTGTCTTTGACAATACGTGCGGCGTTGGAATATGGAGGCTACGAAGAGTTTTATATCAATTAAGATATGTTCGTATTTTGCAATTTACATTTACTTAAGTATATCTCGAACCCAAGTTTGTACACAATTTCATAGCATTGGAGAGTTTCCACTTTTCACTCGATTTGATATTTACCCTTCATTCGACAAGTGCACGTCTGAAGGTGGATGTTGTGCTAACTTTGAAGAGCTACTGACAAGAACGATTCGTACTACAGTCGTGTCAATTTTGCTTTTAAGGTAGTGGTCTTCACAACCCAACTAAATAGTTTTGAATCTGAGCTAAAGAACATATATTTCTATAACAATTAAAAAGCATTTAAATTAGCAAATGAACATTTTTACTATAGTTTTATGTAAGTCTAAGCTCTCTCTCTTTTATTTTTAAAATTAATAAATTATAGAGGGATTCAAATCTCAAACTTCTTGAATCAATAGTTTATATTTTGAAACAATTGAGTTATGCCCATGCTGACAAATAAGTATAAAAGTATATTTGAAGTGCTTAAATATGAAAATACGTCATTTTGAAGAAAAAAAATTGAAGTGTTTGACAACCACTCAAAATAATTTGACATTTTTTTCTCAACACCAATCTTGAGAGGCCAATAAGTTCCTCACAAGTGATTCATTTAAAAAACTTGTTTATTTTTTGTTGATTTTTTATAATAATGTAATGAAAATGACAGTTCAACTATCCTCTCTAATGATAAATTCAACGACATTCACAAATGTCAATGACTATAAAACATAAAAAAAAAAAAAAAAAATCTAAAACCAATAAAACAAAGACCTAATGCAATTATTTATTTATTTTAATAAAATTGAATAGATTGATAATGAAATGTATAATAATAAATTATTTAGGGAAGGAAAAGTCAAAAGAGATATAAATCCAATCATTTTCATGCAATGAGATGCAACGTGAAGGAATTCCCTTTCATAATTTATTATTCTTTTACCGTTTTGACCAATCATTTATCTATCAACAACCAATCATAAAAACCAAATTCCAAAACTAAAAATTAATAATTTAGTTACATTAATCTTTATTTTTACTTTTCTACCTACATTGTTACTAATATTTATATTCATTTTGAGCTAAATACATCATTTTTTTTTTTGTTTTGTTCGAAGTAATTGATAACATAATTTAATTTCAAAGTTGGAGTTGTACTATTAGATGCCTTCAAAGTTCTCATTTTAATATTTACTACTACCCAGGCTTGTGCTCTCCTACACATCAAAGCTTGACTCTTGAATCAACGGTTGAATATAGATCGTGAGCTTCAACACCATCCATGTTTGTCTTCTCTTTAGAGGTCGAAAGTCAAATTCTCCATTCCTACATTTTTCTTTTATGTTCTTCAAGGTTTTATAAAAAAATACCTCCTTAATATGCTTTGTTGTTAAACCCTAAACTTATGATATATTGACAATATCGATGGATATTTAATGAGAAGAATTATAGAATAGTTAATATATATGGGTTTGAATTTGTCTAGTTGTTTCAGATTCATTAGCATTTTGTTAGCATTTTATAATTAAATTAGCTAATTGTTTATTTTATTTTAGAACCATAAGTATCTAATATTTTTAGAGTTGTAATTGAGAAGTTTTGATTTTCATTCTAAGAAAAATTTTCGTAGTTCAACTTCCTTAGTCATGGATTTGACGTGATACCTTTCCGGTTGCATCAAATATAAATAATAAAGAGGAAACACCCATTCATTTTAGTTCCACCCTTTCATTTTTTATTTTCTTTCCAAAACGTAAAATCAATAGACTTTTGAATGAACTTTACTTGTGAAATGCGCAAAAAAAAATATTAAGATATATCTATAATAATAATAATATTAAAAAAACCAAGTTTCAAATTTCAAATTTTAAAGTAGAAGAAGTCGAACTTTGTAATTGCAATTTTTTTCTATTTCAAAATAATTTTTTGTAAAAAAATAGTAAAACATATTCCTATACTCAATTTCTTCTTTATTAAAGAAATGGAGGGAATAATTGACTACGTCAACCAAAAGTCTTTCTCAAACTCTGTAACGTTAGCAACACAATTATGACTGACTAATATCTTTGGAAAAGAAAAAAGAAAAAGGAAAAAAAAAAACAAGTTTAGGGTCTATTTTGGCCAAATACTTATTGAATTAAAAGATTTCAATTTTTTTTTTAAAAAAAAAAATAGACGAATCACGCAAAATTCAAAATTATTGCTGACAGGTTAATTACTCGGAAACCACTTTTGCATAACAATGTTTTTAACCTTTTTGTATTTTATTTTTATACCTATTATGGTTCAATTTTCTTTCAAATAATCTCTTAGGTTTAATTTTGAACTTAACCAAGACTATTAGACACAATTCATAGTTCAAAATCTATTAAACACAAACCTAGAAGTTTCTGAGTCATATCTGGAAAAAAAAAAAACCTAGAAGTATCGAGATTAAACATGTAAGCTAGTCCTCTTTGTTTTTCAGATTGGTATCACATGGAAATTCTTCACTCAAGAAAAAAAAAGAAAAAAAAAAAAAAAGATGTACCATCTTCACCCTCACGACCTGGAAAATAAAGAAATATCGACAAGAAAGCACGAATGTCCTTCAGAACAAAGTGTCCCACAAATTGACAAAGACGGCAGGTCATGAGGGTCCGCCAAAGTATTTACTTTTCAAAGTGGGAATTGGGCAGACGCGTTTTAAAGTGTAATAAGGACTTAGGGAAGAAGCTTACATTGGAGTGAAGAGTCTTTTGAATTGGTCTCACACCCAACAGCCTCATTTAATTCCCAAAAGAGGTTGGTTGTGGAAAACTGTGCCACCGTCCCCGTCGTCTTGCTTTGGAAGTTTTAGTGTGTGACCAAACGGTAAACTACTTCAGTCTACTTCCAGAGCTTTCGCAACGACATGTTCTTATCTGTGTCTTTCTTCATAACCTTTGCAACTGCCATCTCAAAATCTTCTTGTGTTACATGAACCCTTCTTTCTCTTAGAGCAAACATTCCAGCTTCTGTGCAAACAGCCTGAAAAGTTCAACAAGATGGACATTTTAGTTCAGTTCACCTGAAGCAGAAAAAACAGGAGTGTTTTGTCATTCGTGTAGAAAATCTAACTGACCTTAAGTTCAGCACCTGATGCACCATTCATCTTCTCAGCAATCTTTTTCAAGTCGATCCCCCGCATTAAATTCATTTTTCTCGAATGAATTTTCAAGATATCAAATCGAGACTGCATTGCAGAAAATACACCACAAGGTCATCATACGAAAAGAGAGTTGTACTAAAGGGCTATTACACAAACATCGAAAGTTTGACCTATCAAATACAAAATTGAAAATTAAAGACTTAATAAACCTACTTTAAAGTTTGGAGACCAATTCGAAACAAAATTCATGGACTAAACTTGTAATTTAACTTTTTTCATAAATAGGAACCTATATTTCAATTCTGTTCTAGAAGTTGAGTTCTGAGTACTAAACTAAAAAATATCTTTTAGGACCCAAAGTAATATATACTATAGTTTTTAATTATACGGCTTGTATGAATATGTATAAGATCCATGGACTTTCAGCTGTAGAGATGCCATATTTATAAGGCCAGGCTGAGATTCTTTTGAAAGTTTGTGATTAGGTTCGTCTCACTCAGGCTGTTCTTGTCCATTTAGACACCTCTAGAACATATCACTGTCCCTGGAAACTCCCAGATGGACCTACAATTAAGTTCCATTTTCTTTTACCCTTAATGCTGTTAATGAACAAACACATTGCATGTTGCTAATAAATTACTAAAGCAGAAGTTGTCAGAATTTGATTATAGCACTGAAATGAAACACAAGGAAAACATTCATAAATCGAAAAGGAAACTGTTGACCCAGGATTTTTAGCAATGTCATGTACCTCCTCATTAGGATTTGGGAACTCTATTTTTCTATCAATTCGTCCGGGTCTTAGAAGAGCCTGATCAAGAATATCAATCCGATTTGTGGCCATCAGAACCTGTCGATAAGCTGGTAGTTAGTACATCAAATCAACAAGCATAACATATTTCTAATTATTCTTCTTATAAAATAATGTACAAACTCAGCGACACAAACCTTGATCTTGTTAGATGCTTCAAATCCATCCAGTTGGTTAAGAAGTTCCAGCATAGTTCTCTGCACCTCACTATCACTATTACCAGACCCAGATTCCATACGAGCTGACCCGATACTGTCAATTTCATCCATGAAAATGATAGACGGAGCATGTTCCCTGCAGAAATGTATTAAAAAACGTGTTTCACTCATAAGTTGACATTACAAAAATACATGTGATTCTGAGAAAGCATGAGTAACAAAAACATAGAAGTCAAGAAATTACATTTTCCATTGAATTGTTTTTCAGTGAATATAATAAGGATGCCATTAAGAGCATGGATAACAATCAGATTAGACCCTTCTTTATTTATTTACTTATTCTTTGGGTGGTTGAGGGTTATCTCGTCAAGCAATTTAAGCACAGAGAATAAAGGAAAATAATATTATAGGGAAACCTTAAACTGTATCCACAAGTTCAATTATTGAAAACAAAAACTAAAATATATTCGAAACAGACCTGGCCATCACAAAAAGTTCTCTAACCATCCTAGAACCCTCTCCAATATATTTCTGCACCAACTCAGAACCAGAAACCCTAATGAAAGTACAATCAGTGTGATGTGCTACTGCTCGAGCCAATAGTGTCTTCCCAGTACCAGGAGGCCCATATAGCAAGACACCCTACGCATGATTTAAGAATGAAAAAAAGAGTGAGATTAAAGGAAAATATATCAGCAATTAGAAACAGTCCACTGCACATTCGATATTACCTTTGGTTGAGCTATTCCAAGACTTTCGAATAACTCTGGATGCTTGATTGGAAGTTCAATGACCTAAAGAAGAATTCAATAGGAAAAAGTGAAATAACGATTTCAAGTTTCAAATATAAGTCAACAGTAGAATTGATCAACATCCAACAACCAATCAAGGTAAATCAGGGAATGCAAACTGATGATAGATATACCTCTTTTATCTCCTTGATTTGCTGGTCAAGACCACCAATCATGTCATAAGTAGAATCTGGGACTTTTTCAACTTTCATAAGATTGACTAATGGATCTACTTTGCTTGGCAGAACTAAATGAAGAACATAACTGTCATTTCGAAGAGCGACCCTAGTTGATGGGGTGATTTTTGTGATATCAATGCTTTTATCTATATCTACAACATATTTCCCTTCTGGATGCACCTGTAAAGAAAATGCAAGAAGTTGAAAAATAAATGTAATATGCACCTGTGACATGTAGCTTTACATTATGCATCCTAGCTCAAAACTAATATATCCTTTGAGCCATAAATTCTTTTTTTTTTTTTTTTTTAAATACCCGTGAGTGCCCGGGCCAGCTTACGCGCACCTCGACTAATCTCACGGGACACCCGCCTGACCCTACTACATTCGGGTGTCAAGGAAACTCGTAGGAAATTAACTTTAATTCCTAGGTAGGTGGCCACCATGGATTGAACCTATGACCTCTTGGTTAGTTATTGACCTTTTTACCACTAGGCCAACCCATGATGATTTTTGAGCCATAAATTCTAGATACAGAAAACGTTATGCAAGCTTAATTCGAACCACAATCCTCAGCACGCTGAAAATGGCATACTGAGGTTATTGAAAAAAATTAGAAGTCAAACGAGAAACTAAATTGCCCTTTCCCACAGGATGCAATGAACATGGAGGATTTAAACTAAAAGTCTGTTCAAAACAACCTAATATTTTTATGCAAGACACATAGGGTTTTAAATATGTGAGATCACTTTGTACAAAGTAAATATGAAAATTATGCATTACTACTCACTAAAGGTTGAAATGGAAGTTATCGATCACACATCCTCTTTACAAAATATATAATATTATCAATTCTTCCAGTCACTCTTGTGGAAAAATAAAAACCATTCTGAACGACACATCTTACAACAAGAAATCTCCACCTGCATGTCCATTTTGTAGCAAATATAGATAGCTTCACACAGATAACACACACGGGAATGTGGATGTAACTGGTGGCCAAGTCTTCAAGAAAAACATACATTACTTTCCTATGATCACTCACCTTCACTAAAACCTTATTCTTTCCCATGACTTTGACCACTTCGCCAACATAAGATCCAGGTTCTTGAAGCAGCTGAAGTTCTTCACGAAGCAACCTCACTACAAAATTTCAACCAGCACAACTAGTTCCATCAAATGTGAGTCAAGTAAAGCATCAACAGAATATAATCCTAAACCATTCACGATCCCAACAAAGAACGCAAAAATGATTTACCAAAACGTATTGATAATCTAACAACAAAGAACCCTAGTTTTGAATTGGAATCGGTTTCTTAATCTAGAGACCCGAAGTTTTATCAAAACATTGAAAACAATCGAAGAAAACATTCCAGTCTGCAAGCAAGAAAGGAAACAAAATTTCACCACACGAAAATTCAAATCATCGTTGATCTAACAAAGGTAAGCTGATCGAGATAGCTCTCAACCAAAATCTATAAAACTACCAGCTAGTACAATTCCAAACCCTATAATTGGAGAAAAGTAGATACGGTTAAGTAATCAGTGTTACCTCTAGAGTTGAGCTCGTTTCGCTGAGCTTCAAGACGATTGAGATTGTGAGTTTTGAGTCGGAGTTGAAGCTGGAGGTCCTGAATGTGTTGAAGATAATAGTGCCTAAGACCTTCGCCGTGCTTTGTCGCCGGCTTGGCGGAGCACGTCTCTTCATTTATGGCCTCCGGTAGCTTGGTATCTAACTCCATCGTCGCCATCGAAAATTGAAGGTTCTTCTTCCTGAAATGTTCTGTTTCTCTTTCGGAGATTCGAATCGGAGAATTTTGAGAGAGCGGAAAGAGGTATTTATAGATGGGCTGGCTCGAAGGTAGGACAACTAATGGGCCTGCTTACGGCCCCATGTGCACAAGGTCTAAGCCCATGTAATATCTGGGTCATTCATTTCTACATCTAGTCTAAAGGGGCTTCTACATAAAAGGCCTTAAAATGAGGCCCATCATTCTATTTTTTTATAAATAATAAAAAAAAAGCCTATTTGGCCTAATTTTTTTCATTAATGTAATAAGTTATTTACAATGAAACGCTTCCACTTGTGTACATATATTTGGTATAAGAATTTGGCATAATATTCGCAAAAATAACGATGCTAGTTTCGTAAGATGAAAACTTTAATGTACTATTTCTGACAAGTTTTTCATGGTTTATTAAAATCAAATAACAAAATCACGCGTGAAAATTGACTTTTTAATTGATTATATAAAATTTTCACCGCACCTTCATGCACTCTTGTTTAAAGAAAAAAATACCCTAAACTAAAATCTAATTAAAAAGAAGCATGAATCAAACTCATTGAATTTCCTTTTCAAAATAAAAATCATTCATGCATGAACTTTTATATACTCATCCAAATTTTTTGGCTTATTATTTAATGTGTGGCAATATACCATACATAATTCTCATATTGACTTCTAAAAATTAAATTAAACATTGACTTCTACAATTTTCTTCTTTTTTAATTAAAAAAAATATGAAATTAAAATAATTAGTGGTTGAAAAAAAAAATGTCAACCTCTTTTTTCTTCCCTCACTTTTTGAGGTATAAATACCTCTTACAATTTTTCGAATCTTCACATCCCTTTCAAGTCTCAAAACTACCGTTATTATTTTCTCTCTTAATTTTTCTAGAAAAATGTCTATCATTTCGAAGATCGTTGTTTGTTGGAACGTAAAACACTTAGAAGACGTTGATGGTAGTGATTTTAGCATTGTTGATGCTAATTTGATGAACATTGAAGGAGATCATCATGATAGTATGAATGCATATAACTATCTAATGCCATGTTTTGAAGGTGACGATGATGATGAAGACCCAATTTACGATTATGCTCCAGCTGCATGATTTGATGTATAAATGCATGGTACGATGAGTAAGTTGAATCATACAAACATTTAAATTATTTTCTGAAATAAAGGAAAGAAAAAGCGAATATTGAATGCTCCATGAGTTTTTAATTTTAATATCCATGAAAAAATGTTTAGTCTTTTAATAAATTATTTCTTTTTAGTAATCTATGTAGAAAGAAAAAGAATTATATGCCACGTTAATGTGAAATAATCTTTGAAAAAGGAGAGAATTTGATTATAGATTATTTTATGAAAAAGAAGTATATACCAACATTAGAGTTATTTGAACCTCCGACTTGATAGAGATATAGTTACATCTCAGATTATAATTAAGCTGATATTTTTACTTTCAACCTATTAAACACTATTTTAATGGTGTTCATTCCATTAGTAGTAAAATACTTAAATTAACTTATCTTACATTAGGGTTTTAAGTGTATACATATAGTAGAGTTAAATGTGATTATTAAAGCTGTCATTGCTTTTAATAACAAGTAATGGCTTAATTTCTAGATCATTAATATCACAGTGCATGAAATTTTGAATAGTTTGTTGTTTAGTGGGTTGACTTTTATTTGTTTAAAGTTCAATAATATTTGGACTATATATAATTCGAACTTTGGACTTCTCGATGGAGAGTGTGTTTTATGAAAGTTGAGTTATGCTCACGTTTACAGTTGACTTTCAATATTGAAACTTTGAAGAATATGATTATTACAAATGATTTTCTTAAACAAGTAAAAAAAATGGATGAATTAAATATTCAATGTAAACTCTAGCGCTCGTTATCGTGTAAATTAGAAGTTTCTTACTTTTTAAAATTAGAAAGAACCAAAGTAATATACCATGAATATGCACGATTTATATATTGTATAAGCAAAACATCAAAATAAATTAATTTTAAGCCTTTGCAAAAAGAATTTAGTCAATTTTTAGATAGGGCTATCAAAATTTTCTCAAAAAGACTAAGAATATTCAAATGATTAACTAAGAAAAAAGCACATAAATTGTATCTATATGTGCTTACGAATGAACATATGCCATTCAATTACCTTAATTTTAAACACTACTTCTCGGTGAAGATATCTCAAGTTTTTCGACAAGAAAATAAAAACTATGAAAATACTTAAAATCTTGCCAATAATATTCATAAATTTTAAAAGTGAGGTTTGGAGCATATTCATGACTTTCATCATCGTTGTCGTCGTCTCCATCTCGTTCTGTGACAAATGTTGGACAAATGGTTGATACTTGTCTCTTGACACCTTTAAACAACACTGTTCTTCACATTGTGTGTAACGAAATATGTTGATCAGTTTGAATTGATTTATATCGAGTAGAGAATTAGAGAAGGGTGTTTAAATATAAGAGGGAAAAGTGTGTGAAGTATTAGAGTGATAGTGAACACACATCACCTCTAGATTTTAGACCTACGAAAGCTCAACAAAAAAAAAAAAAAAAACATCTGACAAAGATCATGAGACTCACTGGAAAAAAGGAAGAGCAATTAATATAAATGTTGAGTTACAATATATATCGTAAACTACACTCAAGTTTAAACTATGTTTTTTCTAGATATCTCCCTATTCCCTTTAAGAAAAGAAAACAAGAAAACTATGTAAGTTATAGTCACAACTCATGCAGCTGGAGCATAATCGTAACCTCCATCGTCGTTGTCGTCATCACCTTCTCGTCTTATAATAGTTGCCGTTAGAATAGTAGAGAATTGTCGGGTAAAGTTGACATCTTGATCACATGCATTATTCTTGATCATCAATGAAGCAACGGAGTTGAAAATAGGTACCATG
>JBBPDJ010000019.1:14860203-14897753 GCA_037974625.1 Cucumis cinereus
CATGGTACCTATTTTCAACTCCGTTGCTTCATTGATGATCAAGAATAATGCATGTGATCAAGATGTCAACTTTACCCAACAATTCTCTACTATTCTAACGGCAACTATTATAAGACGAGAAGGTGATGACGACGACGACGATGGAGGTTACGATTATGCTCCAGCTGCATGAGTTGTGACTATAATTTACATAGTTTTCTTGTTTTCTTTTCTTAAAGAGAATAGGGAGATGTAGAAAAAACATAGTTTAATTGAGGTAATTTACAACGTATATGTAATTTTTCATTCCATATTTTCTAGAGCCTCATAATCTTTGTCAAATGTTTTTACGTTGAGCTTTCATATGTTAATCTCTATGTTTTGTCATTTGAATATAACTTTTCAGCATATAAATCATCCATATCTATGCTATCATTTTGAGATGGCTTTTAATTTTCCAAAAAATGTCTTTTTTTTTTTCTTTTGGGTTGAGATTGAGGTGGAATTCTCCACAGAAATTTATTCATCACATATATAAAAAAATCTTTGCCATTTTGATTTTTCTTTCTTTAAAAAAAAAAATCGAGAAATGCATTTCTTTAATATACTTGAATTAATTAAATTTTCCTTAGTTATGATTTAAAAGTCTAAGTTATTTTAAAATTAAGCAATATACACGTTCAAAATGCACGTGCTTAAATATAACACATTAGAGACATAGAATGATCTTTTAGTTCCTCTTTTCTCGTTATAAGTTTTTTGAATTTGTGTTTTGCCCTTTTTCATCAATCGAATAAAACTATTCGTTAGTGTCTTTTTAGTCCAATAGATGCAATTAATGTTGAAATAGACACGATTTTTCAAATAAAGGTGACACATCAAATTGGTTGCATCTATTCACATACAAATACGAACTCCATGTGTAAAAAGAAAAAGAAAAAACCATTATCAATATAGACCCGGTACGGTCTATTCTCAATTCCATAAAAAAAAACAACGAAAATGGAAATGTAAAGATAAATTTTAAAAGAAAATATTTTCCTTCGATTTGCCTTTTACAATTTTCATAAATTCTTATTTAGTTGCAATTATTCAAGTTAACATGTACATGTCTCTAATTCAAAAGAGATACTTACATAGTGAAGATATGTATGCGTCGATATATTTTCAAAAAAGAAAAAAATTGCTACAAAATTAGAAAATAACCTAAAGCAAGAAAAGATGTCCTAGGAGTGATAATATAAGCTAATTTGTCTATGTGGAATAAAATAACTATGAGGTAAAAAACATATTACAAAAAATCGTCTAAATTGAATTGTTTATCTATACATTTTATTTTCTGATTGTGAAGTGCTGGTCAATATGATTAATCGTTTGCGGAACTCGTCTATTAAAGTTCAAAATCTGCTTGTGGCATAACGTTTCACATTTGGTTCTCATACATTTCTTTTTGTGTCTCATCCAGGAAGATTGTAACGATTATTTATTTCATAACGTCCCTTTACTTTAAATTAAAACTATAAGACTCCACATAAAATACATGTGTTTTTATTTTACTAAGAATATATATATATATATATATATATATATACACAACTCCCATTTAGCTAATAAAAAACAAATGGTTTGCATTTAACTAATCACTAGTTGTTGTTAAAGTTTGACTTTGACAGATTAAGTTTGAAGTATTGTGCTCATAAATTATGTAAATGTGCCTTTACTTGTTAGTAAAGCAATGACCTAATTAATCACCCTCAATTTTTAACATCTAATTCAACCACACTCATATCCCTATATGGCATGTTGAACAAATATTGAGTATGAAAATTCCAACCTACAACATGACAATTTATCGATTAGTTAAGTTCGTTTAAAAAATATGATCAAAATTGTTATTAAAAAGAATTATATATATCTATATATATATATATATATATAGAAAAATTATGGTAAATGACAAAACTATTGAAATATTTATAGAATATAGCAAAGTTTTAAATTCTCTCAACGATAGACAATGAAGACAATGATAGAAGTCTATGTGTGTCTATCATTATATAATCTGAAATTTTGTTATATTTTGTAAATACTTTGGTCCATTTTTCATATTTGAAAATGTTCCAATTTTAAAATACTATTTCGGTCCAAATATTTTCAAGATCGTTCAATTTTTGTCCTAATAGTTTAAAATGTTCAATTTTAATCACGATATTTTTAATAAATCTTAAATCTAGTAACACAAAGTTAATATTTATCAAAATTGGCTAAATAATAATAATAATAATTTAGTCCCTAACATGTATATATTTTCAAAATTTATGCTCAAAATGTCAATAGAAAAAAAAAACGTAAAATTTAAATTGAATAATTATTAAAAATATTGAGATTATAATTAGATAATTAAAAATATACGAACTAAAATAGAATATATGAGCTAAAATAGTATCTTAACCAAGAAACTATAAAGTCAACAAAATTGGTCAATAATTAAAAATTCACACAATTAGAGAAACATGGAAACTTATAAATAACGTTAGGAGAACGAATTATAATGTACGTAATAAGCAACATAAAATGAGAAATTCCACAAATAAAAAAATAATAAAATGATAAAATAAATACACTACACCGATACGACGTCGTTACATTGGCTAAGTAATGGGCTTTAAATGGGCCTTCTTGTGTCACCTTCATCCATCCCAATTCTTCCAAATCAGAACCCCATTGATTTCTCCTCTGCTACCAATTCAATTTCTTTTCCTCATTTCCTCTGTTTCTGTATGACACTCGGCTCCACACCCATTTGCCTTCTCTCTCTGAACTCTTCACTGGGTCTTTTGGATTTTTTCTGATTCTGTGTTATATTATTGGGGCATCTGTACGATTACAATTTTCCCTCCATTGTTGTTCCAGATCCGAGCTTCCCAATTTTGTCGGTAATTAGAAACTCCTCTTCTCTTCTCTTCTCTTCATTTACCATTTACTTTGAATTTCAGTCAACCCCAATTGGAGAATCTCCCTTTCTTTATCTGGGTTTTTTCTGTATTCAAGTATCTGGTTAAGTAGCTTCGATATTCGCATTACATTCTTGATTTCCTCTTCTGGGTACCTTCTCTTTTGATCTTGATCCGTATGCCACCTTGAATTTTTCGCTGTTACTGTTTTTCATTGAGTATAGACTGCAGCAATGTCATCCATTAAAGTGGATACGAAGCAATACTTTACAACTAGTGGACTTGTGATTGGTTATGCTCTTTGTTCGAGCTTGCTTGCTGTGATAAACAAGTTTGCCATTACCAAATTTAACTACCCTGGTCTTTTGACGGCTCTGCAGTATTTAACCTCTGCTGTAGGAGTTTGGATTTTGGGGAAACTTGGGTTTTTGCATCATGACCCTTTTACATATGCAACTGCTAAGAAGTTTTTACCTGCTGCGTTTGTGTTCTATCTCGCAATCTTTACCAACACAAATCTTCTTCGTCATGCTAATGTGGATACTTTCATAGTGTTCAGATCTTGTACCCCTCTTTTAGTTGCCATTGCAGATACCATGTTTAGAAACCAACCCTGTCCGTCTAAGCTCACGTTCGGATCGTTGCTGATCATTTTAGGTGGAGCAGTTGGGTATGTAGCTACAGATTCTGCATTTACTTTGACTGCTTATTCATGGGCATTTGCTTATTTGGTGACAATTACTACTGAGATGGTTTACATCAAACATATGGTTACAAATCTTGGGTTGAACACATGGGGTTTTGTTCTGTATAATAATCTAATTTCGTTGATCTTGGCTCCTCTGTTCTGGTTCATCACCGGAGAGTATGTTGACGTTTTCTCTACCATAAGTTCAAGTGGAGGAGATTGGTTTGAATATGATGCATTTTTTGCAGTGTCCTTATCGTGTGTATTTGGTTTCCTCATAAGCTTCTTTGGTTTTGCGGCAAGAAAAGCAATTTCTGCTACTGCCTTCACAGTTACTGGTGTGGTTAATAAGTTCCTAACAGTTGCTATCAATGTGGTGATTTGGGATAAGCATGCGAATCTATTTGGTTTGGTCTGTCTCCTTTTCACAATTTCAGGGGGTGTTCTATATCAGCAGTCAGTTACTGGAGCTGGCAGTTCCCCATCGTCGGTGGATAAGCCCACGGGAAATGACAATGATCCTGAGGGAAATCATGGCAAGCCTGGTAAACTTTCCTCCGTATGAGGTTTTTCTTGGAACTTAGATTTTTTGGCTACTCATGAGAAAAAGTAGGATATTTAAAACTTATATGAACTTAGGTACTGGATATTTTTGGAATCTTATTATTGATGAAGTATTATGATGGGCTGTCAATCATACATGCTAGTTTCAAGGGTTTTATATATATACCACTTTTCTACGGATTTGAATTTGTAATGTAAGGGTTTATGCATTTAGCTAGGGATTTATTTGATATGAACATCTTAGCAGTAAATTGTGATCAGGCATCAGCCTTTTCGACATCTTTTTTTGATAAGGACTTTCAACATATCTAGCTTGTTATTATTGTTATTATTATTTTAATCTTTGGAAATGAGACTCTCTAAGGTATGGACTAGACTTTATCTTATGCACCCTTTCCTGGTTGACAATAATCTGTGATGCCTTTATTGTATACTTTTCCCTCAATGGAAGCATCGAAATTTATGAGTTGTGGGATTTCACTGTTGTTGGTGGTAGTATTTTGTTTTTCTCATCAAATTATCACTGGAATAGTTCAATTGGGGAATGGTTGCTAACAAGTAATGGCATCATTGAGCTGTTGGATGCAAGGTTTCTTGGACCTCTAGTTTAGTTTCAAATACTGAACAGTAAACTTATCTATCTATTATCTTACTGCTTGATTAAGGATTTGAAATGAATGAAGAGAACTCAATCAAGCTTCAAGTTTCCAACCTCCATCCACAACTACACAAGAATGATCAACAGCAGAATCAGGAAGATGAAGCATTGCTTTATCAGTGGCGCCAATTGGAGGATCAAGCAAGAAATGACCCAGGAGAGCTTCAAGAACCTAAAAATGAAGAAAAGAAGTAGAAATGACCGAGCTCCTCAAAAGAGGAGGAAACCTCCTGCAAATGGAATTCTTGTTTCATTTCTAAGAAAACTAAGAGATTTGTGCCTAATCAACTCTCGTGTTGCCAGTCGGTCATATCCATTGGAGAATCCGTTGAAGACAATCATTTTGTTCTAGCTATTTTACTTATTTACTCTTATTTCCTCCAAAATTAGGCTTTTAGCTGATGTTATAATGGGCCTGATATGAGCCGTAGTCTTATTTAAGTATTTCTAAGCCATAAAGGAGTCGTATGACTGACCACTTTGAGAAATCTTGCATCAATTTGCAAACCTAGCAAATATAGATGGTGTGACTGATTAGGAGGCTCTTGGAAGGCTATATAAAGTTGTGTCTTATATTGAGTTGTTTCTTCATATTTGCTATGGCTAATGAGTTAAGAGCCATTTTTCCTTTCCTTTCAAGTTGAGCCAAGTCAATTCGAGGTCTTTCCAATTATATTATTGAGTTACTTTCCATATTCCAAGACTATTCAGTTTGGATTGGTCATCTTATTTTTGGATTGTTTTACTTTTGAGCTAAGAGCAAAGACTTTAATCTTAAGCAATCTGTTTCTAGCTTGAACCTTAGGTTTATATATTGAACTAATTGAGCTTTCAGGTGTTTGTAATTGAAGCTTTTCTGTACTCTAATTCCATTCTCTGCGGAAGTTCATATCAGGATTACTTATCTCTCTATTTCCTCCTCTCTTGGTGGGCAGGAGGATCTTCCACATTCCCCTCAACAGAACCCACTGATCCTCTCTTCACATTCCAAATAAATCAATCTAATTAGAAATCTTGAACTTCTGTGATATTACTGAACGATCACCAGAAATCTTCACAAGAACAACTTCCATCCTTAAAATGGTGAAATCTATTGTAGTCTCCTACAATTACTTCTCTTTTGTAAACCTTTGAGATGATCTTAGTAGCAGTATGGCAATCAGTGCAAACACGAAGATTTTTCATAATCCGAATTGGTGTCTCAGGTTTTGTGTTAATAAGCTAGTTTCTCACTGTGAAGGTGTTAGAACTCCTCAACCTAAAACTCAGAAAATCCCAACAAACTAGAGAAATAGAGACGGTACTCTGGTATGATTTATTAAATGGAAATCAACAAAAGGTGCTCACACAAAGATCAACTCAAGAACAAGGAAATAAGAAATAACAAAGAAGCAACAACGAGAAATATGAAGGTAACCCTCCAGCAGCTTCGAGAAGGCTGGTTCTTCTCCCTCAAAAGCTCTCAGCAGCTTTCTTCAAAATAAAACCTACTTTCGGCAATCCCCAAACATTCTTTCAATACTCCCTCCCCAGGTGGGCCCCTCAATCGTATTCTCCTCTCCAATCATATCCTGAGATGCTGTCATCTGTGTATTACCTCTTTTGCCCCTTGTGTCTGTATGAATCTATAACCTGTGGCCTAACAGAAGGCTAAGAGCAGTCTCTTTTTCTTCTTCATCCATCTCAAACAGGACTTCTGATTTCTCAGGAATGTAGCCTGCTTCCTTCAACTTGCTAATCATGGACAATGCTAGATGTTTATTATTATCAAGCTACAACTAGGGAACTTATTTATATTTGTTTCTGCCATGAGTTCTCTGATCCATTCAGATTCTTCCCACTTTTCCATTGAGCTATATATGTTTGAAAGTAAAACATATGTTCCAGGATCGTTAAGATCGAGTTCCGGAAGCTGTTGGGCTGCTTTCTCAGCAACCTCAAGGTTGTGATTAGCTCTGCAAGCTTCAAGAAGCCCGCCGGGAACAGAGAAATATGCTGTTATTGGCATATTCTGTATCAGCTCCTCTACTTTGGTTATGCGACCTACTCTGCCGAATAAATCGTGACCATACAACCGTAGTGTTCAATGCTAGGTTGAATTCCAAAGCATTAAACATGTCATTGAAGTTCATAAATTCTTCTCACCAATCCAACATGACAACAAGCAGCCAAGCAACCACAAACGTAATTGCGTTGGGTTTTGTCCCACTCTTCTGAGGCATCTTGTTCAAACAATTCTCCAGCAATGGAAATCAAGCCACACTTACAGGAAGCATCCAATAGTGATGACAACACCTTGTGATACTCATGTCCATTGTCATCTATGTACTCGTGCACCTGCTACACGGTTTCCAAATCCGTCACCGTGGCACAAGCAGTCAAAACGTTAATCATAGCAACTCCATTGGGTTTTACGTTCTCAACCTCCATCATCTCAAAAAGTTCAATGGTCTTCTCTGATTGATCCCACTGTGCATAAATACCATGTTTGTTGAACATCTTCTGTGCTGCAACCAAAATCAAAGTGTTCTGAACGTAGGCATCGTAAGCGAGCCCGAACTTCATCGATTGAATATTGTTTCATTGAACTATAAAATTGTTCCAAGTAAAATGTTTACGTTGAAAAAACCCATGAAAATTGTGTAGTAGTTGATGTTTGAAAATTAAGGTGTAATCAACATTCTTTACAATTATAAAGAAGATTAAGACCTAAGTTATCATTTAAGCTTTTGTTTGATAATTATCTGGGTTTTTTCGAGTTAAAATTGTGTTATCTTTTTTTTCCCTACTAGACCTATTGTTTTCATTTTTCTTAAAGAAACATATGAGTCCAAATTAAAATCCAACACCTCTAAAGATTTATATTAAAATAAATAAACTTATCAGTAAAATTATCGTGTATACTCTTAGTTTTCAAAAATCATAACCAAAAACCAATTGGTTACCGAACGAGGGTTCGGTTATTTTTGAAGTGTCACTTAATGATCTCACGTTCTGTTGCGACTAAATTTACAAGTTAATATGTAATATATTTTCTTGTAACTTAAATACTATTTTGGTTGGTAATATTTAAATATTTATTTCATTTTCCATCTTTAAACTTTAAAGTGTTATTGCATTGATAATTTTGATTCTATCTTGCAGTTGGCATTAGAAGATACAAAGCAAAAAGGATGTCCTAGTAGTTCATCCACTTTCAAATATCTTATTTTAATTTATTTTTTTAAAGTTAGAAACTACTTTAGTCATTGTGCAAAAGTTATTTTTTGTTACACACATTATAAAAATTAATTATAATAATTATATAAATGATATCAAAACATCTTGACTATGAATATAAACAATATGAACTAGTCATATGAAACAAAATCTTTAAAGATTAAATTATTGTGTAAACCAACATGTTTTGTTATTATTATTATTATTATTGTTTTCTTATCTCGATTGAAGAAAAAAATGAAAAAGATACAAAAAAAAAAAGTAAAATAATTCAATATTAGTTTCTAGTATAAGCATCATTCAGTCTACCTACGATGAATAGTGATAGATCACAATAAAACTATTTGTTTGTGTCTATCTGTATCATGATAAATATAGATAGTATTAAATTAAGTCCATAAACTAAAAGTGTAAAAATTGGACAATCGAGGCTAGTATAACCGTAAAAATTGAATCCATAAATGAAAAGAAATGAATCTCAATTTATATAATTATATGAATTTGAAGATTCAATTTTTATTTTAAAAGTTTAATGTATTATTGCAACTACTACCATGTTTTATGGGCGATTTTTGTAATTTGTTAGAATATTAAATATAAGGAGGGTACTATATTCGTTTCCCTCCATGCAATACGATATGTCGTTAAGTTTGCATCTCACTTCCGACATGTCGATTAACGGTTCGTAGGCGAGTATTTAACCTTGGGAAAGGGGGTTCAGTAGTGTTCTTCTCGACTTTCTTCATTCTTCTCGGAGATTGGATTTTCGCGGTGGCCATGACGGTGGACGACGATAGCTCGATATACGTCGGCGGTCTGCCTTACGATGCAACGGAGGATAGTTTGCGCAGAATCTTCGATTTGTACGGCGCTGTCGTAGCTGTTAAGGTCAATTCCTCCCCCAACCGGATTCGCTCCTTCCATCTTCTTATGTGACAGATTTTCTTTTATGACTGTTGATAATAGCGTTACGTCGTGCATACTTCAGAATTATGTAGCTCTTTAGGTGTTTCTGATGGAATATTTGATTGCTTGAATATAAGTTTTTTTTTTCCAAGGCTACTTGAAGTTCAGAGATCAATTCAAAATCTATTGTTTAGTTTATGACGTTTCTTTAGAAGTATAGACGTGGTTTGAGTTACTGGAAATGGTGAAAAAACTGGATTGTGGTGAAGATTTTTTGTAATTGTGGAGAATTTGAGTCGTTAGTTTACTTTTGTGTTTGTTAAAATGCTTCAATTAGGCTTGTTGAATGGCTTTGTTACACGTGGTTTAATGTAATTCTAGTTGAACGTTTTGATTTGGTCTTCAGATTATCAATGATCGTTCTACTAGGGGAAAGTGCTATGGCTTTGTTACCTTTACAAACCCTCGATCTGCTATTGATGCCATAAAAGACATGGATGGAAGGGTATGTTAATTTATAGCTGGAATACAAATCTTTTTAGTCTTGGATGGTTATATATTTTTCATTATGTTTTTTGAGTCTTGAGTCCTGACATTGTAAGGCTTTGAATTAGACTATTGAAGGGCGGGTTGTCAGAGTTAATGGAGTGAAGAGTAGACTTGGTGGAAGGTTTGGTAGAGAAGGTAATCGGTTTGATGCAGAGAGGGACGTGAGCTGGGAGAGGGATAGAGATCGAGGGAGGGATTATGATCCTGATAGGTATCGTCATAGAGGTAGAAACAATGACTGGTCTAGAGATCGTGATCGGTCTCGAGAACATGATTTGGACAAGGAAAGAGGATATAAGCATTCACAAGATCGCGATCTACCAAAGGATCAATTTTTGGATAGGGATCCAGAGTTGGAAAAAACTTCAATGGATAATGAAAAGGTACATGACTTGAAGTTGAACCACGATCAAGATTGGGGAAAAGATCATGGTGCAGATTCGAGTGGAGGCGGAGGCATTGATAACACTGATGATTATGATAAAAGCCTTGACAATGACAGAGATCAGGTCTTAAGGAGAGATAACGGGTGAGTCTGTTCTCAAACTTATAGAAATTGATGTTAAGTAGTTTTAATATAAATTTTATGTTTATCTTTGGTCAGTCATATGAGTAATTTGCACATCTGCAGCATAATGTCGAAAACTTAGGTTGCCCAAATTGTTGTGATTGGAATCTTTGATTATTTCTAGGCATTTTACGTTTGGTAGTTTTGATCTGGGCAGTTAGTGATTCCAGAAATTATCTAGAGACCTTGAAAGCACTTTATTTTCTCATTCTTTTATAGTTCATTGGATGTATATTAAGGGCACTGAACAAATGGGAAAGACATTGCTACTAGCAAATTTAACAACTAGATGGCAGTAGAGGCATGTTCCAAATAATGGATAGGCTGTTCCAACGTTCAGAGAGATGAATTAAATAATAACTTTTCTGTAGGGATCACTTAAAAAAAGCTTCCACATCATTCTTATCTCATTTTAGTGCTTGCATAGTCTTGTGAAATTTTAGAACCATCTTTTGTTTTTCTTTTCCCCAAATGTACACACCATTTACCCATTACTTTTGTATTTGTATGGTATGATCCTCTATTGTAAAGGAAGTGGTTCCCTTTTAACAACTACAACTTAAAAAAATTGGAGGAATCTTTTGTAAATCCCATTTAGATGGCTTTTCTTTTGTATTGTTTGAATTTTTTTCTTTTCCCCAAATGTACACACCATTTACCCATTACTTTCGTATTTGTATGGTATAATCCTCTATTGTAAAGGAAGTGGTTCCCTTTTAACAACTACAACTTAAAAAAATTGGAGGAATCTTTTGTAAATCGCATTTAGATGGGTTTTCTTTTGTATTGTTTCATTCAAACAATGAATTTTTTTCCTGCCGAAAAAGGAAAAAAAAATGAAATGATAAATAATAGTTAAAGGAAAAGGAAAATGGCTAATGTTCTTCTCTCCTGTTTCATACAAAGGATGGAGGAGTCACTTTTTGGTTATGGTTAAATGATTGCTACTTTGTTTTCTCTTTTCAGTCCCTCCTGTTTCATGAAAAAGATAGAGAAAATGGAATGAGCTTTTAGCTATGATTATATGATTGCTATTGTGGCTTCTGTTTTCAGTCTTACAATTGAAGGTCGAACTGCTCGAGATCTTTCATCTGATTCTAGTGATGATTATATCCATGAAGTATGCTACTGCTTACCATTTTTCACCTTTTAGATTTTCTCTATTAAAAGGTTACAACTTTCTAATAAGAATTTAATGCAACTTTTAATCCTATTATTTGTGTTGTAGTTAAAGGAACAACTGGAGATATCAACAGAAAGATTGGAAGAACTTAGAAAAGAGGTTTGTTTCCTTGATGATTCTTTTTTTTCCTTGTAGAAGAGAGAGATGCTCATTTAGAAATGGTTGGCAAAGTTTTCAGAAGAATTTCAATGCGGATTAGCATAATTTAGTACTCTCGATCTGAAATTTACTTCAAAATATATGTACATATAGGTTCCAAATAAATACATGTTGAGTTGCATTTCAAATATATGTTGCAGTTCATACTTGCTTTTGAATCTAATTATAGTTTTGTGCAAGTTCTGCAACTTGTTTTGTACCATTCTTTTAGATATCGTGATTGCACTTGAATTTAAAGCCTTAGAGGTTTTCCTTTTCAGGTTTCTCAAATAGAGGAGAGGTCAGGAGAGAAAGAAAAAGTTGTGGTTGAGTTGCAAAAGAAAGCCAAGGTAAAAAAAATAATTTTATAACTTGCAATCATGATACTTTTGTTGTGTTCTAATTGCAACCTTTCCCTCAATTATAACTAATATCGACTTGGATCCAGAAACTGGAAGATGCATTGATCAGTGCAAAGAAGCGCTCTTCATTCCGGCAGATGCAACTGATCAAGGTAACCACCTGTTCAATATTTTACTTTGTTCAAAAACTGCATTGGCATTGATGAGTTTGGTTTTGTTATGCAAACAACTGCAGCTCCATAAAAGCTTTCTGCTAGTGAAGGATTATTCTAAGAGACTTAAAACCAGTGAACAAGAACTTCAGGTTTGTGTTTCAACATTAAAACTCCTTGATTCTCTTCTTTCTCATAATAGTAATAGTAATAATAATAATAAAAAAAAAAGAAACAGTTGACATCTAATGCTATATAAAAAATGTTCTAATGGATGAAATTGTTGGACAGGATCTTGTAAGAACAATTGACAATGTATCTGTATTTTGTTGGGAATCTTACATATGACATAAATTTCCTAATATGACATAATATGAAGATTATGTTTATCTATATTAGTTATCGGAGAATTATCATATATTAATATTATATGTAAGCATGTGTAAACATTACCTAAATCTCCTCTCTCTTTACCAGATTACTCTGCTCCGAAGATACATACAATTCATCCTTCTGAAATTGCTCATGGATGAATAAAACAAAATTACTATTTCTTACTTTACAGGCTCTTGTTGAATCAACTGCAATAGAGAGTGATGTTGGATGAAGAATGAAGTCCCAACCAATTTCAATTTATTCCATAACTTATAGGGCTGAAAAAGCTGCATCGTGCTATTTAGTTGGCACGCAACTCTTCACCGTGGTTGGGGATATTCAGGGTCTTCTGTTCATACTAATTGCAAGTTGTGATGTAGAAATAGAATTCGTTTGTAACCTAATTTTCCCAAGATTAAGCTGTCCATTTATTTCATGGTACGTTCACAATCAACTACGCACATATTTTTACTAACTTTTGTCAAGTTAAATAGGTAAAGTTATATTTAAAAATCAAATCTAGCATCCAAGTAGTTTTTCCAACTTGCCTGAAATTTCTTCCCACGAATGAACCTTTAAAGTTTAGGTTGTAATCCTTTTCCGGTAACACCTCGACACATTTCAAACCAAATTCCATATCGGTATGCCGTTACATTTCATCCCCTCTTTATCTTTTACTTACAATTTAACTCATTTTTCGAAAGCTGGACAAAAAAGGAGAGAACAGGATGGCGAGTTCGTGTTGAACGAAAGAGACTGAAGAGGAAGAAAAAGTGTTTGAGAAATGCATCAAAAGGTACGCTTGAAAAGACATTTTAGAATTATATAGTGAAACAGTTATGTTCAGATTTATTGAATGAAATAGAATCTCTGTTGTGTGCTTTCTTGTTTTATGTTTCAAGCCTGACAGAAATGTCATAAATAAATGAAGTAAAGTTGGTAGAGAATGTTTGAGATGGGAATTGGGAATGGTCCAAATAGGCCTTTTGTGGTGAATAGCCAAATTTAAAGAGAGAAAAGTGAGTGAGAAATTATAAGATGGTAACGTGGTTACTTAGTAAAGTTTGTGAAACCTAAGAGGAAATTAAGGTGGAAAGTTCTTCAGGCACAGACCTTTCGGTGCCTTGAAAATCTTCAAATTTCCTTAAACAAATTAGGAGCTAAAGATTTTTTTTTTTAAAAAAAATATATTTATTCATAGATATTGAATACTATGTTGTGTTTTATATGGATTTATTTTACTTTCAAGAGGGTTAAATAGGAAAAATTAATATATGAATTTTGAGATTTGTGTCTATTGGTCTTAGTTAAAAAAAAATGCAATTTCAAATGTACAAATCTACCATATATAAAATTGAAAGTTTAGGTATTTATACATAATAGATAGATCAATTAAAAATTAAAAATTTGAGCAATTATTAGGCATAAAATTAAAGTTTGGATTTTATTTATTTATTATGATTATTATGATTATTATTTGGTACTCTAAGATCCCCTAACGAGGGCATCTAAAAAGGTTCCGATGCCTTTTGAAAACATAGGTTTTCAAGGTTTTTATGTTGAGAGCATTTTCAATTTTTTGTTTTTCCTATTAATACCACTCCTTTTTTTTTTTTTCGTTTTATAATCCAAATAAATCAATATATTTGGATAATGTACAAGTGTAAATCACTCAAACACTCTATCGACAATATGATTGTATTTTAAAACAAGTTCAAGTATTTCAAATCAAAATCAATATTTAGAAACTAAATTGTTCGTCTACGAAAGTTGAAGAAGAAATATAAAGCTCTTAGTGTGGAGACCTCAAGTTAGGTACGTAGAGTTTGGTTGGCAAATGGTGGAGACATTTTTTTGACATCATTATTAAAACCTCAACGGATGAGTATTATACCATTCTTGATATTCGAGAATCAGTACATAAAATTTTTATGAATATGAATCAAACAAAGTGCAAAAATGGCCAATACAAATACAAACTAGTCATTTCTTTAATTCAATTAAATAACGTACAGCTAACTTTAGATCTTAAGCCATGATTTTATGTATCAAATTCAAAATATTCATATTCATCAATAGCCATTTTGTTTGAAATTGATTGAGAAACTCCAATTTGTTTTCAAGCCTTTTGTTCTTCTAAACCTCAACAGTCATTATGTTTGTGTACAAGGGCAAATATGTCCAACTTGATTAAAGATATAAGGAATAGAAAGGACAAAAGAGTAGATTGCATCAAAATCCAATCTCCACTCTCTTGTAAATTGGAATAAATCTTAATTATACCATACAAAAGTAAAAAGAAAAACAAACGTTCACTTTTTTCTTTTTTCTTTTTCTTTCTACCAATGATTTCCTTTTCTAATTTAAATTACTGCAACGAAAATTGCATATATCAACAACTTTTTTAATTATATAATTTATTATATCTACAAATTCTTTCACATTGTAGTATATCTACTCGAACTTTGAGATTGATGAATATATTTATATCTGTTCATAAAAATTACATAGGTAAAAATTTATGGATTTAGTAACAATTTCAATGTAAAACAAGAATTTTAACACAACGATAAAAGAAAAAGAAAATCATACGATAAAAAATAAAAAATTAAAACAAACAAACACTTGGGCACTTTTATTTTTATATTATATGCCCTCCTTTTACACTTTCTTCACCATCATCAAATATTCTTTTGGTTCAAAAGTTAATATGAATTAATTAGAAATTAAAACGACATACAATTAAAAAAGAAAAAAAAAAAAGGACTCTCTCTCTCTAATATATATATAGATATATAATTTAACTCTTAAAATTAATTAGTCTAAACCCCTAATCACATTATAGTTAATTACTTAATTAACCTTAGAACTTGAGTGTAATTTCACTCCCATTGCTCTCATCTCCGGCATCTTGCCGGAGCGCGGCCAAGTTCCCCTTTCTCTCTCCGGTCCCGCCGTTATTTTCTCCGCCGCTCTCCACCTTCCAGCTGCCACTCTCCGACTTCCCGCCATCCTCGATGCTCTCCGATCGGTTGCCATTTCCTCGGGCGTCTGATTCCGGCGAGCTATGAGCCTGAGCAGTGGCGGCGGCCTTGTACATGTGTAGCTGCTGGTGTAGCGCGTGTTGGTGGTGGAGCTGGTGGTGCGGCAGCGGCGGCGGTGGATAGAAATCTTGGTGCACTGGTGGTGCACAGTAGGTTGTTGGATGAGGTCCGTATAGGGCCGGTGCTCCACCGTGGGCGGCTGCAGCGGCCGCCGTCGCGTACTCCGGTGGAACCCAAATGCCTCCTAAGACTACCAGCTGCGGCGCCGGAGCTCCGGCCGCTTGTGGGCTTGGACTTGGTCGTCTTGTGTGCAGCCTATATTTCTAATGAACATACAAAGAAAAAAAAAAAAAAAAAAATCAACCATCAATTATACTTACAAAATTCATTCTTTTTATTGTTTAAGTTAATCTTCCTTTTCGATTTGAACTTCTTACTTTCTTATCTCGAACTTACTTAATTGAACGGGTTCGATCTCTTTTTATTATTAAAAATCGCACCTATTCGATTTTATATTTACACAAAGTTTATAATATATCTTTGAGTTTTCAAAATGAAATCTATTTGGTTGTTGTTTTTAAGATTGGACTAAAAAACAGTTATTAACATTTTAATTATTAAAGTTTCACTAAATAACTATTTGATTTTTTGACATTAAATTTAATAAACCCTAAATTCAATAGTCTCTCTAATTTTGTTATCTATATTTTTGCTATACTTTCCTCAAAATCAAAATTAAAATTTAAATCATATAGCTTTTAAAATTTTGGTGTTATTTTCATAACTTGACTACAATTGTCAAGTATTTTACCGACGGAAAATGAAAATCAAACGGTAAAAGAATTGTGATCATAACGAAGTACATCATTAAAAAAAACAAAATGATTATCAAATGAAATCATTCAAAAATTAATAAACACAAAATTGTCAAAAGTTTATAAGTTTATCCGTTAAACTACAAATTTGGTGTATATTGTTACGAAAAGAATTAAAATTTAGTTCCTATGGTTTTAAAAGACTAGAATTTCATAATAGTTAGATAAATCTTAATAAATGTCATATATAACTTGAATCGAAAGAGAATTTTTATCAATCATTGCTAACATTCAAATTATTCGAACTAAATTTTAACTTTCACCCGACCGTAATTTAATCGAACTTATTTATTTTTTCTTTGATACATATCTCAATCAAAGAAAGAGAGAGAACCTGCAGATGGCTTTTAACCTCATCATTGGTCAAACCGTCAACCTTCATCAACTCCCTGATTTGCTTTGGGGTGGCAACTATTTTTTTTTCAAAATAAAAAATAATATTATTATCAATTCATTATTATATGTAAAAAATAATAGAAAAAAAAAAAAAACATAAGTAGCCAAAATATTCTCATGCTCAACCAAAATTGAAACCCTAAACCTTAAACAAGCTTTTCACTTTCTTCCACGATCAATCAAAATTAATCTCGTTAATTTAGAAAAAAAATTACACACATCCAATTTGTAGAAGATATAAGATCTAACTTCTAACTTTAAATTACTATAAATATCTGTTGATGTCAAATTTTATCGATATATTCGTAAAATTGAAATATCGATATTGACATCGACATCTACGTCGATATTTTCAAGTTAAACTTAACTTTAATAACAAGATACACTTAATACCATCAAACTTTTAATTTCTTCATCTTTCGGTCAAAATTAAAATAAAAACTATCAAATCTAAAAAGAAGAGATCACACATGAAAATTCAAACAAAAAAAAAAGAAATAAAGCTCAAATAAGAATCTCCTAAAAACAACCCAAATTAAAGTACAATTTTGAAAAGAGATTTACTCACCTTGTGAACCACCAAGCATTTGAAGAGCATTGACAAACCGCCGATGCAAATCCGGCGACCAGCACCGTCTAGCTTTCCGGTGAGTCTGATTTGTAGAGTTGGTAGTATTGTTGTTATTACTAACCACCACCGTAGAATTATTATTATTATTATTATTATTATTATTACTATTTGTAATAATTTGTCCCTCACCACTCAAATTCACTTTTCCGGTGACCAAATTACTCTTTTCCGGGAGATGGTGATCTGAATTCCCACACTTATTCCCATCGTTATCACCAAAATCGGCAGCGGTCGTGGCGGCAGTGGCGGCGAGGGCCAAATCAGGAAGATGAGAAGAATTAGAAGAAGTAGAATTATGCAAAATTCTATCTTTTGAAAATGGAAGAAAAGCTCCACCATTATTATGATTGTTGTTGTTGTTGTTTCTTTGAAGCTTTGGGATTAATCCAATTTGATGATGATGATCAATGATGGGTTGTTGTTGTTTGGAAGAGGAAAGATTAATTGGTTTTGTTTCATCAACAATATTTGGTGAATTATTATTTGTTTGGCTCCAAAGTTGAGCTGATGTCATCCAATTTGCCTTATCAGAAATGTTATTTGATAAGGTTTGATCTGAGCTTTCTGAGGTTGTTTGTTTGAGTGGAATGAACTCTTCAAGAATTGGTTTTTGACCATTTTGATGATCATTTTCATCATTCTTGTTATTGCTATTTACTGATCTGCACCCTTGTAGTTGTTGTCTTGATGTCTCCAAAGCTATAAAATTTCCAAACAGGCAAAACAAAATCAATCAAATTTTACTATACCCAATTCAACTTTCACATCAAAATGATGGGATTTGTTGTTTAATAATGAATAATAAATAGCAAAGCAAACAACGAAAAAGTAAGATAACTGAGAAGTCAAAACGAGCATAGTTCAACTTATATCAAATATTATACATCTACACCGTTTATCGTATATCTACCCATCTTAAATATTATACAAAAGAAATTAAATTTTTATTTTTAGTTTGAAAATTAAAGTGGTTAGATTATAGTATTAGTATGAAATTCAATATGGCTCCACTGTTGCGAAATAAAAGATGCAAAAATCGAAGGAAAAAGAAATAATAGAGAGGCAAGGAAAGGATCAATTGTCCCCTTAACTCGTCTTAAAGGGTATCGTATATATTCAAACAGTTATGAACTCCCAATTCTACTGTTTATCGAGAGATGAAAAGCTAGAAAATGAGAAAAGAACAGAAGAGAAGGAGAAAAGGAAGATAATATTTGACCTAAAAAAAACCCTAATCAACAAAATTAGGATGTTATTGAAAGCTAATTACCATTGGTTAAAAGTTGCATGCAAAGAGGAAGTTCACGTTTGAAAGCATCAATTTTGAGTCTTTCAGCTTCAAGACAAGAGAGCAAATCTTCAAGTTGGTTTTGTGATGAAGAATGATGTTGTTGTTGATGATCTTGAGTATTGCTATTAGTAATTGCCACTTGATGATCTGAAACAAAAGATTTCAGCAACATAGAATAGCTATGTGGCTTACAATCAAGGCTCAATTCAGGAGGAGATGGCATATTTTTGCTTATAATAACTCAAAACTTCATGTGAAAACTAAGCCAAAAGATCAGGTAGATAGATAGGGTTTTTTTGTTGTTTTTTGTAAAGAGGGTTTCAAGTTTGAGAGGAAAAGAGAAGTGAAAGAAATATATTGTTTTTATGAACATATAACAAAGAGGATCAAGAGGGGAATAAAGAGGGGGGGAAAAAGCAAAGGGGATAAAGAAGAAGAGTAACTTCTTGCAAAGAACAAAGGCAGATAACTAAAGAAGAAAGCTAAAAGAGAAGAAGAAAAAAATAAATTTAAATGCTTTTAATTTGATGGAAGGAATCAAGAGAGTCTGACATTAGAGGGATCATGTGCTTAGGGTATGGTTTTGGAACCTTTGAGATATCTATATCTCTCTTTCTCTCTCTCTTTGTTTGTGAGAGAAGAGAATTCAAAATCACTAATGTAAAGTAAATGATTCTTCCTTTCGGATGCGATAATCATACTAGCATTACTACATCAGATCCATCAAAACTTTGTAATTAAGCGTGTTTGGACTAGAGTAGTAGTACTAAATTGGTTAACCAATCGAGAAGTTTTCACAAGTGTTTGCACCCTTTTAAAGTAAATCATAACAGAGCACTAACGAACCAAATTTTCCTTACAACTCTACAATTAAGCGTGTTCAGGCGAGAATAGTATTGAATTGGATTGAATTTGACGATTCTTTTAAAAGTCCTCGTGTTACACCGTTTTAAAAGAAAAAGTATGATTCTTCTTCTTTCTTACAATTTGTGCCTCTTCTTTCTTTCTCTCTTCTCCTTTTCTTTTTTGCCATTCTTTAATTCACTTTAAGAGCCCTTAGCTTAGTTTCAATTCTTCTGTCCTACCTTTTTTATTTTTAACCAAAGGTATTATCCCTTGAATATGATAAAATTATTTATATATTTATTCAATATTCTCTCTCTCTCTCTCTCTCTCTCTCTTCTTTCTTTCTTTTTTTTTTTTTTTCACTTTTTCACCCAAAGTTTCAAGTTGGCATTTTTCTAATGCATATCTACAAACTTATCTTATTTGTTTTTAACCCAAAGTTTTATAATTTGAGTGAATGGAAGAGAGAGAGGGAGAGAGAGAGAGAAAGAAGCTACAACCCCAAATTAGACTTTATAGCAATATATATATATATATACAAACACTAGCCTTCACTGTATATATATTTGTATATGATCCCAACCCATGCATGCAACTTTCTTTTGGGTATTAAAAGCCTGCATCCAATTCATATAAAACTTTGTTGTACATTATATATATTAATTTACAAAGGTTTAGAATATTGTTGGATATAATTTCAATATTTGTATATCATATTTTATTTATCATTTAACTTCAAACTTAAGCTAGCGTGAGCGCTTTTGCCTTTAGATTATAAGATCCCATTTGGGATTGTATTTGCAAACGTAAAAAGTAAAGTAACAAAATTTTACTGTCTATACTGTTTGGTTAGATATATATATACCTAGTTTACAAAAGAAAAACTAATATTTTTTTTTTAATTTAAAATTGAAATATGTTAAACACTATTTTAATTCATTCATGATTGATCGACTGTCATGCTAATTAACAATTATTTCAAAAGTTACAGTATTTATTTTTTTTAAATGGAAGAAGGATCAAAGAATGTACTGAGATATCATAACTAAGGTTACGATAATCTCAAACCATATGTTACATAGAATATATTATCTTTACTTATAGATGAATTATGTCCCTCAATTTTAAGTTATGTGATACTTAAGTTGTTCTCTAATGTGAGAGAGAGAATATCTCTTATCTTTACCTTAAAAATTCACTCGAAATAAAAATATAATAAAAAATCTTGTCTCTAAGAAGGGAATATCTTAATTAATTCCAATTCTACGACACTAAATTAAGGGGAAAATACAACTCAACTCAACTCAAAAAAGACTATTGAGAAATAGGAACCCTAAGAGATGGGGAATCTTTTCAAGTTTGCTACTACTTTCCTTTTAGGAAAGTGGGAGTAAGAAGGTAACAAGATTCTCACTCACCTCATACCTTTGTTTTTTTTTTTTTTTTTTTTTTTTTTTTGTTGGATGAATATTTTAGGTTTGAAATTTGAGATAATGATACAATATATGTTTTGGTCTCTTTTAACTTTGAAAAGCATAAAATAGATTAATTGATTTTCAAGTGTTGGACTTGGAATGTTTTGCATTTGGTGCTTCGAACGTCTCCGAAACCTATTCAACATTCATATTTAACATATTTGATTTATTTATGAATCCTAGGGTTTAGAGGCCGCATTCATTATATATGTATATATCTTTGATAATCTCTCTATACGTAGAGGCAACATTTATTATGTTGTTGTAACATTTTCTCTAATAAGATTGTTCTCCTTCTACGTCGTGGATTATGTAGTTAATATGTCCTTAGTAAACCATATGTAACTCTGTGTGTCGATTCTCTCTTCTTTTACATTTTGTTTTTTGTATTCTTTAAAGGTTTAGAAAGTTGTTTGAAAATTTTGAAAGCTGTTAGGAGAACTAATTAATAAATACAAACTTAATCGCCTAAACTTGTAATTAATAATGTAACCTAAATTTTATATTAGGATTCACTTATTTATTAAACAAAATACAAAGAGAGAGTAGACCAAAATATAAAGTCACCATATAAAAAAAGAATAATTGAGTAAAAATTTATCTTTTGTTGATAAAAGAGGCAATTATGCTTCAAGAACCTTCATTGATGAGCTCCAAATTCATTTAGGTTTTTGTTTTTTAAAATATTGTATCCTAAAAGATTGTAATGAAGAGGTAGAAAAGGAAGTAGTGGAGATGCATTTTCATTTTTCAATTGAACTATTTTGTTAATTACTTCTTTTCCTTTCTTTTTTTTTTTTTTTTAAAAAAATCTCTCTTTCTAAAGTTCTTAGTTTAAAGGAAGATTTGGGAAGAACACAACCTATCCTTTTTTTATGTTTGTTGTTGGCCAAATCCCAATATGGGATGACATATTTTCAGATTCTCTTTTGCCTTACAAATTGTACAAATACCATTCCATAGTTAAAAAAAATGAATTGAATTCCTTAGTGCTCTATTCACTTTTATCAAACTATCTATCTATATATATATATATATATATATTTGTAGTTAACCTCTAGAAAACTATCAGAAAAGAATGCACTAGGCGTACCAAACATTGTTTTTAGTATAGAAAATGATTACTGACGAGATAGTCGTTTGATATCGACAAAATACAAATTTGTGGGGTGGTAATATTGTCGAGGGAATCTTGGACCTAAGAGAGGAAGTCAATACGAAGGCAAAACGGAAAAAGTTATCTCATCATAAACGAACTCAATACACACAAAGAACAAGCCTAGGAGAGATGCCCTTGTAAAGGGGGGCGTAGAAATTGGATCACGGTCCAATTTGGCTTGCATCATCCTCGTTACTGCCCGACTGAATTGGCCCACGTCGACCTCTCGACCAATTCTCTCCCTTTTTCTATGGAAGGATGCTAAAGAAGAGATGATAAAGCAATTGATTTTCAATTCTCTCAACCAATTCTTCTCCCTTTTTCTACGAGGTCAAGACCAACTTAGCCTATTCTTTAGATCCTATGTCCGGTAGGCCTCTGTATGATTTTCCTTACAGGATGAAAGAAACTCAATTTTAGCCTCACTATATATAGAGCATGATGATTTCAAGTTACATAAAGCATAGGAATAAAAGCGTAAAATACTAGAACGATCCCAAGTTAAACCAAAAAAGATAGCACATAAAAATGAAGTATGTTTTCCCCTATCTGGATTGTGCCATCAATAGTCATAAATGTACATATGGATATGTTGGAATTGTTCTGGAAAAAGAAAGAAAGTAAGATTTTGTGTGTGGCAAATGGAAAAGTTGTCTAGAGAGAGAGAGATAGAGAGAGAGAATGCATCAAATTCCTTTTGAGTACTGAAAAAAGAAATACCAAAATGAAATCATGATTTTGGTTCACTTTCTCAACTAACTCTTCTGCTATAAGCTTCCAACTCTCAACTTTTCTACACATTCCTCTCTCTCTCTCTCTCATTTTTAGGGTTTCTTTAATTAGGGTTTGTGGGAGAGAAATCAAATAAAGAGAGAGATTCTTCCTTGTGATGCCACGTGTCCAATTATTCTCCCTAAATCCTCCTTCTGAATATCCTTTCTGTCTGGATATGAAATATATATATATATATACACACATATATATTTAGTAATAAACGAATATTCTTCCACTCTGCCCCCATGTTTAACTTTGTTTATTATCCAAACAAACCCTTCTATTTTACCATTATTGCACACCTTTACTTCCTTTATGGTTTAAATACCATTTTTTTCCTTTATTTTGAAATGTTTGTTCACTTTAGTTCATATATTTTCAAATATCTAATTATTTTAGTCGATACTTCTACTTAATTATTGATTTTTCAAATAATATTTTACAATATATTCGCCTTCTTACTCTAAATTTTGGAAACATATTCATTAGAGTTTATAAAAAATATATATCAACGAAATCTCCGAAAATTATCTAGTAATTAACACTCTAAAACTAAATTATTCATACAATTTTTTTCTCAAAAAAAAGATAATATCATATACGATAATAAAGAAAACTCGATATAGTAAGAAAAGAAATAAATTAAGAATCCGTAATTAATTCGAAACAAACAAAGGATTTAGAGAATATTTTCTTTCTTTCGCATAACACAATTTGGTTTTAAGATGAAGTATATAGCCCACAAGTGTAGCCATCGCTGGCTTTTGTGAAAGCTTAAGAATATTTCTAATAAATACAAAATATATTTTTCTTTGGACTAATCCATTGAATTTGGGTTTGAAATTCTGATATTTAATTTATGTTTTATAATCAAATTGCAATAAAGGTATAATTTTGGTGTAAAAAAGAAAAATTAGGTTCAGAATAATAGAATCTCTCTTTTTTCTCATCCTTCGTATATCTTTTTTTTAAAAAAACTTTAATGATAAGTATCTACCACTAATTAAGAATATATTTGTGTTTTCTTTTTTATATTTATTTACATTTATAATAAATATAAAGTATAAAGTATTTTTCTCCCCATACTTTATCTTATATTATAATACATATAATGTGATTGGTGTTTTATTAGAATCTCTACGGTTTTCAACTTTCCAACTAAAGCTTAGCTTAAAAGCCTCAATTGGGCAAACGGAATAAGTTTTGTATCGATGTGTTGTTCTTTTTTATCTAATATTCAATTAGTTGAAGAGTTTGATGTCAATATGTATGAATTGAGTTTTGTGAATTATAATTTATTTTTAAGTAATATGCATACTTATTTAAAAATATATATCACACGTCACTAAGGAAGTGTGTTAGGTTCTTAAGTCGAGTTGAGTAGAGTGTACATGAAAATGAAGAGAGGAATATTTATGATGAGAAATTATTTTAGTACAATAGGGATAAAGGGATTCAAACTATAGATCATCTCGTGAATACTAACACATACAAATGTTAATTGATCTATATTCTTAGAAGAGACGACATGCCAAAAGATTATATTTATGCTACACTATGGTCATGCTTGTTTTTCAATAATATTTACTATAATTTTCTCTGTTATTTATAATTCGCGAACACGAAATTAACCTTGTTTTATCGGTTTATGATAATTCTAAAATAATGATGGTAAATAAAATAAAATAAAATAAAAAAGTTGGGTGCTTTTAGAAACCATTGAATAGGTTCCCTATTACCTTAAGAAAGTTGACCAAAAGATGTTTCTGAAAAAAATGGGCATCAATATTAAAGAACAATTAGCTAAGGGGGAAAGTGGAGAATTGGAATTAGAATCACTTTGGTCGGCCTCTAACTCATCTTACTTACAACCAAAAAAATCCAAAATAATAATTAAAAAAATATATATAAATAAAGTACATTTTTCAAAGTGTTAAAATGAAGAGTGGAATTTTCTTTTATTTTGTTTTTTGTTTTTTTTTTTTCATTTCTCTTTAAGCAAACACTAAAATTGATTCCTACAACTTTGGTCATGACCTTATTAATTGCTTTGTAGAATCAATTCAAATGTGAATTAACCATCTTAAAATGTGTCAATTTCTCATGTCAAGCTTTATGCAATAATTTACCTAAAAATGTCTTTTTTCTTTTTCTTTTTTTTTTTTTTTTTTGTCTCTAGTGAAGATGTGGGTATATATATTTTTATTTTGTCAAATCAAATTATAAGTTCACATTATATATCTTCCGTCAAGATGATGATCAAGTTTTGTACTATATGAGATATTAATTATATATAGTTGATTGATACATTGAAATATCAACCCTAGCAAGTGGTTTTTCTTATATATCCATATTTCTATATATTAATTTCTATTTTTTGAAGGCTAAATTACAAGTGTAGTCGTTCATGGACTTTTAGGTTTGTGTCAAATAAGTTTCTAAATTTGTGTAAAAAAAATAACACATATTTAGACTTTTCATGTATTTATGTCTAATAGTCAATAAACTTTTTAATGGTGTGGTTAATAATAGACTTTTCATTTTTTTTTATCTATTTTAGGTTTTCTAATGTTTACAATTCTGTTGGATATAACATTGAAAGTTTGGGTATCTTATTTGATATATGCAAAAAAAATTATGTTTAGTTGATTTGTTATTTAAAGGTTTTTTTTATTATTATTATTAATCTACCACTTAAGTATGTTTTCTTTTAAAAAGAAGAATAACTGATTTGTTTCATGATTGTGTTCTTATTACTCTTTGCTCACACTAAATTTCGTGGTGCAAGTTCTTCATCTATTAAATGCAACACATTGAAAATTATTACAATTTCGGGGGAGCCTAAGCCATTGCTGTCGAGAAGGGATTCTGAGTTTTAGGGGGAGTCTATGCACGTGGAAGGTGGGGGGATCTCACACTTAGGGAGAGCAAGAAACATTTGAGAGGGAGTTTCACGTCTAGGGGGAGCCTAGGTGATCAGTGAGTTGAACTCTAACTATGTGAGTCATTGTAGTAGTCGAGTATTGCAGATAAGTAGTACATTGTAAACTGGTTTACTCTTTAATATTAGTAGATCATCATTTCTAAGTATATTGTTCTTCAGACGTAGGTGGTATATTCTTCAACTAAGTTACCAACTTCTATATCTCTTTCTCTATTTACTTGTTATTAGTATCTTCTTGTTACAGTTGTTGTCTGTACTTTTTGTTTGACATTTGTAATTGTGTGACGAGTCATCTCAATGCTTTTTAAGTTATCGTACCATTAGAAAGTGAATGTCAAAACTAAACTCGTCTTATTTTATACCAATATAGAAATGCATTGAAGTTGAGGGGCTAGTTGGTAATTCGCCCATGTTTATATAGGTTGCCGCTCAAAAGCCCCTAAATGGGCTGGGCCATATGAAAGAGACAAGACATATGGGCCTAGGCCAGGATTCTTTTGGGCCGACCATGAGAGCCCACTTTTTCGATTGAAATGTGGATTTTGATTTGTACAAGGATAATGTCATAATGTTTCTAAGCTTCCTAACCACCAAACATTAAGTAACTTGTAATGTAGGCTTTTCCTAAGACCATGTTTGGTTCAACCAAAATTAATAATCTAATTAAATAATAGACCCACATGGATTATTGGTGGTAATTTGGTAAATTGGGAAGGACTAAAGTTTTTTTTTTCTTTTTCATTTTCCAATAATTGAAATTTACTTCCAAGGAAAGAAACTGATACTTTTTCCACGTGGCATCATTCCATTGATTGGCTAAGAAAAATGGTTCCATTAGGATATGATTATTAGGGTTTTAATAATTCATGGTGAAATTATAGATGTCAAATAATAAGGTTCTACTTCAATAATATGTACTATATATATAATTGTAATTGAGTATATATTGCCCATGAAAGCTAATCAAGGCTTCATTGATTTGTTATTATTTTCCACTTCTTTTAACCTTATATTTAAATTCTTGATCAATTTTTTTTTTTTAAAAAAAATGTTAATTCTCTTAAACTTTAAAAATGTCAAGCATGGTTCTTAAAACATTCAAATTTGTGTTTAATTAGTAGACCCTTTTTAAAGTAGACTAATTTGTTGTACATAACATTGAATTATGTGTAATAGAATATATTAGACTTTTGATTTTTGTGTGTCTTATTATTTTTTAATTTTGAGTTAAAAATAATGTTGAAGAAGTCTATATTAAACACAAAATTCAAAACTCAAAAACTTAATTGTCACCAAATCGAAAGCTTAAAAGCTTAGGGGTTTATTAGAATTCTTTTATATATATATATATATATATATATAGTTCTAAAAAATGAGTGTTAATAGCATTCTAAAAAATGAAACCAATAATGTAGTTCTCATGTCGAGCTAGTTAGATTTTGAAACAAAAGGTGAGACATTTTGACAAGATATCGTACAACATTTTGAGAAATTAAAAGACGGTCAGTGAAGGAATCAAACCTTTAATCTCTAATTCAATGGACAAAATATATGTAGCGAGAGAATCAACCCTCCAACTTCGAGATTGATAGTATAAGTATTACGTCATTTGAGTTATGTTCATTTTGGTAATACATATTGCCTTGACTATCTATAACCGAACAAAATTAACGGAAGAAATTGCGGACAAAATTATAGAAATTATGATGCAACATGGAGAGTTCTAAAAGTTGCACCAAAATATTTTTAACGGTTGGTTCTATAAAAGAGGTGTTAGTACAAAATGTGGTCACATTGAGTTGTCTAAATTTAGGGTATGAACTTTTGTCACATGCAGGGGCAGCTACTTTAGAAGGAATTTTACAATAAGGTCCACTAGGATCTATAAACTATATTGGCTATACTACTTTAGAAGGAATTTTACAATAAGGTCCACTAGGATCTATAAACTATATTGGCTACAAATTATATATAGTACTATTCTTTGGACATGGGATTGCTTAAGAAATGGAATATTGTCGTAGAATAATTGAAGTTCGATTCGATTTAATCTACATAGATCTTTGAGATATTGTTCTATAATGAAAAAAAAATTATTACTAAATTATTCTATGTGTTTTAAATTTTGAAAAGTTTCATTTCGAACCATAAATTTTAATACCTAAAATAAGATAGAAATTAATGTTAGAGATTGATGCGTAAAAGTTAGAACACACACACACGCGCGCGACGTTATTTCTAATATCATCATATAGTTTGACATGATAAATTATGTGTAAAAATACACACACACGACGTTATTTCTAATATCATCATATAGTTTGACATGATAAATTATGTGTAAAAATACACACACACGACGCTATTTCTAATATCATCATATAGTTTGACATGATAAATTATGTGTAAAAATACACACATACAACGTTATTTCTAATATCATCATATAGTTTGACATGATAAATTATGTGTAAAAATTGATTATATGATCCTATCGATATAGCTAATTGAGATAAAAACATATGGTCACGATTATCTTATTATTCGATATCGTTGTAAGTAAATGATATAACTTATGGATTTTAAGGTATACATGTATAACTTATCACATCCATTTCTATCTTTTATCTTAATGGAAGTTTTTATTAGTAGAAGAATAATCTATGGTTATAACATAGTGGGCCATAATATATTTAAAAAAATCAATTTTATTTTAGATTTTAAAACTTAAATTTTGACAAAAACACTTACGGTAAACAACATAGATAAAAGTAATCGTCATCCAAAAAGATCTAAAACCTTGAATTCAAATTTAATTTTGAGATGGTCATATTTTAAATATCAATTGGACCACTAAGTTAGGTGTATATAATCAATTTGTTTGGGTCCGATTTAGATTGTTATCATTTTCATTGTCACAATCAAACTAATCATTTTAAGAGTCCTTTCTAATTAATTTTAAAATAAGTAGGTCCAATTTTATAACCGTTTTATTTCATCACATACTTTAAAAAGAAAATAAAAAGGGTTAGAGTTCGATTAAATATGAAAAAGAAATATTAAAAATTTGCAAATCATAGTCATCGTATTTGAATTGTATAGTCCAACTAATTAAGACGTGGATTCTTAATCGAGAAGTTTGTGGTTTGAACAATTCTCTAATCGAGAAGTTATTTTTTTTAGAGAAAATAATGTTTTAAAAGAAATTTAATAATAAAATGAAAGAAAGGTCAATTGTGGGATCCGACCAAAAGCGCGGGTGCAAAAGCAAGAATCAACGGCCACAATGCACCGCTCGTCAGGTTGCCTTCGCATGAGGAAATACTTTATATTATATTATATATATATATATATATATATATATAACCTGCAACTTTAAAAGAATTATAGTAGAAGGGTGAATTCGACAGTGATTTAAGACTGATGTGGAAGTAAATCAATAATAAATCAAACTGAATTTAAGGCTTTATGCATGAATTATTTGATTAGACAAACTACACATATCCAGTTTACGAGTCCATCTAATCGGCTCGAGGAACGGAGGAGGCATAGCGGGTGGTGGTCCACGGTGGCCGGAGCCAAAGGCTGACACACAACCACTTGGGGTGAGAGAAAGTGAGCCAACCAGACCCAGGCTGTCGTCCGGTCCACTGCCTCCAATCATGGAAATGATTTTAACACCACGTGGCAATCTGTCATTCCCCTTTTGCTTTTCACTCCAACTCCAAGTTTCTCCAATAATGGATAATTATATTTCATCTGCTTTAATTATTGGGAAAAGAAAAGCCAAATAATTACATTTTCTCTAAAAATAATGTTAAATTATTTACAAAACCCTAAACCTAATTTGATCTAATATTTTTCTGTCCAATTGTTTGTAGTTGTTACCTTAATTATGATGCATATACTAGGGATAATGTTTGAATTTCATTCTTTTTGATAGAATGAAAAGACATTACAAAGTCACAACAATTATTTTGAGAATTATTATTCTAAATTTCAAAGTATATGTTAAAAAATATCCTGAATATCTTGTATATGTTATTTGGGGTCCAAACGACTAAATATAGTGGTCTTCACAGTATGTAATTAACAATATTAGCCCTAGAGTCGGTCTAACACAATATTGCATCTAAATATGTTATATGATATTTTTTTCTCTACTCCCTTCTTCTCTCAGTGAACATAACTACACACGTTTAGTGAACTACGTAAATTTATATGTTGAATTTTCTACTGTTTATGTATTTTTATTATCGATTCTATAACATATCGATAAATAAACATAAAGAATATTAAAATGAACATATATCTAAATAACTTGGTTGAATTTGATAGAACATGAATTAGAGAGGAAAATAAGGGTTATAGAAGAAGGTAGGGTTACATGCCCATGTGCCACTTGAGAAATGAAAGTAAAAGTATATTTTATATTTTCCAAAGTCAAATTTTTGGGTACAAATAATGTCCTGAGTTGCTATTTGGTCTCATTGCCATCTAGCATGTAGGAAAGATACAGTATTGCTTTTGATTTTAAATTAAGTAATTTTAGTTCCAGTTAAACATTGATATGTGACGTGTTAATTGAACTAGTGAACAAGGGTTTAATATGTGACGTGTTAACTAAATACCTCAAAAGATATTGAGAGAATGTAAGGGTTTAATATGACCCGAGAGTTTGAAATAAGAGGTGAATAAACGAAAATTTTCATTTAGAATGTAATTTGTACTGTTACATCTACAACATTTTTCTTAATTAACCTGAACCACAAGTCTCTTGTGTATGTATAAACAATATCTAAGTATCAATATCAATTAAAAAAAAGACTTGTATTATAATCAAAATTAAAACTTAAGAGCCTTGAAAGAACATAAATAAATAAATAAATAAATAGACCTCACTTAAATTAAAATATCGTGAGATTTGTTTTATTTTTTTATTTTTTTTAATCTTCAAAGTGAAAACTACAGGACTTATAGAAAGACAAAAACATCACCAATTTAAAGTGCTTTTTTCCCAACTACTTATATATGCTTTTTTTTAAAATACATTACAAATTAGATAATTCAAACAATCCATGCATGTTGTTATCATATCATATAAAACAATATTCATTAATTAAATTTTAGCATAAATAATGAATTTGAGTTCACTGTCACTTTTTGCCACTTTAGCACCTACCCAATTACTTCAGACTATCAATTCTTATAAATATCACACCATTAACAATAATATTAGTCAAACATTTCTTTTTCTTTTTTTCTTTTTTATAGTTTATAATTAATATTCTAATTTATAATTTTTCAGCTATATTATCAAGCTTTTAAACCAAAATTTGAGAGTATTTTTTAACATTTGGATTTAAAAAAAAAAACAAAATTCAACTTATGTTTAAAAAACGATGAACCTACCAAAAAGAATTATGAAGAAACCAAATTTAAATTTAGACTATCAAACCTAACGTAAATAAATTATTAATAATGAGATTAATATATTACCTTTTTAACGTAAACACGAAACTAAATTGTATATGATAGAATACAAGCATTTTGAGAAGAATATTTAGGTAAATTTCGAGATACATCCATTTTTTTTTAACCCATCTAGATATGTGATCAATATCTGTCGTGTGACAAACTTTTACTTTTTTCTTTATTTTTCTTTAAAATTTTTTTTTTTTTAATTTTCTTTTACTTAAATAGATTCTAAGATGCATCCATTCCTGTAAAACCTATATATACATCTAATTAATGTGTAATGCGACAAAATTTTATATTATAAAAAAAATAATATAAATTTTCTTTTAGGGGCAACAAAACGAGATGGATTAAAAAGGGTGAAACCTAAGCTACATTTGAGTATTACTCTTATTTAGATTATTTGTATGAATAAAAAAAAAAGGGAAAAAGGAAAATGTCCAAAATAATAAGAATGAGAAATTCAAATAAAAATAATTATAAAAACCTCAATTGACCACAAGGTCAATTTGGTCAATTCCCAAGTTTTATACAACCACCATGTTCTCATCCACATGAAACTTTCCCCCAAATCACTCCTACAAATTCCATTTTTTTTCCCTCCATTTTTGTAAAATCATTACAAAACTAAAAATAAAAATAAAAATAAACAAAATAATTATAAAACTTGAAGAAATATAAATGGAAGAATTGGACCATTTTATCCCCTTCAATCAAACCCAGCCACTTCTAATCCCTTTTTTTATGCACCAATTTGAAGAAGGCCCCACCATATTTCTCTCCCAAAGAAAATTAACAATTTTTTTCCCTTTTTGCCCTTCCTACGGCGTCACTCCCGGTGGAGTTCTAGATTCCGCCGGCGGCGTATTCACGTCTGATCCTTTCGAAGGCTCATCGGAAGACTGACGCAACCCATCATCGGTCTCACTTCTATGACTACTCATATCTTCGATCATCCGTACAACTTCCGGCATCGCCGGCCGTTGATCGGGAACAGTCGAAACACAGGACATTGCGATCTGCAGCAACTGAACCATCTCTTCTTCGATGTTATGGAACCTCATCAGCTCGGCGTCGAAAACCTCTGCCGTCCATTCTTCCCGGACGACGGATTGAACCCACCGGGGAAGGTCGATTCCTTCCTCGCCGAGGGATTGTTGGTTGGGGGCTTTTCCGGTAAGGAGTTCCAGGAGGAGAACTCCGTAGCTGTAAACGTCGGATTTGAATGTGACTTTTCGGGTTTCGACGACCTCCGGTGCACGGTAGCCGGCGACGCGATTCGGCGGTGTGGCAGTGCCGAAAAGTGGGTTTAGGCCGAAATCGGAGATGCAGGCGTCGTGGTCTGGACGGAGAAGGATATTGGAGGATTTAATGTTGCCGTGAACCACCTTGCCAGTGAGGTGGAGATGGGCTAATCCTCGGCCGGCGCTTAGTGCTATTCTCATTCTTGAATCCCAGTCCAACGGCGTCCTGCCGGAGCCACGGCTTCCTGTGACATTGAAAATTAATACAAACATAATTAGTTAAGATTTAGAGTCATCCAAAAAAAAAATAATAATAATAATAAGGATTATTTTCATTTCACTAAAATGAACCAAATTATATTCCAAAAGTAACAAAATATCACAATATTACAATTCATGAGGAAAAAACTAGGAAGAAGTAGGTTTAATGTTTTTTATTAAAAAAACCGACATTATCTACCAAATAGAGCCTAAGTGATCATCTAAACGGACTAACTTTTGAGCTAATAGTAATTTTACGTGAAATTAGAGTAGAAATATTACTGTTAAACTCATGTACTAAGGGTGTTTTAAATGCAAGTTTAACTCATTAAGAAAAAATAAACTTAAAAACATATAATTAAAATGTAGGATTAAGAAACATAAATTTAGGGAGAAAAAAAGTGTTAATCATAGGTTTAAAGGTAGTTGATTTAGGGCAATGTTTGAAACGAATAAAGTCAAGATTTGAATTATGAGTTTAACATCTTAAGTCAAATCTATCGAAAACCAAATCTTAACTCAAAACACTTTTTAACGTCATTTTCTTCTCAATTAAGATATATGAATAAATTCATAGGAGAGAAAATAAAATTTAATGAATTATTTTATTTTTCTCAGAAATTTTGATAGGAAAAGAGGGGCGGGGACTTTTGTGCAAAAAGGGTATCTGAGCAATTATCATTATTTCAGAAGTGGCAGAAGCAAAGTGAGGGCCTTTGTTAAAAGCCTAAAAGCCAAGGCTTCAATTATAAGCTTTAAAGCAAATCTCAAAAGAAAAATAAATAAATAAATAAATAAATAAAAATATGTCACCAACTTTAAACTACAAAAATTCAACACTGCAGTGAGTGACTCTTTTTTGTACCTTTCTTTATTCACAAGCCATCTTTTTTTAGGTCATCATACAAAAAACCACCATAAGGCTTAAACATGAAGAGTTGTTGTTCTTTTTTCAAATTAAAAAAAAAAAAAAAAAAAGCAAATTGCAAAAACATATCTCATATCTCAAGTATAAATATAATTACTTTTGAATGTGAATTTAAGGGTCAAATTTTAACGATAGTAAAAAGTTCGAGAGTAAAATTACAACTAAATAAAAACGTGTACGAAACTTTTGCTAGTTGACTGTAGAAACAAAATGGGGTAATTTGAAATAAGTGACAAAAAATGAGGGGTATTTTTGTAATATAAAGTTGGCATAATAGAGAGGGTTAAAATGGTAATTAAAGATGGTGGAAGAGGATAGAGTTCAAATTTTAATAGAAATTAATGAAACATGAAAGAATGCTGAATGTCACAAAAACTAAGAATGTCTCTCTGGTAGACCAGTGTGGAATTAAAGCAAGTGCACTTTTGAGCAGGTAGCCATTAAATTTATATTTAAATTTTAAAAATTGAATAAATAAATAAATTATATTAATTATAGGAAATAAATGCATATAAAAAAAACTACTCATTGATATTAAATTTAATATGGAAATTTTAACATAAAGTTTTTAATTTTTGTTAATACTTTTTGGCCATCACTACATGCTCATAATGTGAACTATTGAACAAAAAGCCACCCCATGCGCTGTCACTCATCTTTTTCCTATTTTTCTCTCTAATTATTATTTTTTTCCTTTTTTGCAAATTAAATAAAAGTTTCTTGTTTCCTTATATTTCAAAAACATGAATAAAGTATTTGTTACTTTTCAATTTTGACTAAAAATTTAAAACATATGGTTAAATAAATATTAAATTTTTATACCTATTCTATTTTCATACATCATTTCTTTTCAATAAAAACTTTTTTCACAAAATAAAAATTTGCAAGTTTTAGCATTAAACTTTTATAAAACATAACATACATACAGTAAATTATCCTAGAATGAAGTTAGAAAGACACTATCATAGATATAATTTTATAGTCGTTTTTCATCGTTAAAAATTTAAATTTCTACATCCAACATTTATCATACTAATAAGAAAAATTTCAAATCTATAAAATAAAATAAAAAATCTTAACTCCAAAATGGGTCACATCCCAAGCTTCAATGTGGTCAATAGTTATACTTTCTCATAGAACAATGCAAGCATTGGAATAAAATAATTATCTTAAAAGTCTTTATTAAAAAAAAAACTTAAACTTGGTTAAATAAGTAAATAATATTTTTATTTAATAATTGTAATGGCTAACATTTTTAAAATTAACTATTAATTGTAGGTTAAAATTTTAAATAGTCGTAAATGTAACCAAATTTATTTCTAATATAATATACTTTTATTAGTGCTAGATTCTAGAGTTTAATATAAATTTGATTATATTTGTAAATAATTATATTTTTTATTTTTTAAATAATAAAATAAAACTAATAATATTTATTAAAATGGAAATTAGAAAACACCACTCATATGGACTGAAATGAAATTAAAAAGAAAAGAAAAAACAGAGGAAAAGCAGAGAGTACTGACCGTGAAGACTGGCCGACAAACTTCCGGTGGAGATATAATCATAAACAAGCAATTTCTCATCTTTAGAGAAGTAAAAAGCTCTTAGCGGAACCACATTTTCATGTTTGATTTTCCCCAAAATCTCCATTTGATTCTCAAATTCCTTCTTCGTCACTACCACATCCTTCAGCCGTTTTACCACCACCGTCGTCCCTTCTTCCAGCACTGCCTTATACGACGTTCCGACGCTTCCTTTCCCCAATACCTCCGCCGAAGCCCTCAACAAATCCTCCAAATCGAAGTTATAAATCCCACCTTCGAAAAACACCAGCTTGTTCCTCTCCGTCGCCTCCAGTGACCCTCCGGTAATGTCGTCTTTCGACGACGATGTTCCAGCTTCCGCTACTGGAATCGATCTCGCTGCCGTTCCCACCGACGTTGGTGGCTTTGGTGATTTCGTCTGTGTTTTGTTGGACCGGCGACGAATGCAGAGGATTAAGATGAGGAGGAGGAGAAAAGCTGCGAAAACGGCGCCGATTATGATTCCGATTATCGCTGCCGTGGAGAGTTTTTTTGATTTTTTGTTGGGTGGTGGGGGGATTTGTGATGGAGACGGAGAGGGAGTTAATGGGTTGCAAGGTGGGAATGGTCCGCCGCAGAGATCTAAGTTTCCGGCGAAGGAAGAGGCGGGGAATTTCGCTAAGGAATTCGGAATGGAGCCGTTGAGTTTGTTGTTAGAGACATTGAAGTTTGTTAAATTAACGGCGGAGATACTCGGGAGTGAACCGGAGAATCCATTATTCTGTAAGAAAATCCCACTCAAGTGAGTCAGATTGTCAACAGAAGCCGGAATCGGACCGGAAAATTCGTTCGACGACAAATCCAGCCGAGTCAGCCTAGTCAAACGAGTCAAACTCGACGGAAACTCGCCGGAGAAAGCATTATCCTGAAGATACAGATTCCTTAGCATTACCAAATTGGAAAAATCCGATGGGATCTCGCCGGAGAGACGGTTGGAACGGAGACTGAGAACTCGGAGCTGAGTCAGTTTTCCAATTGTATTAGCCGGAATCGGTCCGACGAGGCCAACACCAGGCAAACGGAGAGAATAAACAAAGGACTGATTCGAATCACACTCAACCCCGACCCAATTACAGACGGAATTAGAAAGATTCCATTGAACCCGATTGGCATGAGGAGTTTTAGAGAAGAAATCAAGAAGGGCTTGTCTATCCTGAGTCGGCTCCGAGTCGACCCACTGAGTCAAAAGAAGAAGAAGAAAAACAGAGGAAAGAGAAATTGCAGTAGCCATTGTGGATTTAGAGAGAGAAAACAAAAGGGGTAGGAGGAATTAGAGAAAAGAGATGAATAGTGGTATTGTATGGTGGTATTTGAGAAAACCAAAAATGGTTTGCCGGCGAAAAGCCATTAGAGATAGAGATAGAGAGAGAGAAAGAGAGAGAAATGGGTGAAGTGAGAAACAGGGGAAGAGGGAGGTTTTGTAGAGAGAGAAAGAGGATGAATGGCCCACGAAAGTTAAAAAGGAAAAAGAAGAAGAGAAAATAGAGAGTTGAGAGTGGCAGAGATAACCATTTGTAAGCCTTTTTTTTTCTTTTAATTTTTATAAACTCTGTTGCAGTGAAATCAGATGAAGAAGATGAAGAGGAAACACAAAACGCTTTCACTTTTTTCTCTCTCTTTTCCTTATCCCCACGCGCTCTTCCAATCGTGTAATTTAGTCACCAATTCCAAAGTCTTTTTTCCAAATATTATTTATTTTTATTTGGCTCGTTTAGGGTTTATAAAAGTTTCATATGTTGACCGGAACTAGGTCTAGAGAGATTAGAACTCTCTCAACTTTAATGTGTTTTTATTTAGTATAAAACAAAAGACGTTTTAGTTATCAAAATGGTTATATCGGGCACAATGGTAGGAATAGGCCTTAGTTTGAATCCTTTTACATGCAATAGGGTATATCATTCTTTGTTGCTAAAGGAAGAAGAAACAATGTCACTTTGTTGTCATTGTTGTTGTTGAGGAAAAATACAAAAAAAAATGTAACGTTTCCAAAGATAAAATACAATGAAGGGATTTAGCGAGAAATAGAACCAAGAAAGAAAGAAAATTAAATATCAAAATTTGTTAAATTTATCTAATTATTCATTATTCATAAAATATTAAGTTATAAAAAACTATCAAGTATGTTGTTTACATTAGTTGTCATATAATTTTGTTTTTCTTTTAGATTCAACGATATAAAATACCTCCTCGGACCTCCATCCATACGTAGAGATTAAATTATAAGTTTATATATATATATATATATACACACACACACACACACACACATATATATATATATATATATATATAGTCAACCAATAAGATGTTGTTTTCATATATA